>OY856409.1:412383360-412983360 GCA_963693085.1 Alisma plantago-aquatica
CGACACTGGCATCATGTTTGTTACATGTAGATCCAAGTCACGAAAAGAAACCTGAGTCGGACCCTCCACCTGATTTACCACTACCAACACTACACAGTGGATTCATCTAATGCCACCTTCCCCTTCAAGATTATCCACCTCGGGTATTTGGGGAGGTATTAACCCCAAAGACAACCAATGAATATTATCAAAATCTGTGATCCACACACATCTTCAACACTTCCTCCACTGATGAAGGAAGACATGTGGATCCTATTGGAGGGACTATGAGGTGACAAGTAACATCATTTTAACCAACCAGAAAGCCCCTTTGAGATTCCACAACCACCCATCCACCAGGTATGAAGCTCACTTTTATAAGTTTGTAGTCCTCATCAATATTCCATTCAGCTAGACATACTTCGAGCTACCAGGCTCTCCTGGTGATCTCCACGCATTTTTTTCCTCCATCCTGGATTTAAGTTTTGCTTAGGACACGATAAATTCTAAGTCCGAACTGGAGGTGGGTGGTATGTACATATTCCACCCCCCTATCTTCCCTTTTCATCATTATTTTTTTGTTTCCTTATTATGCATATAGTTGATTTTCAAAATTGTTTTCCTTATGATTATCTAGTTTTGCAAATGGGATTTATATAGTTGACAAGCCTTAAACATGGATCCAAGAATGGAGTCAAGTCTAGGTTATCGGACTTTAGAAATTTATAATACTCGAATGTTTACAACATCCTACAACTAGCACAGGGTCAAAATCGTTTGGGGTCAAACACAAGGATAGGAAGAACGGTGCTTCAGAACTCAAGTTTTACTTGTCTAAGCACATCGAAAAATGTTGAAGGATAAGGTTTTGATATAACAAGAAAGAATTATAAAGAACCAAACAAAAAGCCTATCTCCAAGGGGAGTTACTATCAGAATTAGTCTTTTAAGGGTTAGAAATTTTTTATAGAGGTTTTGTATATTAGAAACCGAGGAGATAAAATTATCGTCAGGGTAAAGAACAAAGGAGGAAAACTTAAACATAACAAGCGGCAGTAGAATACATCATGCACCCTCTTCTCTCAAGGAAGGTGCCTCTAACCATGCACCAATTCTCTCTCTTAAGGGAACTGGGCATAGACTAGAGCGGAAAGGTATGTCGGGGCAATCCTGATCCTGGGTACTCTCGTACACTCGAATCAAACCAAACTCTAGAGTTTACGACATCCTTCTCTCGAAGGAGTCAAAACAAGAAACACGATTAGATAGCTAGTCAAAAGAATCATTCAAACAGAAGAGACTAGAGCTCAGATGCTATAAAGAAATCATCCAACAAAAAGGAACCATTTACGCTTCTGGAGGTAAAAAGGTTTAGTTACAATGCAATAGTAAATGAAAGTAAATTGCTGAAAAAAGGAAATATAAGTATCGGCCTCCTTGATGTAGGAGGTTGATATACATAGCAGCGGACCCCTAAGGTAATGCTAACCCGGTACTGGGCAGAAGCCCTATCGGGATACGACCGTGTCAGGTTCTTGACCGTGTTGGGTCGTGAACTGTGATAGGTAAAGGGTGTATCGGGATAGGACTCCCTACCCGATATGGTCATGTCGGGTGGCAGGCCCTATCGGGCTGTAGTTGTGACGGGTAGGCCATATTGGGATAGGTATCGTGTCGTGTTATGACATGTTTCGGGTTAGCTTTTTCTTAGGTTCTCGGGTTCCTCGTGTCGGGTATAGATGGGTGAGCCGTCTCGGGTTGAAGCCCAACTAGAGACTTGGCATGTTTGAAGTAGCCCTGAAGGTCGTGTCGCACTGCTGCTGCTACCGGGTCGAGTTCTAGGTAAACTCCTCCCGTCCCTCTCGGGTTGGGGTGCGCTCACCTAGTATCGCCCGGCAGGCCTGGGAACTCAGTGCACTAGCTCCTTTTTCTCTAAGAGTTTAGCTCTCCTAGGGTTCTCCCCCGTCCCATCGGAGTCCTATAGCTGCTATTTATAGGCAGCGGCTGGTGGGAGTTGTGGCTCTCGTTGGGCCACGTATCCTTTGTCTGCTCCGTTCACATGGCTTTGGGAGAGGGTCGACACGTCCGTCGCCTGGCATGGCTGGCACGGGTCGTGTTGTGCCGGGTTGCGAGTAAATCGTGCTCGATCGTGTCGGGTAAAGATTCTGCCAGGCTGCTGCACCGAGGGGTGGCCATGTCGCACGATCAACTCTGTCGGCCGACAGACCGTGGCGGGCAAGGCTCCTTATCGAGTAATAGTGTGCAGTCTGTCAGGGCTCTCGCGGGACACACCCATGTCGGGTTGCTGCTATATCGGGCAGCAACCGTGATAGGTAAGGGGTGTATGGCTTCGCCGCTTGATGGGTCGGGGCAGTAACTTGTTGTGGATGGGATGGGACGGGCCCATTAGCATTCTTTTGATGGGTAAATAAGAGAAACTCTGCAAAAGATAGGAAATGTTTTCAGGAGCATAGTGGGCATTATTTCTATTTAACAAATAAGATAAAGTAGAGAGGAAGTAAGGTTTGGAGGCAGTTATGATAATAAAATATAAGCTCTAGCAGCTATAAAATGGGTGTTATCAACTCCCCCAAACTTAGCATTTTGATTGTCCTCAATCAATCTGTACTTATTTTAAAACTTCATTTGCGGTACTTTTCAAAACCAGACGTAGTCTTCGGATAAGGGGTTAAGAGAATTTTTTAGATGTCCTGAGAAAAAATACATCTGACTATGAGCAATGGACTTTATTTTTCCTACCTTATTTAAGCAAAAAAAATCTCTTCAGCTTCGGTGAGATTTTTGGTGCATGATTTTAAAGTTAGCTTTCACACCAAACATCTTGGGAGTAGAAGGTGGGATTTTTGGGAAGGCTTAAGGCTTTTTGGGTCTTTCTTGCTTCCCATTGGTCCATCTAGGTACGGGTCTGTTAATGGGCAAGTGATCCCTGCTGTCTAAGCCAGTTGACTTTAGAGCAGTGATTTCACATCCTACGTACCACTGCCCCGAATCTACCATGCCTAAAGATGGGTACTTTTGGGAAAACAAGTGTGTGTGTTTTTTTTGGCACAACTCTCATTCTTTTATTCACTCTCATAAGGCTTTCCTATCTTTTGGGATTTTGGTGGGTAGGTAAAAGAAAAAGAGTTTGTTGTTTGGGTAGCTTTTTCCTTCACATGCACATCTCTTAGCTGTTGCGAGATTATTTTTCAAAGTTGGCATAGAAAAGTTGTAGCCTTTGTCATTTGAGACTGCGTTTTCAAAATAGCATAACAGAAATGTGCACTGCCTTAGATACAGAGAGAACAAAGTGGAGGAAGTTGTACCAAATTTTTACTATAAAGTGATGTGTATAGTTTTCGAGAAACAAGTAGTTGTGTATGTATTGCTTTCTATCAATCATATATATATATATGTGTGTATTCACAGAGTGTGGTAAGAAAAGGAAAAGGGGAAAAAGGAAAAAAATTGAGCACCTCCCTCACTGATACTATGGAGTACCCCCCCAACTTACCTCACACTCTTTCCCAGAGTTGTGAGATAAATAGGAAAGGATAGGCATAGATCAGTGAGGGATCAATAAATGTGCGCACCCTCGGCAGATAAGAGCTCCATCATATACTCTCTGTGTTGGTTGTGGTAGCCTAGGTGGTGGAGCTTATCTGGCGTCTGTTTGAGGGCTACCGTGCAGTAGATCCAGTACAGCACGTAGATATCGCAGTCATTTGATAACTTAGCTTGTTGTAGACTGCGGTGGCAGTATTCAAGTTTGTGCCACTTGGCCGCCGGGTCTTCAACATATGGTTGGATCAGAGACACCACTTCGACATACTATTTCCTTGCTAACCGCTCGAGGGATGTTGTCGGCGTGGATGTACACTCCGTCGAATAGTCATTGTTGGCGTCAGAACTGTTATAGAAGAAACCGGCTTGCGGACAGGTGTACACCATCAGGAGCGTCTAGTGGTTTTTTTGCAGCATAGGTAGGAAGATGACGCGCGACAGACACTTTATTATTTGGAGCTGAAACAACTGGCGTGCTCCTATTTCGTCAGCAAGGAACAGGTCGTTGAACAGCATCGGATGGGCGATGTAGACATGTTCAATATTCTTCTGTAGGATGGGGATGTAAGTTGATGTCACCGCCATTGCTAGACATCCTCCTGTCTTGACTAAGTCTCATAGATTGTCGAGGGGGACTACTACATTGTCTTTTTCATATATGACGTCTACAGTGTTGGAATCAGTGAGTCTGAGAAGAATTTCATTGACCTATTCCTGAGATAGAGAAGTGCACGTGGAACGGTCAAAATTTTTGATTAGAGATTCAGAGACGGAAGGCGAAGCAGACTCACCTTCAGTAGCATCGCCTTTAGTGGCGAGTGCAGTTCGCAGATTTTCTATCCACTTTCCTATCCCATAGACGTCTGCGCTCTCGACTTCTTCCCTTGGAGGGCTGCCGAGTTGAGAAGATTTAGATTCAGCATCTGTCTCCAGCAACTCCTCTAGAAGCTCTGCATCTCAGAAATAGTGCTTGTCCTTGATCAGCAACAGCGCGTATATGCTTCTTCATCAATAGAAGTCTTGGTCCTGGAGCTGCCTTACGTGTCTGAAGATGTTTATTAGCTCCATGGTGCGCAGGACGATGAAGGCGCTATTTCTGCTTCCTGGCTCTTCTTGGACTGGGAAGTCTCGGATGGCGTAGAAGTTCCAGACACCGCTACGGAATTGGATTCCTAGCTTGATTACGCAGTGAAGACGCATAGGATGAAGTCTGAGGTGCTTGTCTTTGGGGCATACGAAGATGTGCCCTCTATGTGGGACCTCCATGGTGCAACAGTTGAGAAGTGTGACATCATGGTTGCAGAGGTACGCCACGTAGATGAACCAATACTTTCTAAGCTTGTAAGGGGCCAGTACCAGGCCTGGATTGTGCTCTTCGATATGCTGCAGCATGTCGGCCACCTGCTTTGAATCGTATGCCCCTGCTAGTAGTCTTCTTGCCAATGTCGGGGTGGCGTTGTAGAATGGTTGTCGTCCTATCTTGATGGAGACATTCTCAAGCATCGCGCCTTCTAGGACCCTAAATAGAATCTTCCCTACAATGCCTTTTGAGTGGAACATGTCTTGAAGTACTATGTGTCGTACTGAGAAGTATCAGACGCTTCAAACGACGGCTTCTTTATGGCCTCAAGACCATGTTTAGTAGTTGTTGGTCCCGGATCGATAGGTAGTTGATGGCGTGCCTATCAAAATCGGCCATCTCAAAGATAGGGATCTCCGATGATGCAGAAAATGTATCTATCGTTGAAGTCCTCACCCTAGGGGGTTGCTCAGCAATTGAGCTATACAGATCCCCCCTTCTCTCTCAAATTTTTTAGATGAACCCTTCGCTCGTCTTATAGATATTTTTTCTTCATCTTCAGCTGGGTCCAGTGGGGTGAGGGAGCAGATGTGTCGATGTCGCGAGCACTCTCTTGTCCTACGAGAGTCCCGTCGGTGGTTTTGTTCATCGTCTCTTCCTCAGGCGTTGTGAAGGGATGAGGTGGATGATGACAATGAACCAGAGCAGGATGATGACGATGATGGTGGATAGCTGGAGGCTGGCGGTGATGGCGATCTCCTAGGACGCCTTGAGTTGTGGTGGTCATCCCTTTCCTCTAGCCTTTGCTCAATGGCGTCGAGCTGTTGGAGCGTCATTTGCATCGTGTTGTTCAACTCCTCTAGTTGGCTGGGGAGACCAACTAGAGTCAGTAGCTGATGCTCCTGCTAATTCAGCCTCCTTTAGAAGACCTAAAACTTGTAGGTTAGGGAAGCACATGTAGCTGTGTGGTTGCTTATTACCTCCTACAAGTTGTCAAACTAGAAGTCGAAAGCCTATCCCAATGAGGAGGGGATTGCCACTGATCGGCTTCGGCTTCGTGGCACGCTCCTCGCGTTGGCGGCGTGGCCCGATGAATAAGCATCATCTATCGGTGCTGAATCGACGTGGACAGTACACGAGGGCATGGCCTCCAGATGGGGCGTTAACACCCTTGTGGTTGCCTCTGCCTCTTCAACTTTGGGTCATGGAGAAGGTTGCGGAGTAGGTGGATGTTGATCGACCATCTGATTCTCGACGTCCTCCTCCATAGCGATCACTGGCGTAGATGGTTGCGGTGTCAGCATCAGTTGTACGGCCCTGAGCTCCGTCTCCAAGAGCTCAGTGAACGCCTCGTCGTTGTTGCTGGAGGCCTCCGGCTGTACCAATGCCTCTGTTGTTTCTGGCAGGGCTGAAGCTTCAGGTGTTGTGGCTATTTCATCTGCCGCAACGGCCTCTGGGGTGATGACCGTTATAGCAACCTCGGTAGTGTCGACGACCTCCCCGATGGTCGACACTTCTTCTGTAGTTGCGGCGGGTGTTGTTGTGGTTGCCGTGGCTGGTTTGGTGGCGGCAGTAGTGACCATCGGAGTGGTGACTACTGACTGTGTGGCAATGGTGGTCGGTTTGGCGGTGGCGGTGACAGGCGAGTCTTAAACGATGATTGCCGATGATTGCCGATGATTTGTACCACTGAGCGTTGAGGGGTGTGGGCCTCCCTGTAGCGGCCATCTTTTCTTGGATGGTCCTGGTGGCGGCGTAAGTGGCTTCGACAATCACAGCTCCGATCTCTACTGTTGTGAAGACCAGCTTCTTTGCATCGTAGTTCACGCAGAGTGGGAGGGGCAGGAGGTGTCCATCCTTGTGAACTTGTAGAAGAAGCGGTGGCCCTCCTTCTTGATGATGTTCGCTCTCGTGAGGAACTTGATATCGATCTTGCCATTGCCCTGAGTGCGCGATAGGCTGAGCGGCTCCTTCGGGTACCCCAACCCTGCTGCGATCAGGTTGACGACCCCTCCCATGTTGCACTCCTTGGTGGCGTCTTTTATCGGGTGCAGTCGGTTTAGCAGGAAACGCCCCAAGTTGATCGTCTTGCCCTCCATCATGTAACAGATAAGATAGAGCTCTTCAGTATATAAGTTGTTGGTTTTGTATTTACTGAAGAGGAGGCTCACCACGATCTTGTGTATAATCCTCCAAAAGCACGAGTGAACAGCCGCCACCTTGCTACTCGGCTTGAAGGATGATTCGCCAGTCAACTTCTTCCAGAGCGTGACTGGGTCAAAGTCGTCGCCTTTAGTGATCTGGGCACCGTTGTTTAGTAGCTCTCTCTTAGCCTCACTGGAAGAGAATATCTCATTGAGCAGCCTCTCTGAGATGTTGTGCTCGGCATTATAGAGGCGCCCTGGTAGTTTGTCCGCTCCGCCGAACCTTTTAGTCTCTTCAGGGGTATTTGGGACTCAGCATAGGGAGGAGATGAACTCCTTGGTGAGCTCAACGTAGGAGGCAGAATAGCTAAAGAAAATCTTCTGTAGTCTGGCGACTTCTAAGATGTTCTCGAGTCTGTTGAAGACATTGGTCTAATGGAAGGATGCTTGATGGCAGGACTGGATTGGCCAATAGACTTTTGTCGCCAACTCCGTGTAACATTGTTGGTGCTCCCCGTCTCTAGGTACGAATCAGCCTGTTAAGTGTACCAGAACTTCCAGTTCGGCTTTCGTTGTTGGGGCTGGTGTTTCTTCCATTCTGGGCCACTTCTCGACCTCAGAGGGCCCATCCGCCTTAGGGTTTGGGCATTTCTGCCCAGTGGTGGCTTCATTTGTGGCCTCGGGGTTGATCCTCTGGCCTTGGTCATCAACTTGGATGACAATTTGTTTGGTGCGGACCATTTTCTATAGTGATTAAACAAAAGGGATTAAGTAAAAAGAAGTGGTTTGATCAAAATGTAATTGCCCGATATCGGGCAGAAGGTGAGAGTCACCCGATACGGTTGGGCGATATGCTTTAAAACCGGTATCGGGTCAGACGCTTATAGAAAACATGGTGTGCAATATGTAGGTGCCCGATACCAAAAGACCGAAACATTTTCAAAGGATACTCAGGGAAAACTGATATCGGGCAGAAGTTGGTATTGAGGAAACGATAATGTTTGGTCAATATGATTTACGTGACAAACTGGTATCGGGTAACTCCTCTAACGGGCATGTACGAGATGATCGGTAGATGTGTCGCGTGATACAAGGGTCGTGCGGCCAAGGTGAAAACACGATAACATCTCTACGCAATAAAAGGAATGATGTGTGATGCTTTGTGTTGTGTAGCATGGATGAAATTGTTGTTAAACAACCCGAGTGACACAGGCATCGTCGCAAGCTTGAGTTCTTTACCCGATAAGATGTGTTGGTCGTCGTTTCACACAATATGGCTATCGCGCGGCATAGGGAAAAGACTGATGTAAACAAAGCGGTAAGGAAGACCGACATGCTTATCGCACGACAAGAAAAAACTCAATACACGTTAAAAGGTTCTACCCGACACGGGCAAGAACGTGATAGGGTGGCGTGTGATAGGGTTTGGCTGATACGGTCTGCGTGACACAAAGTCACGCAATAAACAGGGTGCCACGAATTTTACATGTATCGGGAAAGGGGATCCTTAACGTGACACGAAGGTCGGTAGGTAAAGGTCGGTACGGGAGTTTTGAAAGGGGAAGAGAATGTCTGATACGGGAGCAAAAGCAAGTAATTCGGTAACCCAACACGGTAAATCTCAGGCTACTATATATAGCCGGTCGCGAGCGGGGTAAAAGGGGTAAAATTGGGACATGTGTCGTGTGAGAAGGCGAATTGCCTTCTAAAGCATGGCAAAATTAGTCTAATCCATATTGTCACAAAGATTTTGAGGATGCCGAGAGTCGCGCGGCACGCGTGTCGGGCGGCAAGGATGTGGTGCCTGATAAGCGTTGCCCGATGCACTCCTTTCGCGACATGGGTCTGTGCGAGGCGCGCGTCGTACGGCGTGTGATGCGTTGGGTGACAGATCTGCCCGAAACGGGTGTCGGGAAGTCGGTTAAATCTTATAAGCATGGGGTATGCAAGTCGATACGGCCTCGGCGATACGGCAGCCCGGCATGGTTATTGCGTGGCACAGCTCTTTCCCGGCACGCCTCTACAAAAATCGTGCAAAATTAAAGCCAAGGGGTCACCCGATACTCATCAACGTGGGTTGGGCGACACGGGTATCACAAAACTTGTCGCGTTGAGCAAAGGCAAAGGAAAAGTATCATGCGTACCCGGTATGCCAGCAAGGGATTAAAGGAAAAACAAAAACAAGGATAGATAAACTAAAGATCATAAGGAACTTGATGGGTAAAACATCATAGGCCTAAGGGTAAACTTCAGCCTCATATAGTATTACTCACCAAGTCAATAAAACTAAGTCAGTGGCCCATGAAACAGAGTCTGCGCTCGTGGCGCGGGCACAGACTTGGGCCTTATTAAAATGAGATTGTTCATAATATTATTTGCAGGAAAAGAAAATAACATCCTATTCTAGGAAAGTAAAAGCTCGGGATGCCTCCCAAGGAGCGCTATGGTTCGTGTCGTCAGATTGACATTTTCGAATCCTACTATGTTTCTTTGGTAAGTGCAGATTCGGCATCCTCCAGGGGTATCTCGGATCTCCTCACAAAGGCTTCATCTTCATAGAACCTTTTGACTCGGTGCCCGTTGACTGGAAAAACTTTCATTGGATCTTCTTTATTATATAGCTCCATCATCCCAGATGGGTATATCTTTGCTACTATGAACGGTCCGGACCACCTGGTCTGCAATTTTCCTGGAAAAAGATGAATGGAAGATTTAAACAATAAGACTTTATCACCTTCCTTGACGTCCTTTGCTCGCAGATGTGAATCATGCCATACTTTGGTTCTTAACTTGTAGATCCTTGCATTTTCATAGGCGTGAAGCCTAAGCTCTTCAAGTTCTTGTAGCTGAAGAAACCTCTTCTTTCCAGCTAGCGTTGGGTCCATGTTAAGGCGTTTGATGGACCAGAATGCTTTATGCTCCAACTCAAAGGGTAGGTGGCAAGCTTTCCCATATATCAGGCGATACAGTGTAGTGCCAAGCGGCGTCTTGTAGGCAGTCATGTATGCCCAGAGAGCATCATCTAACTTGGTTGACCAATCCTTACAAGACTTGCCGACCGTTTTCTCTAAGATCTGCTTGATCTGCCTGTTAGAAACTTCGACTTGTCTGGACGTCTGCGGGTGGTATGGCGTGGCGACTTTGTGACAAACACCATATCTTCGCAAAAGCGATTCAAACTACCTCTCTGCAAAGTGAGATCCACCATCAATGATGACGGTTCTCGGCACTCCAAACCTTGGAAATATTATCTTAGTAAAGAGCTTTATCACTGCTTTGGCATCACATGTGGTGATGGGTATAGCCTCTACCCATTTGGAGACGTAATCAACTGCAACAAGGATATATTTGAAACTGTAGGATGAGGGGAAGGGTCTCATATAGTCTATCCCCCACACATCAAAGATTTCTACCTCAATCCATTCTGACAGCGGCATCTCATTTCGACGGGAAATATTCCCAGTTCTATGACATTCATTGCAAGCTTTGACATAGGCA
The DNA here is from genome assembly GCA_963693085.1 of Alisma plantago-aquatica. Lineage (NCBI taxonomy): Eukaryota > Viridiplantae > Streptophyta > Magnoliopsida > Alismatales > Alismataceae > Alisma > Alisma plantago-aquatica. The sequence continues at coordinate 412,393,846 of OY856409.1, forward strand.
TGTGCATCTTTGAAAAGAGTAGGCCAATAAAATCCTAACTAGAGTACTTTGGTTGTGGTTCTTTCACCTCCTAGGTGCCCTCCATACGGGGAGGAATGACACTCAAACAGAATCTTCGAGGCTTCATCCTCAGGTATACACCTTCTATACAAGCCATCGCCACAACGCCTAAACAACAGAGGGTCATCCCAGTAATAGTTTTTCATGCCAGAGAAGAATTTCTTCTTCTGATTGTAGGACATTTCCGGGGGTAGTTGTTTGCAGGCCAGGTAATGGCAAAAGTCTACATACCATGGCCCTTCACGGTTGGCCAAGTGGGCAACATAGATAGATTCATCGGCATAACTTTCATTGATTGGCAGTGGGTGGTTGTCCTCCACCCAGATCCTTGAAAGGTGGTCGGTGACCATGTTTTTAGAACCTTTCTTATCTATTATTTCGTGATCGAACTCTTGTAATAACAACGCCCAACGCAACAGCATAGGCTTCGCGTCTTTTTTCTGCATTAAGTACTTGATGGCCCCGTAGTCAGTGTGAACTATCACCTTAGAGCCCACGAGGTAGGATCGAAACTTATCAAAAGCATATACAATCACCAGCATCTCTTTCTCAGTAGTGGTATAATTCATATGTGTCTCATCCAGGGTCTTACTTGCATAAAAGATCACGTGGTGTTTTTTATCTTTTTTCTGGCCAAGGACTGCACCTATGGCAAAGTTATTGGCGTCGCACATGAGCTCGAAAGGGAGATTCCCGTCGAGGGACTGGAGAATGGGTGCAGATACCCAAGCATCCTTCAGAGTGGAGAATGCTTTCATGCACTCATTCGTGAAATCAAATTTCACATCTTTCGCCAACAGGTTGGACAGGGGGTTTGCTATCTTTGAAAAGTCTTTAATGAACCATCGATAGTAACCGGCATGACCTAAGAAACTTCGGATACCTATAACAGATGTGGGAGGAGGAAGCTTGGCTATCGCCTCCACCTTGGATCGATCGACTTTGATACCTTTGTTGGATACCTTGTGTCCTAAGACTATTCCTTCTTGCACCATGAAGTGGCACTTTTCCCAATTGAGAGTAAGGTTTTGTTCTTCACATCTCTTCATCACCAGAGATAGGTTATTAAGGCAATCATCGAAGGAGTTTTCGTAAACACTGAAGTCATCCATAAATACTTCTATTTTATCCTCTAGAAAATCGGCGAAGATGGCATTCATGCACCGCTGAAAGGTGGCAGGTGCATTGCAAAGCCCAAAGGGCATCCTCCTAAAAGCAAAAGTTCTGTAGATGCATGTAAAGGTGATCTTTTCCTGATCGTTAAGGTGAATAGGGATCTGATAGAACTATGAATATCCATCCAACCAGCAAAAGTAGGAGTGATGGGCCAGGCGCTCCAGCATCTGATCGATAAACGGGAGGAGGAAATGGTCCTTACGGGTGGCGGTGTTGAGCTTTCGGTAATCGATGCACATCTGCCAGGTGGTGAACATCTTGGTAGCCACATCGACCCCATTATCTCCTTTAACCAGCGTTATACCTCCTTTCTTTGGAACCACTTAGATGGGACTTACCCGTGTGCTATCGCTGATGGCGTAGATTATTCCTGTGTCTCGGAGTTTCACGACCTCTTTACTAACCACTTCTCGAAGCTTCTCATTCAACTTCCTCTGCGGCTGGGCATACGGCTTGGAGTCATTTTCCAGATGGATCTTGTGCATACACACAGAAGGATTGATCCCCCTCAGGTCTCTAATTGAGTAACCTAGGGCCTTTCTTCATAGCCTCAACTCTTCAAGCAACTGATCTTTTTAGCTATCAGTCAACTCTAAGTTGATGATCATCGGATTCATCTTCTCCTCGTCTACAAAATGGTATTCCAAGCCTCTCGGCAAAACTTTCAACTCAGGTTGGGTATCCTTCTCTTGTCCATCGGCGGGGTCTTTACAGAGGGCAGTGCACATAACTGTCTCCATAGGGTTTTCTTCTTCGGGAAAACCTTCAACTTCCAGAAAAGCTAGTAGTTCCTTGACCTCCGGATCCTCGACCTCTTGTGCCTCGCTAGGTAAGACGCGCATCAGCGGGCCTACCATGGCCTTTTCTTCCCTTACTTCATTGCATAGCTGCTGATAGCTTTCAATGAAATAAGAGGATTCAAAGAATGAAGGGGCTTTCATACAATCTCTGATGTTGAAGTCAATGTGATCTCCTCCAACCCTGATTGTAATCATACCCGCCTCTATGTCAATGAGGTCTTGGCCAGTTTCTAGGAAAGGTCACCCAAAGATAATAGGGCAGCTGGGATCTTCTACTATATCAATCAAAATTATATCACATGGTATAAAGAATCGCCCAACTTGAATGAGCACATCCTCAACTACTCTGACTGGTCTAGTAAAGGTGTGATCGTCCCACTGGATCCTCATGTTGGTTACCATATCAGTGAGTCCAATCCTCTTAGAAAAGGACAAGGGCATCAGGCTGATGCTTGCCCCCAAGTCTGCCAGACCTTTACGGGTTATGTTATCCCCAACTTGGAAGGGGGTGACAAAGGGCCCAGGATCTTTCTTCTTTATCGGCATATTTGCTTTGACGAAGGAGTTGGATATCTTTGCTAGCTTTACGGTCTCCACATCTTCACCTCTCTTCTTCCTCGAAATCAGATCCTTCATAAACTTGGCATAAGTAGGCATCTCTTCAATGGCATCCAGAAACGGGATGTCAAGGTGCAATTTCTTTATTGCGGCCATAAACTTCTCGTACCTCTTTTTCAACTGAGCTTTCACCAACTTATGCAGGAAGGGTATGTGGGGTGCGTACTTGTCTGGACGCTCTTCAGAAGAAACCTCGTTGACTCTTTCTTTGGTCACTTTCCTTAACTTTGTGGGGACTTCTTTTTCAACTTCCTCGGGGCTATCGTCTTTACCTAGTACTTTCGGTGTTGTTACTTCCCTTTCAACGGCTGGTCGTACCACTGTACCTAACCTTAAGATGGCCATTTTTGCGGTCTCATGCCCATGTGGATTTGCTTCGATGTTGGAGGGGAAACTCCCCACTTGATGATCGATGCTCTGGGCAAGGCTTGCCAGCTGTTGGTCGATCTGTTTATTGTGTTGCTGGAGCTCCCCTATCTAGGCAGAGAATCCTCCCATCTGCTGTTGCATCAACTTAAGCAAGGTCGTGCTATCCATGAAGCTTTTATGCATCTTCTCATTCAGGTCATTCTGGTTTTTGGCAAAGGACATCAGCTCTGTCATCATAGACAGTCGTTGCGGTTGGTTCTGCTAGAAAGTTCATTGCTGTTGGAACCCTATTTGATGATGTTGATTCGATGTTCCTCCCAAGGGATTTTCGCCCACCAGCTGATGATAGTTCTCAGCTGCACTGGTGTTTCCGTAGGAAAAACTAGGGTGATCAGGGCGTCGATTTCTGTATTGTCCTCATCAAGATCCCCTTAAATGGTTGTGTGCAGGCAGAAGTCAGACAGGTGGTCTGGCTCTCCACAGGTGATGCAGCTTCTCTCCACTTCCTGCCGGACTTTTCCTTTATACCCCTTCTCCTTCAGGGTTTGGACATCGGTTAAATTTTGTCTAACTTAGCCGCAAGGGCTTCCATCTCTTTGGATTCTCCCGCAACAGGATACTCGCTATCCTGTTGATTTGTGGCCATGTTGTTGATAATTTCTCTAGCCCTCTGAGCACTGAGTCCTAAGAAATCACTGCCAGCTGCAACGTTCAGGGATTTCCTCTCTGCGGCACACACCCCATTATAGAATGTGGTGATTAGCTTAGGTTCGAAAAAGCCATGATGTGGGCACTCCCGCTGGTAACTTTGAAACCTTTCCCAGGTCTCGTGCAGGTTCTCCGAGGGTTTCTGTGAGTACCTCGTTATCTTGTTTTGGCACTTGATTGTTCTTTCAATAGGGAATAATTTGGCGATAAACGTGTTGGCTAGGTGTTCCCAATTGGGAAGACTCCCATCTTGCAGACTTGTGTACCACTCCAATGCCTTGTCTCTCAGAGAGAAAGGGAAGCAATGGATGTAGACGTGAGCTATCAGAACTCTATTGATCTTGAAGGTGTTGCAATTCCTCTTGAAAGTTGTGAGATGGTTGTACGAGTTTTCTTCAGTAGTATTCCCACCAAACCGATTATGTTGTAGCAGCTGGAGGAAAGAAGGCTTCAACTCAAAGTTGGCGACATTGAGGGGTTGCACAACCACTGGATTCCTCTCTTCATTTGCCCGGACTTGGACAAACAAGAGCAGGGAGCGGGCTTCCGGAGGTTGCTCAACCATGGCTTATCAGAAGCAAAGATGGCTTGAAAAGGTGAGAAAGTACCTAGAAAGAAAGAAAAGTGTAAAAGTATTAGTATGTTGTATGAACTATGTGCAGTAAATATTTGCAGTACTATATGAATATGTACAAGGTTTTTGGCAAAGTGCAAGCAAAACTCGAGTTCGTAGAATGGTTTTCGTTGCCTATCCCCGGCAACGGTGCCAAAAAGTTGAGAAGCCTTAAACATGGGTCCAAGAATGGAGTCAAGTCTAGGTTATCAGACTTTAGAAATTTATAATACCCGAATGTTTTAAGACATCCTACAACTAGCATAGGGTCAAAATAGTTTGGGGTCGAACACAGGGATAGGAAGAACGGTGCTTCAGAACTCACATTTTACTTGTCTAAGCACGTCAAAAAAGGTCGAAGGATAAGGTTTTGATATAACGAGAAAGAATTATAAAGTATCAAACAAAAAGCCTATCTCTAAGGAGAGTTACCAGCAAAATTAGTGTTTTAAGGGTTAGCAATTTTTATAGAGGTTTTGTATATTGGAATCCGAAGAGATAAAACTATCGTCGGGGTAAAGCACGAAAGAGGAAAACTTAAACATAACAAGCGGCAGCGGAATACATCATGCACCCTCTTCTCTCAAGGAAGGTGCCTCTAACCATGCACCAATTCTCTCTCTCAAGGGCACTGGGCATAGACTAGAGAGGAAAGGTATGCCAGGGAAACCCTGATCCTAGGTACTCTCGTACACCCGAATCAGACCAAACTCTAGAGTTTATGACATCCTTCTCTCAAAGGAGTCTAAACAAGAAACACGATTTGATAGCTAGTCAAAAGTGTGATTCAAACAGAAGAGACTAGAGCTCAGATGCTATAAAGAAATTATCCAACAAAAAGGAATCATACACAGGACAACATGAGATAAATTCCACAGTTTCCATAAGTGTAAGGAGGTAAAAAGGTTTAGTTATAATGCAATAGTAAATGAAAGTAAATTGCTGAAAAAAGGGATGATAGGTATCGGCCTCCTTGATGTAGGAGGTCGATATACATAGCAGCGGACCCCTAAGGTAACGCTAACATGGTACTGGGCAGGAGCCCTATCGGGATACGACCGTGTCAGGTTCTTGATTGTGTCGGGTCGCAAACTGCGACGGGTAAAGGGTGTATCGAGATAGGACTCCCTACCTGATATGGTCGTGTCGGGCGGCAGGCCCTGTCAGGCTACAGCCATGACAGGTAGGCCATATCGGGTTAGGTATCATGTCGTGTTAGGACATGTGTCGGGTTAGCTTTTTCTTAGGTTCTCGGGTCCCTCGTGTCGGGTATAGATGGGTGAGCCGTCTCGGGTTGAAACCCAACTAGAGACTCGGCATGTTTGAAGTAGTCTTGAAGGTCGTGTCACGTTGTTGCTACTACTGGGTCGAGTTTTAGGTGAACTCCTCTCTTCCCTCTCGGGTTGGGGATGCGCTCACCTAGTATCGTCCGACAGGCCTAGGAACTCGGCGCACTAGCTCCTTTTGCTCTTAGAGTTAGCTCTCCTAGGGTTCTCCCACATCCCATCAGAGTCATGTAGCTACTATTTATAGGCAGCAGCTGGTGGGAGTCACGGCTCTCATTGGGTCATGTGTCCTTTGTCTGCTCCATTCATATGGCTTTGGGAGAGGGTCGACACGCTCGTCGCCTGACACGGATGGCAGGGGTCGTGTCGTGCCGGGTTGTGAGTAAATCGTGCTCGATCATGTAGGGTAAGGATTCTGGCGGGCTGTTGCACCAAGGGGTGGTCGTGTCGCGTGATCAACTCCGTCAGCTGACGGATTGTGGCGGGCAATGCTCCTTATCAGGTAATAGCATGCAGTCCGTCAGGGATCCTGCGCGACACACCTGTGTCGGGTTGCTGCTATATCGGGCAGCGACCGTGACGGGTAAGGGGTGTATCTCTTTGCCGCTTGATGGGCCGGGGCAGTTAACTTGTTGTAGATGGGCTGGGACGGGGCCATTAGCATTCGTTTGATGGGAAAATAAGAGAAACTCTGTAAAAGATATGAAATATTTTCAGGAGCATAGTGGGCATTATTTCTATTCAACAAATAAGATAAAGCACAGAGGAAGTAAGGTTTGGAGGTAGTTTTGATAATGAAATATAAGCTCTAGCAGCCATAAAATGGGTGTTATCAATAGTTGGTCACGATGACTACAATTGTATTGAATACACCTATCTTCCCTTTTCAGAATTATCTTTTGGTCTCCTTATTCTACATGTAGTTGATTTTTGGAAGAAAAAAAATGGTCAAGCAAGTGTGTTACCTTTGTTATTACCTCGTACAGGTGGGTCCCAAAACACCACACTTGAGCAAAAAGAGTTCAATTCATATACAATAAGAATAGCTAGGGTAGAGGGCTATTCTGGAGCATAAGCAGGGGAAAAGAAAAAGGAGAGGGGACTATACAATGAGAAGAGGAGGAAAAGAAACAAAAGCTTAAAGAATCAGGCTACTGGCAAGGTATTATAGCACTACACACGAAAGAAAAGGCCCCAGAACATAAAAGTATTTAAGAAGCTGGACAGAACCCAGAAAAAACATAAGGTAACAGACCATACACCTCTGCCACTCCTCATGATCAGGAACAGTAGGAGCATCATTAGTCCAGCATGTGAGCTACACAGAGCCTCACCTTGTCCTTTAGAACAGAAATAGGAAGACTTATCAAAGCATATCCACCCCTTCAGAGAAAGAGCAGACAGAGGACGGAGAACAACTCTCCAGATATCCTAGAAGCACCCTCCATTCCCCTTAAAATCCCTAGGTACAAACAAGATCAAGCATCACCTCCCAAGGGACAAACTCCCAGAAACTCACACTGCCCTTCAAACTTTCAAAAACCAATAACCATTAACTCCAGAACCAAACTTACTTTAGAAAGAAACATGAGCTAACAACTTATCAAAAGGCACAACTTCCTGCTCATCCATACCCATCATATAACAGAAGACCACAGACCAGTCACTTTAGGAACATACTTAATTCAAAAAGAATCATATCCCAATAGTTGTTCAGATTAGGAGACCACTCTTTGAAGATCACCTTGTTTCGATAGCACCAAATTAAGTAGGAGATAAAGGATATGTTACTCATAAAACCCAACACCTCATCAAACCTCTTAGCACTTCTGTCAATGAACTTACATTCCACCGATTTGGACCAAATAAAGATAGCCACATGGCAAGTAGAAAATAGATGGGTAGTAGACTCATCAGAACCCCTGCATAGAAAAAAATATGAAGTGCAAAAAACCCTCTCTTTTATAAGGTTATTCATAACAGAAATGCAGTCTTTAGCAACATTCCAAACAAGAATCTTGAAATTTTCTGGTCCTTTGTGCCTTCACAGCCATCTAGACCAAGTCAGATTGGGACCCTTAACCCTACACCTCTCCCAAGCCTCCTTAAGTCTCATGGACTTTACCATCTAGAAGGATATGATCGGGCTTGTCAGTTATTCTCACGTTAGATTCCAAAAAGGATTTGAGAGGACCCAATCTTCTAGTATCAGCAACAGACCAGACACCATTACAAATGATAAAGCTGACCCGAGTATAATTTCCTTTCCCCAAGAAAAGGCATAAGCTTGGATTAACCATCTCATCCAAGAACTTGTTGTTCACAAGCCAAGGGTCTCTCCATAGCATGAAGTTCTCTCCATAACCAAGAATAAAGGAAATATTATTCCAAATGACTTTTTTTATTTTCATAGTACTTCTCCATAACCAAGAATGATAAGGTTTTTCAATATGCTTCCAAACAAATTCATGTTTTATATACTTCTCAAAAATGATACGGTTTTAAAATAGTCTTTCTTACGATTATCTAATTTTGCAAATGGCCTTTATCTAGTCATACATGATGAATACAAATGTATCATCGTACCCCCTGAATGTAGTAAATCTTCTTTGCAATTTTTTTACAAATTACCATGACTGAAAACACCATGTCACTTAGTACCCAAAAACTAGCATCACTCCTTGGAAAGGTTGGCAAGTAATATAGAATTGATAAGAAGCAAACATGAATTTTCTCTATTTTCAACTATGGATTAACTTGTTACAAATCTTGTATAATGTGTTGATAGGTAGAATCTATTTGATACAATCTCTCAAAGAAAAAGCAAAGAATCACCTCTAAACAAAGTTCAAGTCTAGGATGACATGCTCCCCACCTCGGATTCTTTCATACCCCACGTATCTAATAAGGGTATACCATCAAAAGATGCCAAAGAGCACATAAAAATGTGGTCAATGTAACTGTAGTCCATGAAAAAATTAATCCTTAGTTGAATAGTGAGGGATCATCTTCTTCTGCACCTCCTTCATCGTATTCTAGTGCAAAAACTCACAAAAAGAAAGAAAAAAATGGGAGTGTCAAAATGTAAGTAAGAAGAAGCATGTTTCCTATAAAGTCTTGATTTAGAAACAAGATATGAAATATGTTTTGATAGGAAATATAGAATTTTGTGTTGCGTGGTTCTAGGAGGTTAGGTTGCTTGAACAAATAAAGAGGTAAGGAACAAAGTGATGGCTATGATGGTGAGGATAGACATGTTTCTAGTATAAATTAGATTTATTTGTGATTTATTTTCTTGAGGAAAAGCAAACATTCAAGTTCAGGATATTTTGATAAATATGTATTTATCCATTTATTTACATATTTTACATATCTCTTTAGGATTGTTCTGTTGATTATTTTCTTAGTTTTAGAATTAATATTCTAGTTTATATTTTCTTTCTTTAATTGGAGTTTTAATTATATTTTCTTATATTCTTGTAGGAAAATGACATAATCACTCCAATGATTAAATACTCTTGGAATATGATTGCACAATTTCCAGCAGTCTTGAAATTTATGTATACCCGACACCAAAAGTGTCATGGTTTTTGCATATGAACTCCAAATTGGGTGTACAAATACTCATTGGAAAGGAAATTTAATTACGAAAAGAAAATCCTATTATTTGGAACTTTTTTAGCCTTTTAAGGTATGGAAATATGCTCTAATTCTCTGTTGTGTAATTCTACATTTAAGAAAGTCACATGGTCAAATATTAAAGAGGAGACAACTCAATTAACCCCTCTATTGTGGGAAAACAATTAATTCACTACTTTGACTAGAAAAATTAGCAAATTCCATATGATTTATGAAAAAAATGCAAGAGAAGACTAGTAAATTCCAAATGAGAAAGCCATCAAAACAGTCAAAGTTTGACCCATGTGACTTGGAGATGAAGTAAGTCAATCCTCTTGGGTTTTTGTCCCTACTTTCTCTCTATAAAAGAAGGGGGGTCAACAAAGAGGGGGATCCAACTTTTTGTACTTGGAATTTTTATCTTGAGAATTACCCTTTCAATTCTTACATGTGTACTTTTTTATTCTTTAATAAAGATTAGTGTTTCATCTCTGGATTCTAATTGTTTGTTTTTTTCTAGTTCTTCCTTTGAAGTAGGTATTTAAGGGATCAAGTCGTTTAATTGACACTAGCAAGATCCCCTTTGGGTTTCTTCTTTATGTAGTATATGCTTTTCTTCCTTCCTTCCTTTGATTCTCCTTCTTTTGTAATGTCTAGCGAGTAGTTCTTCATATTGAGGCCTGGGGAGTAGCCCCATGGCCATGTTGTAACATAGATTGCTTTCCTATATGATTCTATTTGGTAGACGGTCTTTGACTTGGATAATCATCAATTTAATGATTTGATTTCTCATTTTTATCATATGTTAGTCTTGGGAGATATGACTGTGGAACCCAAAACTCAAAACAACCAAACAAAATGCATAAGGATCTGGATGTGATCGCGGAAAGATCATTATTGGGATATTCATGGTAGGAATTATAAATGCCAGGACCAATGGGCTCACAAGGATCTTATCTTTTCTAGACATATTTATGAATATTTTAACAAGTCCTCTTCTATCTTGTTTTGTCATATAGATTACATCGATCTTATTTCACGACGGCCTTGGTGGTAAAATCCCATAGCCTCGATATCTCTTTCTTTTGGTTCAATATGTTTCTTCAACCGTTGTTTTCAATCGCCTCCTTTACATTCTTGCAGTTTTAGTTCTATCTTTAGAATAATTCTTCTTTACTCTTATTTAGCATAACTCTTTTCTTTAGTTGTTCTTAGTGTAACTTTCATTTATTTGCAACTTTAAATTCCTTATTCTAGTGTAATTGAACACTCAAACTCTGAATCTTTACTTTTTGCATTTCTTTGTTAAAAAGTATTTGGATAGAAATTCAATCTTAAGAACATTATATGTGGATCGACCCTTTCTACACTAATAAATTACCTTAAGTAGTTGCTTTGCCATTTAAAAAAGATAAACTCTAGGATCAACCACGTAATTTTTGGTGTGCAAAATAACATGTGTGTGTCTATATATATATATATATATATATGTTTGTGTCTATATACATTATATATATATATATATATATATATTCTATATATATATATATATATATATTTCTCTCTCTCTCTCTCTCTCTCTCTCTCTCTCTATATATATATATATATATATATATATATATATGTTTGTATATATATATATATATATATATATATATATATATATATATGTATATGTTTGTGTATATATACATAAAAATACATTCCCACATATATATACATATATATACTTAAATATTTATATATCTACATATATATAATATAATATAATATATAATATTATATGCATATGTGTGTGCGTGTGTGTGCGTGTATATGTGTCTGTGCGCGCGCGTGCGTGCGTGTGTGTATATGTGTGTGTATGTGTTACAACGTCTTTAGAGTAAATATTACCCCCTAACAATATGTATTGGTATAAAAGTTCTCAACTCGTCTACATGTCTACATACAACATAAATGTTGCCTAGAGGCGTGCCTTGTTCCTACTAGTGATGTGTCATTTGATAAAGAAGAACAACTAGAACAAACAATTACACGTAGATATTCCATCCTATTGAAAAGGACACTGTTTTTGTGAACAAGTATTCTTGGTTAGTGGTCAAGATTCAAGAGACGCACCTTTGCTATAGTAAACGAAATTAAAGCATCACTTCCAATTACGGACCACCCAAGTGTGAACTCCCTTCCGAATAAGGCATCCTTGATTGAATTTTTTGTTTGAATTAGAAGTAAGAAAATCAAGAAAATATTGACATTTCCTGGACGTGTACTAAAACAATTATCCACTATCTCAAAATACAAAGACCTTATATATGCATTCACATATTGATATAGAAAGAGATATGCACAAGCCATGGTGTTGTACTTATAAAGCAAGTTATAGTACGGGTGAGTGTGATCAACATAGGTTGCTAACGTATGTTTCCATGACCTTACCCTGCTCTAGATATAGCCAAACTTTTAACCAAAAGTTCTCCATATCACGTTTACATGGTTGGAGTTCCGTACAGTGAATATTGTAGTTAGCATCATAAATCTTACATAAAATACATTAAGATCTTAAAACAATCACATCTTATTTTTACATAATGTTATAAACATTAAAAATGGGAAATTTATGAGAAGTATAGTATTTTAGTCCATGTAATGACCTCATTCTTCCCACGTGAACAACCTTCTTGCGATCATCAATGACATTTCGGGTTTGGTGAGGATAGCATTCCATTCTCCTAGTTGTAGTGTTCACTGGCTTGTGGTTGAGTGGTTTTCTCATAGAATTAGCCAAATGCAACTCAAACTTTAGAATAATGCATTGACATTACAGTAAAGGTTATTACAAACTTCATAATGTTATAGTATATGCATGTATGTCTACTTCCCATTATACACTTTCTTTAACTCTCTATGGAAACGTGGTGTCGTGTCGGATAAATGTGGGGAAATAATTTCTCTCGATTGGTACGACCAATACGGATTAGTTGGTCCAATTGTCCTTAGTATTTGGCTTTCCCAAGGTTATAACTTCAAATTTTAATAGTGAATTAAGATATTCATGTGTAATTTAATAATTTCAGCGAAATCTCAACCCCCTCTCCCCAAAATTAAGGTGAATATGCAACACCGCTAGAGGATCTAACTAGCTATATGGTAACGTATTGAAAAGGGTAAACTACCTTGATTTCATTATGCCTGACATCATACCATGTGCATGGCTTCTTAATGATCATTTCTTGGTTCTGAATATATCTACTCCTAATCCTAGATGTGTATGATATCTGGTAAAGTTGTATTAAGAAAAATGCATGTGGCTACAATTAATTTGATCAAAATATATAAAGAATGTTATCTCTTGAAGATTCTTAAATGGAAATTTTGCATAAAATGAGACTAGTGTTTCAGAAATTTAAGTAATTTAAATTTCACTACATTGTGTTCATGAGAATACTAATACAATTCTATTCAAAAATTGTTATTGAAATTACATAACCTTGACGTATATCTTTCATGGAAATATTGGAGCCCAAAAATCTTCTAATTTTATGTATATATCAAAATGAATACACATCAAATTTTGTGGTAAATATAAAGATAAACATATACATAGTGTTGAATATTAATTTGGAATAGATGTGATTTCGCTCCCATTGACCTCTAATCCGTTAATATAATTACCAAAAATGGATTATCTTTTTGCTTAGATGTCTTTTTATACTAGAACTACAGTTTGTCATTCACATCTTAAATTTTTTTACTAAGTGATCCTTCCTTTGATTTATTCCATAAATATAGAAAATTTTGGACATACATATATAAATATTATTTTATATGAATGGGTGATTTACCAATGGATGTTAAATCATGCAAAGTACTAGGTGAGAACATTTTTATTACAAGTAGAGGATCTCTTTAGTTTTGTTGTCTAGGATTACATTTGAATTATTAACATGTGTAATACTATGTATATGGTGTATCATATTCCCTTCTATCTCTCTATGTCTCTATGTGTGTGTGTTCACATTACATAAAAAAATCAAAGACCTAAACTTCTCCCTCATAAGAACTTTATTCAAGTACCCTATTAATATTACTTTTTACGTGTTTGGTAAGTATCTTTGTCGTAACTAAAAATGTACTTATTAGCCATTTTATTCGGAAATCCTTTTCAGACGAAATCATGTGGCAAACATATTTTTAATAGGATTTAGTAGTGGCTGTAAACTTATGATACCTTGAATGTGTGTGCTTGAATAATATAAATTTACTAAGTTACACATTACAGCACAAGTCTATAGATTATAAATTATATATATATATATATATATATATATATATATTGTATTATGATTAAACCCAATACAAAGGTGGGAAATAAAGAAGGTGAGGAAGAAAGTGATGGGTAAAGAAGAGAAGTAACACGAGGAGAAGAGAGAAGTAAAAATGGAAGCGATGAGGGAAGTCCTAGAATGAAGGGGAGAAGGAAAATAATTAGGGAAGAGGAGTGAGTGAGGAGGGAAGTAATTAGGAAAGAGTATGAATGAATGAGGGGACGAGTGAGGAGTGAAGTAATGAAGAAGGAGGAAATTATGAGGAAAGATGAGGGAAATAATGAGGGAAGAGAGAAGTAATGAATCATGCATATTAAATGTAAATATGTGCATATTTGAGCAAAATACGTGTCTACTAATAGTGAATACCCGGATACCAATGGAAAATATGTGCTTACTAATGGTGGATACACGTCTACTAATGGTGAAACACGCAACCAATGCAGAATAACAAACTACTTATGAATATGTGTTTATTAATGGTGAATAGAGGCCTAGTGATGGTGAATACGTGCCTATTAATGTGGAATACATGCCTACTAATGGTGAGCATGCACATATTAATGGTGAATATGCACCTACTAATCGTAAAAATGTGTATATTAATGTGGAATATGTGCCTAATAAATTGTAAATATGTGCTTATTAATGTGGAATGTGCATATGTTAATGGTAAACGCATGCCTACTAATGGTGAATATGAACCTATAAATGTGGAATTCACGCCTACTCATGATGAATATGTACTAGAAATGGTAAATGTACGCCTACTAATGATGAATACACACCCAATAAATGGTGAATGTGCACCTACTAATAGTGAATGTGTGCCTATTAATGGTGAATACGTGTCTACTAATGGTCAATATGTTCCTACTAGTACGCAATATGTATATATTAATGGTGAATACACGCCTACTAAATTATGAATACGCACCTATTAATGAGGAATGCACGTCTATTAATGTTAATTATGTACATACTCATGGTAAATATGTGTCTACTAATGATGAATTCACATCCACTTTTGGTCAATTTGCCCCCACATTGGGCACCCACTATTGGTCTTTCAATGCCTACTTTCCATAAATTTGCTCCCGCATTCTCACCCACCTATTGCTCATTTGCGCTCATATTTTGGTTTTTTGGCACCCACTTTTGGTATTTTGTGCTCATTTTTTCATTATTATATGCCCAATATTTATTTTGACACTTTGTGCAAACTATTGGTCAATTTGCACCTATTTTATGTCATTTTGCGCCCAGTATTTGTCACATTACACCCACTACTTAAAGCCCCATTTTACTTCCCTCATCTCATCACTTCCCTCCTCTTCTCATTTTACTTTCCTCTCTCTCAGTCCTCACTTCCCTCCACTACCAGTCCTCACTTTTCTCCTCTATCTCTATCACTTCCCTCTTCTTTATGTCTATTTCCTCCTCTACTATCATTATTTTTGTCCTCTTCCATTTTACTTCCCTCTCTTCCTATTTCCTTCCCTCCTTTTTTATTTTTGGCCACTTTGAGCCCAATTTTACTTCCATCCTCTCATCACTTCCCTCCTCTTTCCATTTTACTTTCCTTGTCACTCATCCTCACTCCCCTCCTCTAACCACCATCACTTCCCTCCTCTTCATGTCTGCTTCCCTCCTCTTGTACTTTATTCGCCCCCCTTCCTCTTTACTTCCCTCATCTTCCTCTTTGTTGTTATCCTCTTTGTTTTCCCCTCAAAAAGAGAGGGTGTACTCACTATCCCCTCACTTTCTCCCTCTCCCACTCATTTTGTCTACAGTCACCACTCACTTCACACCCACTACCACCCCAAAATTTCCCTTCCATGCCCTTATCACGTCACCCTTCCAAAGCCACCTTTCTTGAATCATTTCTAAACAGAAATAAAACTGGCATGCAGTCAGTCGCAGTCATATCATTACAATTATTGACAAAAGATACTCTAATCCATTTTGAACTTAAGAGTTTGATGACCCTCACCTAAACTAGAAAGCATTTAAGTTGCTTTTACTATTTTTCATTGATCATTGTTTAGTTGATCCAAAAACATTAAACGTCTCCCTCCCTTCCCTCCTTTCTACATAGACCATCAACCCATAACCTAACGAGGTAATCCATAAAATCGTAGATGTAGTCCATTGGATCATAGTTGTACCAGAGCAGAACACACCCACCCACTTGAGTCACAGAGACGGGTAGAAACAGTTTGACAGAGCATCATCACAAGAGCAAAGGATAAAACTTAAGAAATTAGGCAAGTATTGGTACAAATATCTATTGATGAGAGAATGAGTGGGAGATGGAGAGGGGGAGAGAGGGAGGGAGAGTAAGCACCTCATCATTTAGGAGATCTAAAACATGAGGGAAATGAGAAGGAAAGTCACAAGAGAAATGAGGAGGAAAGTAAGGAGTAAAGAAAACAAAATGCATAGTGTGGGATAATGTATTATTAGGTAATGAAAACACTTACTACCAAAACAAAACACCATATGAATGACACAAAATGCAAAAGTAAAAAACAAAAAATAAATGTGTACATATGTGGAAAAAATGCATAAAATAATACCATACACAACAAGTGGTAATGACAAATAACAAAAGGTATACTTATCTTAATAAAATCAAATATACATAATAGATAAGATAACACAATGTGAAATACATAATGAGCGGTCGTCGAAGGCAAATGATGAGACTTTCACAAAATGACAATAAGGCAAAACTACCAGGAATGGAACCAAGTCATCATCAAACACATGGACACTAGGGAAGAATCCATGTGAAATAGAATAACATTGAAATCTTTTGACAAACTCAACACACCACGTCCTTAACATCAGTTTGTACATTCATTTGAAGCTCGAATTTCTCCAGTGCAGTTATGCACATAGTTGCTTTATCTGTGATTTAAAATATAATAACAGACACAATATGTAATATGTCTTATCTCATCTTTCCTCCCTATTTTTATTTCTACATTTCCAATGCCTCCCTCCTACCTTCTATTTCTCTACATATTTAAACTGTTATCTAACTTTTGTATGATGCTCATATAAAATGTGTCTTTTACTTAGACAAAAGTGTGTTCACTTATCGTATGCACTCGTGTAGGAATTTTATAAACCCACCTGTAATATATATTAATTATATAATTATGTGTTATATTTTGGTTAAATGTGTTATTTATGTGTGTATGTGTGTTGTTTTTTACATCATCTTCGTCGTCACCACCACCACCATTCAAGTCTTAATCCCAACCATGTTGGGGTTACCTTTATGGATCCTTCTTTCTCAATCAGCTCTATTATGGCTGCAATATAATATTATTTATTTACTTGTATTAATTGAGATATTCTCTACAACAAATTTCAAGTTATCATTTTACTTGAAGAGGAACGACAACTTGGAAAACGGGATAAGAACCCAGTTTCCAGCAAAAGAATAAAATAGAAAATGAGCACCTACTCGAAATAAGTCGGCAACCACGCATCACCACTCATCAGTTGCATCACTTGAGATTGTCTCCAGAGTGTACGATTTTACCATACGTCTGGATTTCTATGCCTTACTAAATTAGCATACTAGACGCGTCTATGTGGACCATACCTAAAATAGCACTCTAGGTCGTAGCTCCATCATCATTGTACCATCATGCAATAGGCAACCACCTTTTAGACCAAAAAGTTGGTTACCCAAAACAATTTAGAATGAAATGTACCTC
The DNA here is from genome assembly GCA_963693085.1 of Alisma plantago-aquatica. Taxonomy (NCBI): domain Eukaryota; kingdom Viridiplantae; phylum Streptophyta; class Magnoliopsida; order Alismatales; family Alismataceae; genus Alisma; species Alisma plantago-aquatica. The sequence goes on from OY856409.1 coordinate 412,411,153, forward strand.
AGTGATTAAAAAAAACATCTATGCTGGATGTCATGACGAAAGAAGAATAGTATGCACAAATTTTTAAGTGCGAAGCAAGGCGATAGCATTGGTGAATACAATGGACAGAAGGCCATAAGAGACGATTTACAGAAAGTAACCGCCCGTCGATGTAGACAAGAACTTGCATCTAGCGGGGAAAATATCTGCTTTGGAATCGGGCGATATTTGACTGAGATGAAAAAACAGGACTTTAGAGGGGCCTTGGAGTCCATGCTTTATCAATTAGGTGTATGCTACCTTGAACCACCGCCAGAACCAGTACTCCTTGAGCCTGTGGAGGACGTACTCATATTGTGTTTTCGCACATATGTCTGCAAAGGGCGAGGAGACTCCGTTTTAATTGGAGCACCTTTTGACGGTAGGCCAAGGACCTTGGAGGGCACTGTTTCTTTGGATTCTAACTCGGCCTCAAGTGACTTGGCCTCTTCCATCAACATAGCTAACTAGGTTCAGCAAGAAGAAACAAGTCAGCTCTGTGAAGACATCCAATTCCCAAAATAAATACAAAATCAAACTCACCCTTATTTCATTCTCTTTCTTGCGATCATTGAGAGTTGCAACTGCAGGAGATAAACTACAACAGGTGCAAGGGAAGTATTACGACAAATGAGCTTATTCCACTATCATAAGTCCTTAACAAGTGGAGGATACATAACTGGGACACAATTCTTACCAATGCTCCACTAACTTGCACAGAGAAGCTTGATACGTAGATGTATGATGGATGAATGAAAGTGGGTGCATTTTACCCTCACTGCTCAAAGATAAAACTCGGTAATTTTGGAAGAAATCATTGACTATTACAATCATCATGTTCGTAAATTATAGCTTTGTATAAAAGTACAACCTTTCGCACGGTAGTCAAATCAAGCCCTACATATGAAAAAATACAATTGTCACGTCTTTTTCTAATGATGTGCTGTCATGTAGCATGAGAAATCATTTCTTTTATCTCCAATTTTGTCCCTCCACGTCTTCTCCTTCTCCCTGCTCTTCTTCACGCTGTACTAGCCCAAGCCAACCTATTCTGTGACTCTGTCAACCCCATGTTTTACTGACAGCTAAATTACCCGTCCCCTCAGCTTCTCAAGTCCTGAAAGAGTCCACCCAGCCTAGCCTTCCTCTTCCCAGCCAGATACAGATTTGGCATGAAAAAATGACAGATGACTGGTGAGCGAGGAATGAGACAACTTGAGCACAAGTGCGCAAGCACATGCATGTAGATGTAGGCTTTGAGAAGGGAGGGGGTAATTCGAATTCTAAAGCTGGCAGGAGAATACTGATCCCGGTGGTGGTTTGAGCAAGCAAGCCCCTTAGCTGATAAGCATGAACTTTGAGGTTCCACCAAATCTTAATTTCTTTCATCACTTCAGACAGCTTGTACCCCTCCGAACAGCGATTTTAGGTGGCAGAGAGGAGCCGTAGAAGGTCAGCGAAAGGAATGGGGGAAATGAAATGAGATTGTGCAAGGGTGAAGACCGAGAGGAGTGTTGGATGTGAGCGACTGGGGAAGTAAGGGTTGGGGAGTGAAGTAGGAGAAGAAATGGAGGAGCAAACTTGTAAATAAAAATAAGAATATCATCCATACTGTGACACGTTTAACCTTGGGCCAAATTCGATTACCATATGAAATGAAGTGATTTTATATCAAACTATCCACATATATTAGGAGACATGGTTTGCAACTAGAACCTGAAATTGGATAATTTCTCTTAGATGAGGAAAGAGACTGAACGATATTTACCATGTATTTTGTTCTATCGCTTGGTTGTATGCGGCCTTTTCTTCTTCAAACAGCACATGTTGCATGTCTATGAATGACTTTAGTGGGGCATCGTACCATAACAGGGAGCTGCTGGGCAAGACTTCAAGAGGAACCTCCTTTCTTGTATATTCAGCACCCCTGCCAATAAAATAGTAAGTATCACACAGAGAACTTGAACATTTGCTCAAGAAATGACTCCATGTACAGTACAAAGCGCCTACAGAACCATAACTCATTCGCACTTTATAGAGACTGATATCTAGCAAATGCAACACAGAAACACCACAAACCTGGGTCGTAAACCCTTTGTACCAATAAGTATAAGTCAAATGTCTAGGCCAATCTTCGTGAAAAAGAAAAATACAGGCTCGATAATGCATTTTTGTACCAAAAAATAAAGAACCTGAAAGATAGGATCGAGATATAAGACAAGAAAAGTTTGCATCGTAGGCAGAAATCCCTATTTTTGTGTGGAAGAGCATGTGGGTAAGGTTGTATGTTGGACAAAGCTTAGTCAAGAAAAAAAATAGCATTTAGTCCAATTCAAACTTCAGGATTATCTTTGAGCAATAACTGCTAGATACTAATCTTAAAATCTTATGCGCAACTTAGCTTCAAGCCTTCAAGATACAACAAGGATTCCACATGCTGATCTTGGAACCATTTTACCACCCACATAGATGTGAAAATTTAGACTGAGAATACTGACAGGATCTTTGACAGCACAGATTCTGTTCAAGCTCATACTAAACTACGGAAATATGGCATGAAGTTGGTAAACTATGGAAATATGGAATGAAGTTTAGGATCGTGTTTATTTACATAAAAGTACATATTTGACTTATAATATTTATAAAACATCTCGAAACGGGATTGACATTTTAAACAGCCGCCTGACTCCTAAAACAATCTGAGAATGTATGTACCAACTATTGAATAGTGCATGCAGTAATACCCATGGAATTGTCAACTCAAAAAGGTTACATATAACCCAAATTGACTTATGCTTAGATGAGTAAAATTTCACCGCTTTCGCTAACACTTTGACAAATTCGACAAATTTTGTATCACTTTGGTTGGTTTATTGATTGAAGGATCGACTTTCTGCTGAAATTCCTCCAATCAATAGACCAACATTATAAATTTAAGTCCCCTGCAGAAATGGAAAATTCATAGACATTTTGATGGTTTAGGAAAATTATAAATTTATGATCCTTGGATACAAACCATGAGTCTCGATGCTAAAGCATTAGCTCCTGTTTTGACATAGTTAATTGAGACCTCTACAAGTTTGAAACTCGTTCTAAGACTGGAGCCCACAAGCATAGCAGTCCCAATTGGACTGTGCCTGAATTCCAATCCAATTATCCGTCACCAAATCTTTCTTCTTATCAACACTAACATACTTTGTCAGATTCCTCTAAAATCTGCAAAGAGAGAATTCTTGCTGGGGTCCACCATATCAGATTCCCCGTGCTATTGCAAATAACATGTCCATGCTCATCCCTCTTGTAGTATGTGGTTGTCGTCTACGTTGAGCTTTTCCCAATAAAAATGTGAAGGTTGTCAATTCATATAAATGTGTTTGGGTCTAACCTAAATAATAGTAAAATCTCCTCAATGAGACTAAAAATCTTCCACATTTCAGGCATTAAGCTAGGAAATGTACTACCACCTTTGCTTCTTTTGACACTATTTTCTTCTTAGCCAAACTAAACACTGATTCATAATTTTTGAGGGACATGATAGCATAATACAACGGATGATTCCAATAACACGTCCATGCTCATCCCTCTTGTAGTACGTGGTTGCCGTCTAAGTTGAGCTTTTCCCAATAAATAGGTGAAGGTTGTCGATTCATATAAATGTGTTTGGGTCTTACCTCAATAATAGTATAATCTTCTCAATAAGACTAAAAGTCCTCCACATTTCAGGCATTAAGCTAGGAAATGTAGTACCACCTTTGCTCCTTTCGGCATTACTTTCTTCTAAGCCAAACTAAACATTGATTCATATTTTTTTAGGGTCATATGACAGCATAATACAATGGATGATTCCAAGGAAAAGAGTGCTGGAATTTACTATTGTAGTGCTTATGGATGGCAATGGGGCGGTTTTTCTGCCAACTGTACCAATCCCATCCACACCACCGGAATAATGTTTCAGCCGGGTATTCACCCCACTTTTACCATGGTATCTCTGCTCCTAAACGTCCGGTGACGGTGGGAGTCCATCTCACCCACTTGATGCGGCGAACGTGTGTGCACAGTACATACCAGCAATGTTGTTCGTCACGCACACCCGGATGTTTTAGCGCTTCTGTTCGTGAGGTTGGCCACTGCGGTGTTGGGAACGCGATAAACACAGTGTCGCACGGCCTTGCGGCAAAGAACAAAAGTTCATTCTGCACTTCCAGCCTTGGTTTACGGTAACAACTGTGGTATCCCAACCCCCATGATACAGCTAGATACCCACACCACCTCCGTCCATTCTCTAAGCGGGTGACCAAAAATGGGTTGGGTTGGTTTGGATTTTGGGAATCAATTGGGAGTGGGATTTTTTTGCCATCCCTAGTAGTGCTACCAAACTCATTAGCTTTCTCAAGAAAACCTTTGAGATGAAGAAACTAATATGAGGTATATGCATGATTGCATGTGAAACTCTGGATGCGGTTGGGTGTACGGGGTACGTGACGGTGGGGTGGGGATGGGGTGTCTATGAAAATCACAAGTGTATCTCCCAGCAATTCAAATTTGAAGGAATATATCATCTTTTGTACAGAAAAAAGGTGCCAACTGTGGCACACCTTTCACATTTAGAGCTTGTTTAACTATCAGAGGATTCCCCAAGCGTCAAAGCTTTGGCTGATTATTGACTTTTACAATACATGAGAAGAAGAAAATATTCTAATCCACAAAACTGGAGTGTGCCCAACTTGATTCACATGGTAAATAACCGGGAAGTCTTGGTAAATATATCAGTAATTTGATATTCGATGAGCACAGGGCATAAGAATTATCTTGCTTCGATGTGCTTTTGTGAAAAAGAAGAGCTTTGGCAATATGGAGGGCTACTGGATTGCCACACTTGTCATAACATTCTGCACTCGTATCTTCTTCTTAGAAGAATAGATCATACCCATTCTAATTAACAGCACGCAACTACGCAAGGGCCATGACATGACACAGCTTCAATGTTGGATTGAGAAAATTATAGATTGCATCTCAGTCTCCCAAATGATAGATGTCCACAATGAAAATACAACATCCAGAAGTGGATAGGCAATATATTAGATCATTACACAGAATGCATCAGCAAAGCTAAGTATAGCCCGTCATCAGCTTTGCTGTGCTTCAGATAAGTTATTCCGCCAGTGTACCTTCAAGATATCTTAGTATTCTGCAAAGTTTTCAGCTGAGAACTCTTGACGGGACCAATAAATTGACTGACAACTTCCATGGCAAACGAGATTTCAGCATGAGTAAAATATACATGTTTAAAATAGACTTTAAATACTTTTCTGTGCAGACCAGAGAAATGTAGACTAAACTATAAGACCAAATAAAATCTACAGATGTTTGTCCTACAACATACGGTCAACATAATCAGTATCTTCATCCTTGGCTGCTTTGGTATGACAACCCACGGTAGTAGTTAGTGGTTCAGCTTTACTATTATCTGTTCATTAAACAAATGCAGCACACGCTTCCTTTTAGATATATTGCTAGATTTCTCAATCAAGTACTACTATATCAAAAGAAAACATCATAAGTCTATAGAAATGGGTTTGACACCAATGTTTTGAATCAACTATGCTCTCCTATATAATTAGGATGGCATCTGCAGAAACAGCCAGAACCAGATGCCCTTTCGTAGGCTAGAATGAGAATCGAACGATAAATGAACCCAGACGGAACCGAAGAAGCCAAACAGCAAGAGGGGGTGTACCTGTCAAAAAAACCATGACCGGGTGACTGTTTGCTGCAATAAATTGCCTTCTTCAATCCACATACTTCCTTATTAACTCCCCATGCGTACTATAACCAGGGGCCTATTCCAAGTAATATCTTAAGTCACCATAAAGAAGCATTCAAAAATCCAGCTAAAATAATTATATCATCATCATCTAAGCCTCTATCCCAACCATGTTGGGGTCAGCTACTCGAATCCTTCTTTCCGAATCAGCCATGTCATACAACAAACTCAAAGGGCCGCAAGTGAACTGGTACAAGAAGTTCACGTCAAAGGTTTGGGTATATCCCTTTGCCTCCAGGTGTCTTCGCAGCCTTGCAATAGAGCCATCGGAATAGAAACCCATTTGCATTTTGCCACACTTATTGAGGAAGATCAGCAGGTTTTCTACTCAACATTGTATGGATTGCCTAATGATGAATTCACCAAAACTTCTATATTGGATTTCCCCAATTTTTGTATCTTTTCAGAGTACTTATTCTTAATTATCTCAACTTTTTAGATTTTATTGATAGTTTACCTCGCATTTTTCTATATACGATATAGGAATTTTTTGGATCAACAATGGATGTAAAATCAAAAGCAAAAGATTGTCGTAAGAGCTGAAACAAATTGGAGTAATAATGCAACCATACGATTGCAATATTTCCATTACAACTTTAGTGCCATATTAGATGTGACCAGCAAGCAGCTGTTGTGCAGCCCACTCCTGAGAGGTTCACAGTCTCATAACCCAAGGGCAGCGAGGCAAGAAGTTGCTTTAGACCTGTGCAAACATCCTGTGTGACCAGCCCTCGAATAGATACCTTCAAGCTCCACGCCAAGCACCAATTAAGGTCGAGCAGCATATGTTTTGCTAGAATTGAAAAACTCAAACCGAGAAGTACACATGCAGACAGCACCCGGACAGCCCACTGCAGTGCCTGTCTGCCGGCCATCAAGAAATTTCCACAGTGCACCTCTTGGCCAGACTAGACAAAATTCAGACAAAATCGTGATCAGGGCTAGGTCGTAGAGGGGCGGTATGGAACAAAAAGAATCTATAAATAGGAAAATACAGCTCAGCTCCCAATTTCTGATACAAGTCCAACTTGTACTCTGATTCAAGTCCCAACTTTTAGATATGCTAACCAGAGGAGTGGGAACTTGTAAAAAGATCTCAATATCCTACGGCATTGCATATTCTTTGAAAATCCTAGCAGATCTGACCAAAGGACGAGGGGCATGAGGCGCCATGGCACTAAAATATAAATAGAGAAGAAGACTTTCAAGCTGAGATTGAGCAAGCTCAACAAGACAATGAAGAAACTTCTCCATATTCCTTTCTACTCGGATATTTTCCATGCTCCAAGTCTATCCACTTTCTTTACTAAAATTGTAAGAAGTCAAATTCCTTGTATAGGGCCCTAATAGCTTGGTTAAAGATTACTTGTAATATGGTCTGAATTGATCTAGCTAGTTTGATTTATATATGCTTTATCCAGTTTTATTGTGTATGGTTATTTTTTTACACGACCAATGCAAAACATAACTCCAATGAAGCACACCAAAAGGTGAAACAAGGTAGGTGAAAAGTGATGTTGGACAATATGCAATCGTCGCTCATTGGCAGACTTGGCATCCTTGTGAGAGCCTAGGAAGATCAAATTAGTAGGCGTCTAGTCAATTTCATGCTCTTGTTTACTTGTAGAGACTTACCTATTAGTTATCTTAGGTGCTTGGTTTTTATTTCAAGGACATTATTATAAGCTCCGTGTTTTGCTATTTTATCTTGAGTTCGTTATTTGATTTGCTCATTCATTGGGTACTTACAATTGTTGCATCATAATGGCTTCAATTGAGTTTATGTATATAGAAGGCTTGTGGTATTTTTTTGGACAGCTTGGTTTTAAGAATCCATTATTCGGGAATTGGTTCCCCATAAGTGGGTATCAGCCCAAGCCTAAATTTTAGGTCTAGGTCAAGGACACCCCATAAGATGGTTCCCATCCACCGTTCATTTCCTAAACCCTAGGTATAGGGATCATCTCCACCTTCAATCCCCTGAATGAAACCCTAGGTTGGATCAATTAAATAAGAAGGAAGAAAAAATACACAGACTGCAAACAGTACGCTACTGTTGTTGTGTGACTTGTGTCCCTTCTTCCTCAATTTATCTTCCTCTGATCTCCTCTCCTTTTTATTTTCCTTAGTTCTCTTCCTCTTCCTCTATTTCCTTTTTAACCCCATTAGGCACACAAGCCGACATGAGCTACATGTGGACCATTCTTCCTTCCTGTAGAGAAGGGGGAGGGTGTCCCATCCCATTGACATACTATCAGTGTCCCCTACACCCCCCCCAACTTCTTCTTTACCAAATCCCTAACAGCCATTCTAGGTGGGCCACTGCCACTTCCCTTGGCCAAGTTTGTAGCCCTTCCACTCCCTTTGTGGTGTCATAGTTGTGTTGCCCTCGAGATCCAAAGCCTCCCAATAATTGTAGGGGCAACAGCTCCAAGATGTTGCATTCAGAAGGCGTGCCATAAAACCTTCACCCTTCCCCAAGCATGGTTGTTGTTGTAGGCAGAGCCTAGACGTGCAGTGACTTCTTAGGAGTCAAATGTGCAAGTTGCATTGTAGCATATTACCTACGTTCTTTTTGGTCCAATTCACTCTGTGTGGCTTCCTTCCTTTCCCCTCACTGAATCGAGATCTTCTCTACAAAGAGTACAGCAACATTAGCCTCACCAATCTCACATCAACAATACATAGGTCTTGCTACATTAGTAGATGTCGATTACACGGATTTCAATGTTTCATTTTCTACCATTCAAAAGCATACATGTGCCATCGTGCCTAAAGAGGACTCAAATGTCAAACTAATCGAGCTTAATGACAATTTGCTTGTGTAAGACACAGAGATAACAGAGGTCAAGGCACTTGACTGACTTGAGTTAGAGGATTGGTCGCCATCTGTTAGAGTAGAATCATCGGCATGAAAATCAACACCGCCTCAACTTCACCAACAAGCACACACCAACCCTAGTCCACAGTTGATGATCATTCAAGATCAAAGCCTCTAATTTCTAAGGCACAAGAGACCCTGACCTATTTTACAACTGCGAGCATAACATTGAAGCCTTTTTCAAGTGGCACCAATGGTCAAGGAGCAAAGCCTTTGTTTATTTAGGTGAAACTGTGTCGTATCACACTTACATGTTGAAGCGACTACACAAAGTCTTTAATGTACACACCTAAACTGACATGAAGGCGGACATGTGGTCCTTCATCTCAATCAATTACGAGCAACATTTGTGGCTCAGACTATCAAACTTGGAACAAGGACAGCCTCAGTCAAGGAGTATGTGCACAAATTTTCTACAACTTGGTGTGCAAGTTTGAGGTTAGCTATGACAATTGACGATGATCACCATGTATCATCACGGCCTCTGCTACAATGCTCATCACTTCGCGTGTTTACAGCATGGACAGTGTTGTCTATGTTGCAACACAGATTGAGCGGGAGCAGAAGCGTCAATATTTTGGGAGAAAGTTTACCATCACACTACATGCCCCTTTGTGGACTAACCACTCGTTGTGGAGCACCCCACGTGACATGCCCCTTTGCAGCAGTCTTGATTGGCATTCATGAGTTGCCACTTGACTTCCTCAAGGCTCATCTTTCCCCTATAGAAGTCTGAGACAACCGATTAACAGGCAGTTAGTCAACATGCAATTTTCAGTTAATTGAAGGACTTTTATCTTTTCACAGTCTTAATTTAAGTTTTAGGATTTAATTGTAATTCCATCTTTATGTATTTTATTTTAAGATTGTTATTGGATTTGGTCATTCGTTAGGTGATTAGTCACAATGTTCAAGCCACTAGGTTTCAGTCAACTTATCATAATTGTTCGGCTTAGAATATGTTCAAGCAACTTAGTTTTATGAATTGATTATTTCAAGAATTGGTTCATCATCAACAAGTCTGCATACAAGCAAAAAATAGGTGATGATTCATAAGCATTCATAGACATGATTCAAAGTCATCGGTCAACTCATTGTAAGAAATTCCTACAATGGGTAACTTGCGATTATTTCCATTGATTTCCCAAAAATAAGAGCTTAATGGATCCAAGAGAAGCGGATAGTCCACAAGGGTAGCAATTATATTGACCTCAAAGATAGGATTGTTAAACTTAAAGAGAATAAACATTATCTAATATGTGAAACCTTCGCAAAAACAAGAATCAAGTAGATTGTTTTCTATTTGTGAACACAGGTGTCGCAATGTTGCGTGCAATGCAGCGTATGGAGAGGCAATGAGCCTTCTCCCTTTTTATTAATAAGAGAAGTTGGAGAATTTACATAGAGGTCCAGTAGGATATATAAATTACAAAATAGAATAAACAGTTGAATGTAATGAAATATATTAACACTCCCCCTCAAGCTGGAGCGTACATATCGTGTATGCCCACCTTGTTGCAAAAACTCTGAAATGTTGCTGGACTCAATGGCTTTGTGAGAACATCTGCAAGTTGATCTTCAGATTTGACATGCGGAGTCACAACAGTACCATTCTTGATCTGATCTCTAATAAAGTGGCAGTCAACCTCTATGTGCTTAGTGTGTTCATGGAAGACTGGGTTCTTGGCAATGTAGATAGCAGCTTGATTGTCACATCTGAGCTCTATAGGAGACAAAACAGGAATCTTTAATTTAGAAAGTACATATTGAACCCACTGCAACTCGCAATAAGCATGTGTCATTGCTCTATACTCAGCTTCCGTGCTAGATCTTGCCACAACATTCTGCCTTTTGCTTTTCCAGGTAATAAGGTGATTTCCTAGAAACGTGCAATATCCAGACGTAGACCTCCTATCATTCAGATTACCAGCCCTATCTGCATCTGCATAACCAGTAAGAGAAAGAGTAGATACATAGGTCTTCGATCTATAATAGGTGATTCCCTTACCAGGATTACCTTTCAAATATCTCAGAATACGACAGACTGATGTCCAATGTGACTGTTGTGGTGAGCTCATATGCTGACTCACCACTCCTACAGCAAAAGAAATGTCAAGACGTGTAACTGTCAGATATATCAGTTTACCAACAATTTTTCTATAATATCCTAGATCTGGATAATCAGTATCATCAGTCATCTCCTTCACATGATAGTCCATAGGAGTAGACACGGGCTTGGACTCACTCATACCTGCTTCCTGTAGTAAATCCAACACATATTTTCTCTGAGACAAATTGGTACCTGCATAAGATCTAAGTACTTCAATGCCCAGAAAATATCTCAGTTTTCCCAGATCCTTTGTATGAAAGTGCCCCTGCAAGCCTTCTTTCACACATGATATGCCTGTAGAATCACTGTCAGTGATAACTATATCATCAACATATACAGCAATAATAATAGATCCACCAGAAGAACTAGAATAAAATAAGGAGTGATCAGTCACAGAACGAGAAAAGCCCATATTTAGCACAACATCACTGAACTTGTCAAACCAAGCTCTAGGAGACTGTTTCAACCCATAGATGGCTTTCTTCAATCTACACACCTTCTGACACTCCCCCTGAGCAACAAAACCAGGTGGTTGCTCCATGTATACCTCTTCTTGTAGATCACCATGAAGGAAGGCATTCTTGACATCTAGCTGAAATAGAGGCCAGTCGAAGGTAGTAGCCAGAGAAATAAGAATCCGCACAGAATTCAGACGAGCCACTGGTGAAAAGGTTTCAAAGAAATCAACCACATATGTCTGAGTGTAACCTTTTGCCACCAATCTAGCTTTCAACCTCTCAACCGAACTATCTGGATTATGTTTTACTGTGAATACCCATCTGCACCCCACAACATTTTTATCTGGAGGTAAGTCAACAAGTTCCCAGGTGTTGTTCTGTAAAAGAGCAGACATTTCCACATGCATCCCTTGTTTCCAGCCAATATCCTTCATAGCATCAAGATGATTTCTTAGAATGACCACAGCATCAATCCCTAGAGCAAATGAACGGGCTTGCTTAGATAATTTGGACAAACAACACACATTTGCAATAGGATGTCGAACAGTACAGGAACGAGTACCTTTGCGGACAACAATGGGAACATCAAGGTCAGATGGTTCTTCAGGAAGCCCTTGAGTAGAGGAAGATGGGGGAGGCTCAGAGACTGGAGTCGCTACCTCCTCTGGATCTTGTCTGCCTCGTCTGTTGTAAACATGTGAATATTGCTTAATTAACGGACCATCTGCTGGCTGCTCTTCCTGAATTATAGTATAGTCAGGAATGATAGATGGCACTCTCACTCTGATGTGGTGGTGTCACTCTCTCACTGATGTCTGATGGTGGCACTCTCTCACATAACTGCTCCTTACTGGGAACACTAGAGAAATATGGAGTGGATTCATGAAAAGTCACATCCCTAGACACAAACATATGACGGAGACTTGGACAAAAACACTTGTACCCCCTTTGCTAGTGTTGGAGTACCCAAGAAAAAGAGTCCTAATTGACTTAGGAGATAACTTATCAGCCTTGGGATCAAAATTGTATACAAAGGAAGTACAACCAAACACTTTGAGGGGAACAAGGAAAGGCTAATCTTTGGGACGTAAGACAGAGAATGGAGTGCTTCCTTGGAGCACAGAAGAGGGTTGCATGTTGATAAGGAAACAGGCAGTAAGTAAAGCATCAGACCAGAATCTCTTAGGAACATTAGATTGAAACATAATTGTCCTGGTAATATCAAGAAGGTGACGATTTTTCCTCTCTGCTACCCCATTTGGATGAGGGGTGTGAGGACAGGATGTACGATGTATCATCCCAACAGAACTACAAAAATCAGCTATAGCACTTTGAACATACTCCAAGGCATTATCAGATTGAAGAATTTTAATATTGCAATCAAATTGAACTTTTATTTCTTGATGAAAATGCTTGACAATGGATAGCACAGACTCTTGACTCTTCAACAAATAAACCCATGTCATGCGCGAAAAATCATCCACAAAGGAAATAAAATAGTGAAAACCATTATAGCTATAGTCTTTTACAGAACCCTAAACATCATTATGGACTAACTCAAAAGGACAAGACGCCTGTTCATTGACACGACCGGGATAAGACATTCTATGATGTTTCCCCAGTTGACAAGACTGACACTCTAATGAAGACACTTGAGACAACTCAGGTTCTAACTTCCTCAGGCTCTCTAACGAAGGATGTCCATATTTGTAGTGCCACAGTAAGAGAGAACCACTCAAAAGGATAGCTGGAGCAGGAGCAGATACTTGGCGAGGCAGACTGTCACCATGGAAGAGGTAGAGATCACCTTTCCTAGGCCCCCCACCAATCGTCCTCATACTCTTGAGATCCTGTAATACAACAAGAAGGTCCAAAAGTCACCGTACATTTCACAGTATCAATCAATTTAGCAACAGAGATAAGATTAAATGGAAATGCAGGCACATAATGTACAGATTTAAGATCAATTTTAGGAGTCGAAGAAACAGATCCACTGGCTAACACTCTCCTCACTGAACCATCTACTATTGTTACAGATTGGTGAGGAATATGTGAGTCAATGGAATGAAGTAGTCTCCTCATACTAGTCATATGTTGTGACGCTCCAGAGTCAACCACCCATGAAGAAGTAGAACCAGAAGCCAGTAAAGAGGTAGCCTGATTACCAGTGGTGGACGTCAGGTTGGCTGAAGAAGATGATCCCAAACTCAGATGTTGGGTAGCCAGAATAAATCTATCATATTCCTCATTGGTGAGTGTGATGCCAGAAGAACCAGAATTCGAAACAGGAGGCTCAGAAGACTCAGTAGTGGCAGCATAGTTTACTGTCCCCACAGGTGGTGCAGCAGGTCTACCATGCTTCTTCCAACATTTATCAACTGTGTTCAGGTTTGTCACAGAAAGTGCACTTAGGGCGAGTGCCACGTCCTCGACCCATACCTGTCCGTCCTCTCACTGCAGCAGCTACAGAAACATGGGAATCTCCAGGAGACAAGACTGTTGTAGGATCAACAGGTTCAAAATTTGACTGTAAAATCCTTGAGCAAGCTTCTTCCAAGCTGGGAAGTTTGCCAAAAGCTAGGATGATGTTGCGGGTTGAACTGCACGAAGAACTCAGGCCATATAAGAACTTTGTTGTAATCAAGTCATCTTTGTCTTTGACTTGTTCCTGGACAGTCACTGGATGATAGAAGTTCAGTTCTTGTGCAATACCTTGGATCACTGCAAAGTATTCTTCTAAAGACTTGTCTCCCTGTCGTTCTGCAAAGAGGCGGTCATATATCATAAACTGACGAAGAGCATTCTTTTCTTGAGAATAATGTTTCTTTACTGCATCCCATATCTCTTTGGCAGTAGTGTAGAACATGAACGTAGCGGCAATCCCAGGTTCCATGCTCCCCCACAGCCATGTCTTCACTCTTCACCAGACTATTATGACGCTTCCATTCAGCATAGCCTTTGTCAGTAGACACAGGAGGATCAGAATCAACATGTTTCGCCTTGTCTCGGGACTCTAACACTGTATGGACAGCATTCATCCATAAGAGATAATTCTTCCCGTTCAGCTTGATGGAGGGGATAGGTGACATCTCGCTATAGATGGTAGACGCCTTGGTTTCCTCCATGATTCAACGAGAAAAAAAGGTGACGAATTGATACACGTCACAGGAAGATTTGAGTGACGGAGAGATACACGCCACGTCAAAGAATTAGATGTGTCTGACGCATCCACAGCCCCCAAACAGAAGTTCTTACGTAACGACGGACCCTTCGGTTTGGGATTTAAAATTTTGTTGGATCAACCGAAAGACTCGACGGTTGGAGAGGGGAGAGAAAGGGGGTACGGCGCCTGCCCGGGGCGGCGGCTGGGCCTTGGGCGGCCGGCGGTAGCTGCGACGGCTGTTGGTGAGCATTGGCTGCTGCTGCGGCCGCTGGTTGCCAGCGGCGCCTGCAGCGGCTGCTGGCTGGTGGCTGGCGGCGGCTACGTGAGGGTGACGGGTAGGGTTGGATCTCCCGCTCTGATACCATGTGAACATGGGTGCTGCAATGTTGCGTGTAATGCAGCGTATGGAGAGGCAATGAGCCTTCTCCCTTTTTATTAATAAGAGAAGTTGGAGAATTTACATTGAGGTCCAGCAGGATATATAAATTACAAAATAGAATAAACAGCTGAATATAATGAAATATAATAACACTATTGTTCATTAGGTATTCACCAAAGCACCTCAAGACCATAGAGTTCACACTCTTAACTTTGTCGTGCACTTCCGATAGATTTAGATCTCTTCTAGTCAATTTGAGCCTGATGTTTATGATGCATTTTAAGTTTTCAATCCAATTAATCAAGAATACAATTGGTGTTGTGTTCTCATATCATATGTCACCCGGATAACCTCAGTATGTATCCAGACTCTTGTTGTTTGTCTGGATTGACCACTATTTCAACTCGATATCAAGAATGTCTTCATGGTGATCTGTTTGGAAAGGTGTATGTGCAGCAACCTCTACACTTTGTAGCAAGAGGGGGGTGGGGGTTCGCATAAAGTGTGCGGACTTCGTTGTTTTTTATGGATTTAAGCAATCACCTCAATCTTGATTCAATAAGTTGAGTATGATTCTCAAACATCTAGGCTTCAAGATGCCTACTAGTGACCATTCACTATTCTTCTCTTAGTCCTCAGAGTTACATTTTACTTGATGTGTATGTGGATGATATTGTGATCACAAGAAGTATGTTCAGGGGATCTCTAACCTGAAATTAGCTCTTAAGTCCCATTTTCACCCTAAAGATATGGGAACCCTTCAGTATTTCCTTGGTATCGAAGTACTCAGATGCAAGTCAAGAATCAACCTCTCTCGAAGACGATACATTATGGATCTACTAAAAGGAATTGGATCACATGCCAAGTCAGTCTCTACTCCTATGGACTACCACGTGAGGCCTTAAAATGAAGAGGAGCTACTCCCTGATCCATAGCAACATAGACGCATTGTAAAAAATAATTTATCTGACGAATACACGCCCTGATATTTCCTATTTTATAAGTGTCGGCAGTCAACAAATCTTAAGGTATCTAAAAAGTGCTCTATGGAGAGGTTAGTTAAAGACCTCAAAACTCAAAAGAAGACTTCATCAGTTTCTAGATATGTAAATGTCAATTGGGCAGGAGACACCTAAGACTGACAACCCACATCAAGATTCTACGTTATGATAGCAAAACATCTGGTAACATGGCGAAGCAAGAAGCAGTGGATTGTTGCTCAATCAAGCACAGAAGTCGAGTATGCAGATATGGATCATGCTCGTTGTGATCTTCAATGAGTTCAGTCCATTCTCTTTGAATTTTGAATCTCTGTCTACACACTGATTGTGCTTTATTTAACAAAAGGGCAGCAATACATATTGCCAACAATCCCCTCTTCCACGAACACCACTTTGATCAGGATTTCGTTAAAACCAAGAAAATTGTGATGTCGCATGTAAAGAGTGGAGCTAAAAAAGCTAATATTCTCACTAAATCACTACCTTCGACCCAAATTCCAACATATGGGTGCCAAGCTAGGAAGCACGGATATGTATAAGATACGGGTACGGGGATACGGCAATTTTCAAAAATATAGGATACGGGTACGTCATGGATACGACAATTTTTTAATATTTATTTTAATATTTTAAAAAATAACCAATATATTTATTTTAAAAATAGATGAAGACAATCAAATTTCATTCAAAAATCACAATATTTCTTAAGAAAATGGAAAAGTCTTTCATTCATATTAATGTGAGACAGAAGTTACAAAAAGATATGATAATATCATATTCTAAACCTTTCCAATTTCATGTATCGTGTAATGTTGTGTTGTAAAGTGAGTTGTGTCATTTGTGATACCAAACTACTTCTAATCTTCGAAGATAAGCATGATGCAGTGTATCTATAAAATTACTATTGAAACAAGAAGGTAATTTTTTATTATGTAATTTCTTCTAGTCTGATAGAATTATGTTAATCCTCCAAACAAAAACTTCATTGATGCTAAATTATGCCCAAATGCTTCAAAGTACCTAGTACTGTCACAAGGTGGTTCCCCTGCCTATCCTCGAGTAATTAAGGCGTCATATCATTAGGGAGCACATGCACTGTTGTAAACACTTAGATAAGGGTTGTACACAAGTACACTTAAGTTAGCCTTACATGAGTCTATACATATTTTAGTCCCAAATTCTGTAAATGGGTTATTGATCACTCCCCATTCTTTTACATCTAAGTATGTCATTATTCAGAATACATGATAAGTCATCTCTACCTAGTTATGTCGGTCTAAATGGTATAGGAAGGCTACAAACCCGAAGGGAGCATGTACGAAGCCTTGGTATCTGTCACCCCTCTCTCCCTGGGGTTCCTTCCCCCACCCTTCAAGTTGTGGATCTTCTCCATATAGTATTGACGACTATGGTGTTGCTATAATGTAACATTGTAGCCTGCCAACTCCTATAGGAGTTGTTGCTTCCTCTCCATTCAGAAAGGAGGCAAGCGGGTAATTGGGGCTTGCTCCTCTCAGCCCTAGCAGCATCCTTCAGTGGTGACATGGAGTTCCACCTTTGTGGATCCTCTCAAATTTCATCTTCAACCCTACAGCAACAAACCTTGCTATCATCATACGTCATCTACACCTAGGACAGCCTACCAGCCTTCTCCCTCTAGATCAAGTCTACAGGGGTTCCCTATACCTCTCTCTCTCTTTAGGATGGTCCTCTCAAAGAATAGTTGTAGTGGGAGCCTGAGAGGAGCTACAACTTCTTCAAATCTTACTTAAATTTACTTAATGGCCTGATTCCACTTGAGTTTCACTATTTTGGGACAATAATCCAACCATTGTGACAATAAACATGATTTGTTCTTGTCCACTATTGGTGTGTCCTAGCCAATATTGACATTTATTGTCTGACAATGTACAAAAAGATGGAAACCATCTGAGGAATCCCTCTTTTGTTAAGAAGCAAGACTTCATGCACGCAAACTTAACAACAATATTACAATCAGTGTAGTAGTAAAGTCAAGATGTGTTTCATTAGTCAAGGACGATACAAGCATCTCATTGATGCTCCACTCACAGATGAGGTGTACAACATAGTGGAAGCAATATGATGTAAATCTTCTCCCTTGCAGAATTCCATGGAAAATTAAGTAGTTGATATCACAAATAACTTTGAAACTAGCAAGGAGATTAGGAATCATCTACATCTGATGTATTCCAATATATCTCTATATGTATGACACAATGGCAGAGATGTATGGTCTTCAACATGGAGATAAATCTCTCACTTAGTGCTTTGGTGAAGTTCGTGGTCTCATTTATGATATTCATCCCCTACTCCTGCTATCTACATATGTTTCACAAGCTTCAGAACAATAAGATCAGATACTAGTCGTGAAGTTCTTGGTCAGGTCAAATTTGGTTAGGGGCAGAATTCTCATCTCTTGCAGAAGCTTATTCAAGAGTCTCACATTCCTTTCTAGAGAAAGACCCTCCTAATATGAATAATCTTGCTATCGATTGATCCATCATAGTCACTCAATCTAGTCCCTTCACTCAAGGTCGCAGAGATTGTGAAGGCCAAGGAGTCAAACCAGTAGTGTGTTTGGGGTACATGACCAGAATTTAACTGCGATCAAAGGAAGGGTCACTTCTAGGAAACACGCTAGGAGCTTTAGGGTTTCCAACCAAATTTGCAACAATCAATTTGGTATCTTTGAAAGAATCTCATGAGATATCTACATGCTTTAGATGAAAGTTGTCTACATATTTCTTAAATCTCGCAGCAAGCTCAAGAATATCACTGATACTCCTATCAGCAAAACCGAAGAATGACCTCAACTGGGTTACCAGCAACTGCCATATTCTTTAGTGGCTCTAGGGCAGCATGGAGACTCAAGTCATCGTGAAATACATGTTTCACCTTAACGAAAAAGATGTGGGACAAAATGAAGGAATTCTACAGCCACAAAAAAAATTTAGCTTTCGCTGTAGGATTTATAGTGAAATACATGTCTACCGCCTCAGCTGCTCCTTGTACGGCCTCAAGCGATCACCTTGAGCATGGTTCAACAAGCTAAGTGGTGTCTTTGCGTCTCTGGGTTTTTCCTACAGTCTCCTTCCCCAAATTGCATCTGAAATCATTATACTAGCTATCTGTACTGATGTTATCATCATTTATGGCAGTGACAGTACATGAATTTCAGCCTTGAATGAATCTCCCGAACCACATTTCGACACGAAGGATGCGGGACATTTTAATTACTTCATGGGCATTGAAGGTCTCTACGTTCCAAAAGTGGCATATACTTGTCACGGTGAAGATATGTCCTAGATTTCCTCATTTATTTAGGAATGCTCAACTCCAAGCTTGTCTCCTCTCCAATAGACTACCACACCAAAGTCATGTTTGAGGGGAGTCCTTTTGTGTTCCTTAACAATATCGACGTTTTGGGAAGTTGATTTATCTCACCATCACATTTCGACACGGAGGATGCGGGACATTTTAATTACTTCATGGGCATTGAAGGTCTCTACGTTCCAAAAGTGGCATATACTTGTCACGGTGAAGATATGTCCTAGATTTCCTCATTTATTTAGGAATGCTCAACTCCAAGCTTGTCTCCTCTCCAATAGACTACCACACCAAAGTCATGTTTGAGGGGAGTCCTTTTGTGTTCCTTAACAATATCGACGTTTTGGGAAGTTGATTTATCTCACCATCACATGTCCGAACATTGCCTTTGTAGTCAGTGTAGTTAGCCAACACACGGCTAAGCATCTCAACAGTCATTTGAGCAAAGTAAAAAGAATTCAACGATACTGAAAGGTGCACCAACACAAGGTCTTGTTTATTAAAAACCTCTAGACATTTCCTTAACATGCTATGTCGATGCAATTGGGTCAGGGTCGTCAATGACAGGAGATCTTTATCTGGCTATTGTGTTCTCTTGGGAAATCATCTCATCAACCAGCATGCAGAAGCAATCAGTTGTTGCATGTTTCGGTACTGAAGCAATATCGGGCTATGGCCCATGCTTGTTGTGAAATCCAATGGGTGACTAATTCTTCGTGAACTTGGCATTTTTGTATCCTCTCCTACCATTCTGAAATGTAATAATCAAGATAGGATCCATGTAGCCGACCCCAACATAGTTGGGATTGAGGCTTAGTTGATGATGATGAAGTTGCAATCCGAAACCATATAGCAAACAACTTTGTGTTTCATGAGTGCACCAACCACACAGATGTTGACTGCCATTTTCTACGAGATCTAATTTGTGCCAAGAAGATCATCACACCATATGCAAAGACTGGAGACAATACTCCTACATCTTCACCAAACCGCTTCCACCTTCCTCCTTCAACTACATGTGTAGCAAGCTGGGAATACATCATGTATACTCTCTCAGCTAGAGGGGGAGTGTTGGTGTAATAAGCAAATCTATTTATTTGCTTGATTAGGTCTAATGGGCCTCATCCGTGAGTGGAGCATCAATGAGATGCTTGTATCGTCCTTGACTAATGAAACACATCTTGACTTTACTACTACACTGATTGTAATATTGTTGTTAAGTTTGCGTGCATGAAGTCTTGCTTCTTAACAAAGAGGGATTCCTCAGATGGTTTCCATCTTTTTGTACATTGTCAGACAATAAATGTCAATATTGGCTAGGACACACCAATAGTGGACAAGAACAAATCATGTTTATTGTCACAATGGTTGGATTATTGTCCCAAAATAGTGAAACTCAAGTGGAATCAGGCCATTAAGTAAATTTAAGTAAGATTTGAAGAAGTTGTAGCTCCTCTCAGGCTCTCACTACAACTATTCTTTGAGAGGACCATCCTAAAGAGAGAGGTATAGGGAACCCCTGTAGACTTGATCTAGAGGGAGAAGGTTGGTAGGCTGTCCTAGGTGTAGATGACGTATGATGATAGCAAGGTTTGTTGTTGTAGGGTTGAAGATGAAAATTTGAGAGGATCCACAAAGGTGGAGCTCCATGTCACCACTGAAGGATGCTGCTAGGGCTGAGAGGAGCAAGCCCCAATTACCCGCTTGCCTCCTTTCTGAATGGAGAGGAAGCAACAACTCCTATAGGAGTTGGCAGGCCACAATGTTACATTATAGCAACACCATAGTCGTCGATACTATATGGGGAAGATCCACAACTTGAAGGGTGGGGGAAGGAACCCCAGGGAGAGAGGGTGACAGATACCAAGGCTCCGTACATGCTCCCTTTGGGTTTGTAGCCTTCCTATACCATATAGACCGACATAACTAGGTAGAGATGACTTATCATGTATTTTGAATAATGACATACTTAGATGTAAAAGAATGGGGAGTGATCAATAACCCATTTACAGAATTTGGGACTAAAATATGTATAGACTCATGTAAGGCTAACTTAGGTGTACTTGTGTACAACCCTTATCTAAGTGTTTACAACAGTGCATGTGCTCCCTAATGATATGAGGCCTTAATTACTCGAGGATAGACAGGGGAACCACCTTGTGACAGTACTAGGTACTTTGAAGCATTTGGGCATAATTTAGCATCAATGAAGTTTTTTGTTTGGAGGATTAACATAATTCTATCGGACTAGAAGAAATTACATAATAAAAAATTACCTTCTTGTTTCAATAGTAATTTTTTAGATACACTGCATCATGCTTATCTTCGAAGATTAGATGTGGGACAAAATGAAGGAATTCTACAGCCACAAAAAAAAATTAGCTTTCG
Organism: Alisma plantago-aquatica; assembly: GCA_963693085.1. NCBI lineage: Eukaryota > Viridiplantae > Streptophyta > Magnoliopsida > Alismatales > Alismataceae > Alisma > Alisma plantago-aquatica. The sequence continues at coordinate 412,432,723 of OY856409.1, forward strand.
CTGTAGGATTTATAGTGAAATACATGTCTACCGCCTCAGCTGCTCCTTGTACGGCCTCAAGCGATCACCTTGAGCATGGTTCAACAAGCTAAGTGGTGTCTTTGCGTCTCTGGGTTTTTCCTACAGTCTCCTTCCCCAAAATTGCATCTGAAATCATTATACTAGCTATCTATACTGATGTTATCATCATTTATGGCAGTGACAGTACATGAATTTCAGCCTTGAATGAATCTCCCGAACCACATTTCGACACGAAGGATGTGGGACATTTTAACTACTTCATGGGCATTGAAGTTCTCTACGTTCCAAAAGTGGCATATACTTGTCACAGTGAAGATATGTCCTAGATTTCCTCATTTAGGAATGCTCGACTCCAAGCTTGTCTCCTCTCCAATAGACTACCACACCAAAGTCATGTTTGAGAGGAGTCCTTTTGTGTTCCTTAACAATATCGACGCTTTGGGAAGTTGATTTATCTCACCATCACATGTCCGAACATTGCCTTTGTAGTCAGTGTAGTTAGCCAACACACGGCTAAGCATCTCAACAGTCATTTGAGCAAAGTAAAGAGAATTCAACGATACTGAAAGGTGCACCAACACAAGGTCTTGTTTATTAAAAACCTCTAGACATTTCCTTAACATGCTATGTCGATGCAATTGGGTCAGGGTCGTCAATGACAGGAGATCTTTATCTGGCTATTGTGTTCTCCTGGGAAATCATCCCATCAACCAGCATGCAGAAGCAATCAGTTGTTGCATGTTTCGGTACTGAAGCAATATCGGGCTATGGCCCATGCTTGTTGTGAAATCCAATGGGTGACTAATTCTTCGTGAACTTGGCATTTTTGTATCCTCTCCTACCATTCTGAAATGTAATAATCAAGTTAGGATCCATGTAGCCGACCCCAACATAGTTGGGATTGAGGCTTAGTTGATGATGATGAAGTTGCAATCCGAAACCATATAGCAAACAACTTTGTGTTTCATGAGCGCACCAGCCACACAGATGTTGACTGCCATTTTCTACGAGATCTAATTTGTGCCAAGAAGATCATCACACCATATGCAAAGACTGGAGACAATACTCCTACATCTTCACCAAACCGCTTCCACCTTCCTCCTTCAACTACATGTGTAGCAAGCTGGGAATACATCATGTATACTCTCTCAGCTAGAGGGGGAGTGTTGGTGTAATAAGCAAATCTATTTATTTGCTTGATTAGGACTAATGGGCCTCTCCTCCTTAAAGCCCATTAGCGTCAATCTAGTTTATCATATTGTGCTCCGGATGTACATCGTACCTTGAGTCAAGTCTATATATAGACTCATTGTACTCATGTTATTGTTAATAAGATTTTGCTTTAAAAATGATCATAGGATCCATGTGCCACTTAAATATCTCTTGAATCCCTCTTCTCTCTTATACTCGTATATATAAGAGCCTCTTGTAAGCATGTTTTGCCTAATGTGAAAATTCTCTTGACCTATTCAACTACACAGTGTGTTCTTACGATTGATGAAGAATATAACTACCTTTTTTGATTTAGGGCATCCCAAGCCTCATCTTTAGTAGCTTCTCTAGTTCAAAATATCTACAACACCCTTTGCTTGTCTCTCTCAGACATCTTGTGCAACTTCATCTTTTTGGGTTCTTGATTCAAAATTTCAAGTGAAACATATCAGAAAAAAATTACCCCGTCTTGCCTTCAATTTGTCCACCGCCATAAGGTCCCCAAACAAGGTAGTTAATATAAAATATAATCATTCTTATTTCTAATTTGACAGTGACTTTTTAGCATTTACCAAAAATCTACTATAAAAAGGAGTAAATTACATTATATTCTTATTAGAAAATTAATAAATTGATTTGGTTTTTAATGTAACTAACAAGTTTTCTGTTGTAGAATATCTGGTCGACTTATTATTTTTTATAGCCTACTTATCTCCAATTTGTCCACTGCCAAGAGGGCCCAATTTATTGTCTCCTTGGACAGTGGATCTTCAGTAGCAGTATAGAGTACTAGAACCTTTATTGCTTTACCTTATATCAAACACAAATTGTCCTTGTATATTCCTAGATTCCCATTAACATGTTCAATCATTTGTACCAATAAATACATCGCTTTCTCAACAACAGCATCACCTTTTATCCTAATTGTTGTGTCATATAGGATCTGAGAATGCACATGCTAAGATGGTGCGGGTATGAACATGAGGTTTTGGACTATCTTGGCAAATCACCAAAGGTGTGTGGGCTACCTTAGTGTTCACATCAACAGTCGTCTAGGTCATTTGTCTTAATAGAAACTACAAATCTTAGATCCTAACTTATCCAACTAGAACTTTAAGTCGATAAAATTGTGATTGGTATTAGTTAGGTAAGGACCAGATGTGTGCTAAGTCAAAATTTTCATATAGTTCATTTTGGCATTTGGAGACATAATCGGGTTCCAAAAAACTAGAATATAATATGTTGTTACATTTATGTATGATTTTCCATAGTCATGTTGTACTTGATGAGCCATTGGTTGAATACTTGCACCATATTCCATAATTTTTAGCATCAATTGAAACCTTATTTCCCCAGAAGATTTGGATTTTCCACACTGACAATGCCAAGAAATACCATTGCATGCCCACTCATCAAAGGCATCTTCCGCTAAGCCTCACGTCATGACACCCCATTGTGAAATAGTGTGGTTGGAAGGAAAAGCCCACATACCACTAAGACTGCCAAAACTTTTCCTAAAGTAGGGATGGCAATATTATTTGTCGCATCCAAACCGAACCGATCATCCGTACAACCATTCGGAGTGGATAACCCACTCATATCGGAAGGAAGATGGACCGGTTGTCCATTTTCTTTGGATATTTGGTGTGGATGATGGGAAATAAACCACATTGTCCATGCATGACGTTTTAAACATCGTCCAATCGAATAGCGAGATGTCATGTATTCGCATGCAGCAGCAGACATTTCGACAATCAATGGTCTATAATACGAGTCGAATCAGACGGACTTATCTACTCCAACCTGAGCAATCTACTCTGGCAGCTAGAGCTAGGGGCTCTATGTATCTCCAACATGCAGCGGAGCTAAGATTTTACTAGAGCCTTAGTTCCGACGGCAATGTTCGGGAGCCATGATCCTACGTTTCACTTGCATGCTCGTCGGTAGCGGCTTGATGTCATATCTCAGTGTTCTTGTTGAACTCTCATCTGTGACGATCTAGATGCCATGGCAGAGTGTGACGTACAATCCTATTAATGCCCACAGTGGCCCTGACATTGTCCCAGTCGATGCTTTGTTCCTTTTAATTCTCGACGCCAGCTACATGGACGTCGTGGCAGTGTTGCTCCGCCACCCACACATGTGTGCGCTCGTTGGAGGTGGTCCAACACCGTCTCGGTCTGCACCTAGTGTTGGTCGATAGCTCTTAGTTACCGTCGAAAAGGATGGGACTGAGTCCCCTGTATCAAGACCACGAGTTTTGCTAGAAAGAAATCAGAGCAAAGTTTGCACTTTCTACCCTAATTCCCATGCACGTCAACCCCTAGTTATAAAAGTTGTGGTTCCGTAAACGAATAAGATGGCCAGCTGCAGATGTTATGTAGTAGCGATGAGCGGCGGCCGTTTGTAGGTTTGGATAGTGGTACAATGGTGATGAGGCAAGGAATACACCATACTGTAGTATTTCTTAATATAGGAAGAAGAAGGCCCTTCACAGAGTCACCTACTGCATCATGCACACTTATGCAGACCACAGACAATGGTTCGGATGATGGCCACTCCTTTGGGGGGAAACCGCTCCCGAACAACCATCACAACCGCACTGTATGGATAGGATAACCGTTTCAATTTAGTATGAATGGAGCGGTTCGGTTGGTGGTTAATGGATGTGGTTGTCTATGTTTTGCCATCCCTACTCTAAAGAATATACTCTCATTGCCAAGAAATACCATGTCATTCTTACAGACAAATTTCTCATAGAATGCCATCCACCAGTCTACAAAATCAAATCCCATTATGTATACTATATCCACGTCAAAAACATATAGTGTCTCGCCCAACATTTTGGGTATGTTAGTTTTGTCCATGGTCTTATAGTTCATCCTAGACAAGTTGGGTCCTAAGGCAACTCAATGTATTTTTTGGGGATGTTCCTATCCAAAAAGGGATTTTAGTGTTATCGCCAGTTAGGACATCGCATATTTGTCTATGCTAATGTTTCTTTATAAGGATACACCAATTTTGGTGAGTCCCAATTTGTGAGGGAGGTTGTGGAGCCATTGCCTCTTCCTATAGTAATTGAGTCGTTTCCACTATAGGACAGTAGCAATGCATTGCAATCTTCCTGACATTCGCCCATCACACTCGTTTGACCATCCTCTAGTCACAGACGTTTACAAACGACGAAAAGAGATTCTAGTTACGTCACTGTGGATAACAATGCAAGTTTCAACCCTCCTACAAGTATTGCTCATGTCTGAGGATTCAGGGGAATCAAGCAATTCAGAAGACAAAAGCATTGCTCTTAGGAAAGGCAAACAAACAGTCGTGTACATTTTACCTTATATCTAACTTTGGTTCTTATGACCACTTGTCACTGTCCTATATGAGGTTGTTTCATTACTATCTTTTGTATCTATACTAGGATCTATATATGCACTAGATATCCTAATTTGTAGATGACATGGAAGAAAAGATGATTGCTGTCAAGTTTAATCATGCTTGTTCACTTGTTCGCCCCCCGCGACAGTTTAAATGTCCAATTTTGACGTCTTTCTGATGGTATAGAGTCAGAAATTTTGGCAGAAATTCCAATATATGTGGTCCTATTGACACAAGATTTTGACATGGTTTTAACAAAAAAATAAAGGAACTAACACATGAAATTTTACTAGGATAATCTACATACATAAAAATAGCATGTGTGCAACAAAATCAAGTATGGGTTTTTTTGAGGGCTCCTACATGTGTGAGTGAAAAGAAACCAAATTGTTTTGATGGGATTTTGATGACAATTTTAATGACATTATGAAGGAATTTGCTTATAGAATTTTTCAAGCACAATCAATTACAACCTAGTTTGTTGAACACCCTTCCTCCCACCAGCTCGGGAAGCTCCACCATCATTGTCACTTGAAGATGTCACTTCTAGAAAACTTTAAAAAAAAGCAATATTTATCACCCCATCAATAGTCATTTTCAATTGACATCTGACAGCTATATTATAGACTATCAAAGAGTGAACGTACGAAAATTATTCTCAATTTCAGTCTCAAATTATTCATAAATAGGTTTAAATACTAAAATTAGTGACAGTTAAAGTCCAACATATTGAATATATCAATAGAATACATGTAACTATACATTGATCCCACCAGTACTTGAAATTGTATGTATATATATAATTAAAATCATACATTACTATTCTATTTTTTCATTTTTTTTATTCATTTTAAGGTCTGAAATTTATATGAATGAGTTTAAAAATCGAAACAATATATATTTAATAAATTATTCACTAAACTAATACATTTAATAGAATGCATTTAGCTATATATTGATCCCACCAGAACTTGAAATTGGATGTATATAAATTATTAACATTACAATTCTATTTTTTCAGTATTTTCTATTTTATTCATTTTAAGGTCTGAAATCTATATTAACGATTATATATTTTATAAATTATTCACTAAAATAATTTCATATAAGATATCTAAAGTACAGTTTAACATTATTTAAGTTTTACATGATATATATTATTATAACTTAAAAGCTTCAAAAATAACTCAATATGGAATATTCTATCAATTATCTTGGGAAATAGGACATATTAGGTTAGCTTTGTAAAATAATTGTAGGTCTATCTACTTGTAGCATAATTTCATAAATCTACAACTTTAGGTTGTGGATCGTAAGATTTGTGGAAGATCTATCACTTGCAACTTGCATTTTTTAAAAAGATCTTTATATATGTGGATAGAAAGAGTTAAAAGTGGAAAAAATACATGTAGATGGGAAGGAGATAGAGTAGAAGTTACCTTAGATCTGAAGAAGAAAGCCTCCAAGAGAAAGAGATGCAAAAAAAATCCAAAGAAGAAACCCTTAAAGAGCAGCTGTTGGGTAGCTATTTTGTGAAACAATGAACCCACTTTGGGTGTGTTTTGTGAAATGAAGGCCCGGAGTGGGTTTTTTCTACTAAAAATCACTATTTTTGGCGACTTTTTGTGCTTCCTTGGCGGAATTTTGAAATAAAGCAAAATTTTACTTGTCAGACCCTGGGAAAGTGCATTTCTATGCCTGATCTTGATCGAAATTTCAAGATTTGAACAAAAAAATTAAACCATGCCCCATGAACAAGTCTGTTGTGGGTTATCGATGGGTTTTTTCCATGGTCTAGAAGGATAGTTAAAGGGTGTCCAGTCTATTTTTTATGTATTAAGCTAGGTGTTCTTTTTGCACACCAACTTGAGGAGGAGCATTAGAATATGAGTAGCACGTAAGTACACTTGTGAATGAGTTTGTACATACGTTTCACAACATACTCTTGTAAATGGGTTAGTGGTCGCTTTCCATCCTAATATAAATGAGTCATTCGTCATAATTCAAAATTAGTTGGTTCTCCTTTATTATGTAGTTCTACATAGACAAATACAAAGTGGGACATCCATTTCAAGAGATACGGGACAACAGTAAGGTAGGTGAACACAAGCAAAATGGTCTTTAATAATATGTGTAAGATTAGGGTGTATAATACAAGGTTTCTAAGAAGTCTTCTAAAATTGAGCAACAAATTGGTCCATTTTTACTCAAAAACAAGTTTGACCTAAATACCACAAAAGAGGTATTTAACAATTGAGACGTTCAGATCTTGTTTTTTTTAGTTATTTTCTAATTTAAAAGTATTAAAGCATGCCTATAGTTGACTAGTTACTATCAAGTAAAAATGGGCTACAAGTTGTAGATGAAGCAAAAAATATTAGCAATAACTCAATCACAATACTAGCTAAAAAAAATGGGGGATCCTTTTTCACTGAAAGTGTGACATTGTTGTGCAAACGATCAAAGAGAATACAGTGACAATAAGTGCAAAAAGCATCCTTTGACAATTCTACTAACTAAGGCATCCCATTAGTGTGTCGTCGATGGCAAGCAGGCGTTCAAGCAGTCACCGTGCTCCCTTGGTTCCTTCCAGCCTTCCAGGCAAGCCATTGGCAGGCCATATAAGAGGCGTCAGATTACAGCCTCCAGCCCATATTACTAGTCTACTACCACACTAAATTTATTTCCAAAAGAGACAGGAACATGATCGATACACTCAAAGGTTATACCTTATTTCCAAATTGGATCGGTGTATAGCCTCTTGCATGCTGGCTGTCATGCTGATTGAGTCTGAATCAAAAGCCAATTCCTCTAAGTTATCAACATTGGACAAAAACAATGTTCCCTTTTGTTTTTCTGCTTCTGAATAATTCACTTTGGGATAGGAAAACAATTCCCTGGAATTTGCTGATGCTCCATCAACCTAAATAAGATACAAACAGGGAAAAAAAATTAGGGTCCAACAAAGAATTAATGATTTGTGGCTTCATTAGTACCTTGTATGTTGGCACGAATAGAAGCCATAGTGGACATCAACTGAATACACATAACAAAGGTTTGCTGACTACAAAGAAAAAATAAACTAAAAGAAGCACATTGCTGTAGAATAATTTCAAGGGCCAATTGGATTTGGAAAAGACTTATCCTTTTCAAGGATAAGATTGTACATGATGTTTCTTATGTGGTTGGGAAGGGTGATAAGACCCTATTATGGCATGATCCTTGGGTTGGTGAAGGGATGTTCTTGTACAATATCCTATCTTACAACTGTTGTATTAACTGTGGTTTTGGCAGATTTGCGAAAGTTAATTGTTATCTTAATGAAGATGGAAGCTGGATGGTCTCTAGATCCAGACACGTTAACAAAGTGCTGGATGCTGTTAGGGATAGAATTACTTTCTCTTTGGACAAAGATGATGAGATTCTATTTAGGGGAAAGTCTGTGAAAAAGATGAAAGAGTTTTGGGATGCTGTTAGGGTGTGCCAGCCGAGATGTCAGTGGGCTAATTGGTTGTGGAAGACAAAAGCACCGATGAAAACTATCCTAACTGTTTGGAGATGTCTGAAAGGTGGATTGCTTACTGTTGACTGCCTAAAAGAGAGGGGTTATCAATGTGCTTCCAGATGTATACTCTGTTGTGAAAGTGAGGAGTCTATGAATCACATTCTGTTCGAATGCAGCTTTGGGAGAGACATTTGGAGCAAAGCGATTGATGATAAAATTGTCAAGAACAGGCCTACTAGCCTTGATCAGATGACGAGTATGATGGAGATGAAAGCCAGGACCTTTATTATGTTCTTTGTCTATGAAGTATGGAAAGAGAGGAATGGTAGAATTTTTGATGATAGATCTGGCAATGTTGATACAGTCTGGAGAAATGTAAAGATAGGGATAGGAACCTTTGTTTAGTTTGTCTTCTGTTGGTGCTTTTTCCGGATGTACATAGCATCTTTTGTACAGCTTCCTTTTTTTAATAGTAATGGAGCATCAAGCTTTGATGGATCAAAAAAAAAAAAAAATTCAAGGGCCACAAGCATGCCTGACACCAGTAAGTTGTATGAAAAGCATCACAACCCTTTGTAAAGACAATATAGATGGATGAAACAGATAAAAAATAACATGGAAATATACTACGATGTTGCTGCAATTCAAGATGGTTATTTAGGCAGACGGGCAGGCCTATGAGAATATCTGAACAAACTGTGATTACGGATATATTCTTTTGGACTATAACAAGCATATATACCTATTGGAGGAAAAACGGCATGCAGTTGATTTTCTAAAATAAAATATATTGTGATATTGTACCATTGAGCATGACCTAAATCTAGATTTTAGGTATTGTTTGCACTCGTTCAACTTCAACCAAACAATCCACACAAAAGCATTCACAGGATGATGAACCAGGAGGCATCAGGCTAACACAGTATCACGTTCCGTCTGTATAACCTTTTTTTGACCCCTTTGGACCAAATTGCTTGCCTTGTGATGATATATAGTGTGTTACCATAAGTTCAGAACTTCCATATTTGCATCCAAGCATTAAATGTAACGTGGTATATGAGGTATCAGTAGACAAAATCTCTTTATGTGAATTTGATTTTTGAAATATACAATAGGTTGAATGGAAAAGAAGGATCCGTGTGGCCAGCCCACGTGGATAATACCGATGATTATGATGGCAACTACAGGTTGAAGTAGCACATAGCTTTCCCTTTATGGTTGAGTAAACCAACCGTGTGGCATCAAATTTTGCTACATTTAGAATCTTGGCCATTCTTTTCGCGATATCGAGACCAAACAAATATATGATTTTGAATTTTCTTTCAGTTAGAATAGTGATTTTCCAGTAAAAAACTAAGAATTATTGATAATATACTTTTTCATAGACTGATCAAGACCTCTCAACACCAAATGAACAAACAGTGTCTTATTCTTTAGGATGGTTGATACTACGATTACGATGACGTAAGAAACCACACATACTTTGGCAGCCTTGGTTGCTCTTGAATCTCCACTGTCTTCGTCTGGGCTGTCATGTGTTGCTGATAATATAGGTTGACTCCCTGAAGAACTCAAGGATGTTCCAATGTCAATGAGTGAGTTTCGTATCACTGGTTTTACATGCTGCTGTTGTCCGTCTAAAGACTGAAAAGCAATGACCTGAATTTTTCCAGTCTGTTTCCAATAAAGAATAAGAATCTTGTACATCAAAAAATATAATTCCAGAACTGGAGGATTATAGCTTCATGTAAACACACACCTTTTGAGTGTCCTCGCAGTAACAAGAAAATATTAACCCAATAAACCCCGAATCAAGGATCTGATACATCGCCTGAGTTCGAACATCTGCAAATAATCACTGGCATAAATATCTTCCTATATTCTTTTCTCTATCATGTATGAATGGGTAAATACTAATACATAACACATGAGAATATTCTTTTACAAGTAAAATCAAACATTAAAAGTTGTAAACCACATAAAACTATACAAAGAAGAAATGTAAATATAATTGCAAAGGAATAAACATCCAACATTTCCTTTCATATTGACCCATAGTCAAAACTAATTTTCCTTTTAAGGTTGGAACTTTAAAAGCAACATGTATGTTCAGTAAAAGTTCACTACAACAATGCCAAATTAAGACTTTAAGTTATGTAAGATTATTTCCTATTTGCCTATTTGGACTTTAGTTGGTTTTCACTGATTTGGAGAAGCGTAGAGAGGGTTTAGGGTAAAAAACCAAAATAGCACACTTTAATAAAAATATGTACTGAAATAGCACCAAAACCATCTTAATTCCCGAAATAGCCCACTTTCTAGGAAAAGCGCCAATAGTTTTGGTGTATTACTGTTTCCAGGACCAAAAATGCCAAAAACATGGCGTTTTCAGTTGAAAGCGCCCAAAACTTGGCGTTTTCGGGTGAAAGCGCCAAAAATTAGGCGTTTTCAGGACATCTTGCGACGTTTTATCATGTACGTATATCCTGTTCGGGTGCGCGATGGTCTTGAGCAAGTAATCCGTCCCTCACCGAAGTGGTTCCAATGCCTTGTCCATCTCCTGTTGCCCTCCTCCAAACTCCATGATCCCCCATGCCAGCATTGTGGTAGTGAACGTCATGGGGAACCCGAACTTGTCGTTGTCCCCTGCGTCATAGTACCCTCCGACAAGGTCGACCCCTGCTTCCACGTCGTCGCGGAGGCCCGAGTCCCCTCTCCAGTGGAGCCTTTGGGTCGGCGGTAGGCGGCCGGAGCGCTGGCCCTCGAAGAAGAGGATGGATTTGGACAGGGCGTCGGCATAGTCGTGGGCGGTGAGGGTGGTGGAAAGAGGGGAAAAGAGGAGGAGGAGGAGGAAGATCAGGAAGGTGGCGGGCAATGTGGGTGGTGAGCGGTGTGTAAGGGTGAGGCGGGTCATTGTGGAGAAGTTGGTTGGGGGAGAGGAAGGGTACGCTGGGAGTGAGGAGTGAGTCCCTGTGGTGCTGGCCCAGCCGGCCGGGTGGAACTAATGTGTTAGTTATGGAGTATGATTCCATAGCCTCTTTACTTTTACCACTTCGGATCAGATCATGTCTCCCATACAGGTATGTTTATACTCGTCGCGGCCCTGCCGGAAGACTCCGGCCATGCTGGCTCAAAATATGCAGGCAAGGCTGGTGGTATCACAAATGGCTACCGCGGCAGCGAAGAGGCAGGTGTAGGAACCGGAGACACAGGGTGTGCAGCTGCCTTCTGGTTCTTGCTCCTCTTCACCCGCCTTCGCCTGCTTCCCCATCAGCAGTTGGACGAGGTCCGGAAGTTGGCCAATATAAGAAATAATTTACCCAAGTAATTCGGATCTGTAACAAACATAAATAACATCTAAAACAACCAAGTCGGTGAGGACTCCTTCCAACTCAGCGGAGATGTAGCTCACGCTGCTCAGTTTACCTTCTATTTGGATCTTTCCTCGGTGCATACAAACAAGGACTTCAAGCGCAAGCCTATTTGGCATTTTTGGAAAAACATCAGTAAAAAGCCAATTTATATGGAGCTTTCTCCAGGAAACAGTAAAACGCTTACTATTTGGCGCTTTCACATGAAAATGCCTAATTTTTGGCGCTTTCACCTGAAAACGTCAAGTTTTTGGCGCTTTCAACTGAAAACGCCATGTTTTTGGCGCTTTTGGTCCCAGAAACAGTAAAACGCCAAAACTATTGGCGCTTTTCCCAGAAAGTGGGCTATTTCGGGAATTAAGATGGCTTTGGTGCTATTTTAGTATATATTTTTATTAAAGTGTGCTATTTTGGTTTTTTGTCCGAGGGTTTATGGAGAAGTACAGAGAAAACAAAAGTGATGTCTATAAGGTTTTAATTCATTTGGAAAAGGCTTGTGATCTAGTACAACGAAAGTACTTTGTTGAATTTGGGAGAAAAAGAGTGTCCCTGACTCCCTATCCAACACATTAATTAATTCAAGACATGTATAGTACGAGTGTCAAGACTCCTGAAGGCGAGACTCTGAGATTTTTTAATTACTATTGGGGTACTTCAGGATCCACAATGACCCCATAATTATTTGTCCCTGTTATGGATCAGTTCATAAAGCATGACCAAGATGATATTCCTTGGTGTATGATACTTATAATGTTGTGATGAGTGGTGAAACTAAAGATGAAACAAATTACAAAGTTGAATTTCAATTAAAATCATGGAAACTAGTGGGTTCAAGATTAGCAAAAGCGAAACATAGTATATGCATTGCAATTCCAGCCAATCCACTATTGTGAGGGGTGGTGTCAAGTTGGATGAAGTGGATGTCCAAAAATGAGACGAGCTTTGACACCTAAGTCTATTATTCATATGGAAGATGAATTTATGTCACATGATTACATGAGGATGGATGAATAGAGTGCAACTAGAATAGTTTGTGAACAGATAATCCCTCTCATAATAAAAAGTAATTTTTCATAGAACAGCTGCACGGCCAGCTATGTTATATGAGAATGAATGTTGTGCAGTGAAAAAACAAGGTATCAATAGGATATATGTGGCAAAAATGTAAATGTTAAGATGGATGTGTGGGAACACAAGGAAATATCGCATGAAAAAAAAACTAAATAGAAAATATAAGTTTAGGTGGCGAGTATTGAGAACAAGATGCTCGAGGGCCACCTTAGATGATATGGATGTGCACACAAGCCAAAAAATGCACCAATTCAAAGTAATACTACTGAGCCGAGCATAATAAAAAGGGGAAGAGGTGGCCCTAATTAACATAAAGAGAGCTTATAAGGAAAGATTTAGAGACCCTAACGAGAATATGACTCATAACATAGATGAATGCAAAAGGACAACTGACCTCAACATTGTTGGGAAGCAAGCTTAGACAATGATAATGACGACCAAGATAATTATTTTTCTAGTGAGATTTTAACCTAGTCCTTCTAAAGCATATCTAGTTAATTTAAAGTAGCACTTTGGACTCGTCAAAGAGGCATCCTTAAAAAGAGAATAATTCAAATTCCAATTATGATGCTCCAAAATGCAATATAGCTGTTATATCTGGCAGAGTAGCAATAGTAAATATCAAAGCACTTCATATGATATGACTAGGATAGGAATGTTGTGACGAGGAACATTCACAATTAAGGTAAGGAAAATGCAAAGGAAAATCAACAGCCATGTTTTCCATCTCAGTTATTGCGTACCTCCATGCATGTAAGCCATGTTGTGAAACTATGGCATGTTTGATTTTCAATCACATTCACAAAATTCACACATATGATGGATTAAATATCAGGGATTTCGGTGCCTACCAAGTGCAATCTCAAGGTATTGTAGTACATTGCCATCATTTTGATACCACATCCACAATTAGAGAAGCTTGAAAACTTTGAGTTCTTGCTACTTCATTGACTTCCTAGAGGCTTGATTTAAGGTAAATCTCCTCTCTAGTCTCTACACACTATATTTCAATGTTTTCTTCTCCCTACAACCAATCATGTGTCAAATATCTAATTAATTTGGGATCTTCAGCTTACCCTAGTTCTATATGTATAATGACTCATTTTAATAGATTTAGAACTGCAACTTCCAGATCAAGAAATTAATCTCTTGATTACCGATGTATATACCTTAAATCTTGCATTTTTCATGTTTTTAGTTCAATCGCGGTCATATCACATTAACCCTAGACCTAAGAAAGCGGACTTGTCTTTAATAAAAACCTGACATTCCATAATTTACGAATATTTTATAAATGATGAAACTAACCCACACAGATTAATATCTTAGCAAGCCAAAAATCCAAGTGTGTTACATTAGGAATATTGTGGATACATCAGCCATGCATAATAACTGAACATGGTATTCAAATTATATAGGGAAAAAAATACAACGTTAATGCAATGAGTTCAAACATTAAAACCTAAACTATGAAAATAAATAAAACATCAACAAACCAGAGGATTTGAGGTCATTGGTAGTTTGTTGTGTGTTACAGAAGGGATACTAGTATACTACTGATGAGTCAACTATGCATATGACCTCATATGTGATAGAATAATTCTAGACTTGATAAAACAAAAATTCAGGCTCAAATGTATTCATATCTTACTTTTAAAAATATAAATATAAATGAACTAAAATGCCATGAGCAATAGAAAACAGTGGCAAGTTATTAAGTGTATTGTGGTCTTTTAGGCATATATTTTTCATATTCGTCATGAATAATATTAGTTAATGTGTTATTTTTTTTTAAGGTCAGTTAATGTGTTCTTTTATTTCGTTTTGCTAGTGATTGTCGTGGAATGGGGAGTGAAGATGTCTTCACACAGTAGGGATGTGGACCCCCATCTAATAGAGTAAATAATTATGCAAGTTGGGGAGGAAGGACACAAGGAAAAGAGCATAACCAAGAAGAAAGGTAAGAGTTGAGTTGAACACAATGTGCACCTGATTCTTAGAAAGAAAGAAAGGTAAGAGTTAAGTTGGATAAATTGTGCACCTATTCGCTGAAGGAATGCCAGTTTGTCACTATAGTTCTTGTAGTGAGCGATAGTGAGGGATCACTAAGGTCAAAACCCACAATTCACGTTGAGTCAAAAATTGTCGTGATGTGTACCTAGTGCTTCAAGATACTAGAGATGACTTGAATATTGATAAAGGCCAAGAAATCCCTTTAAATTAATAAGAAGTGTGGGTGACAAAAAAAAACAAGTTTGTGTTCTATTGATAAGAAATATGTTTTGATATTTGCAGAGGGATAAAGCAAGTGTGAAAGCAAAAGTAGTTTCCAATAGAGTTTAGGTGTTAAAAGAATGCCCTCATACAAGAGTGTGTAAACATAACAAATATATCCGTCCGTGTGTGGGTGCATACGGGCAGGCGTGCATGCGTGTGAGATGGTATGGACATGTACAACGTAGACAAATGCACCAGTAATGCAATCCAATCGAGCATAGTTAAAAGAGGAATAGATAGGCCTCATTTAACTTAGAAGGGAGAGATTTACAACATTTGCATCTAAGGAAAACATGATTCATAACAAAGCTGAATGGAATAGACAGATCTGTGTAGCCGACCCCCAACCAGGTTGGCAATGATTAGATGATGATGATGACGACAGCTGAAGGTTCTTGGTACGTGCCTTCTGGTTTGGATTATCATTTAAATCACATGTGCCAATTAACATTAAATACAAAACCATATCATAATCATTCAAATTTTCTTGTTGATATGCATTTTGTAAATAATTCCAGAATTTGGCAAATACATATACATCCACATATTTACTATAGAAACTTTATCTGATATGTTGCCTCGGAAAGAGAATACACCTCGTTAATGAAAAGCTTAGTCAGGTGAAGCTTTCACTACAACAAGCAGATCCAAACTTAAAAAAGGTAAAAGATGAAAGTAATTGTCTTTAAATTTATTTGGTCGCAACTAGAAGCCATGGAGGGAAGGGAACAGATGTGAATAGACAATTCAAATAACGTTTGGAGTAGTTTGCTTTCTTACCTATATGGGAAGGGAACACTGTGATGTGTGGGTGTGAGTGATACCACCCAATCACCCTTGTTGTTCTCCCCGTGTCCACAGTCATTCTGTGCTATCTTGTCAAGGAAAAGCTTATGGGCAGCCAAGGAGATTTATCCAGGTCGTAGGGGAGCCCAAACTAAAATATCACATCAGTGTGAAAACAAAGAACAGTTCCAGTAAATAAATGCGGAGCAAAAAGATATCTCAGCCTCGGCGGAAGCATTAGCCAGCAACTTCGGATCGGTCTCCACTCTGTCTTTGCGACGATCGCAGCGCATTTGAGGCAGAGCGCCCCAGATCAAAGCAGTCACACCCCCATTTATAGACTACAAGTAGAAACAAGAGTCACACGGAAGTACCAAAGCAAAGGCCTATCAAAATGCAGGCTATGTGCGTCATCGTCACCTCATAACTGATCAGAGATTGATTCTTCAATAACATGAGCCAGCAACTAACTAACGTTCAAATAACTGATGTGAACGAAGATCACTTCCGGAGAAACTGCCAAAGGTACCAAACTCATAGGGGGGTGGCAACGGAAGATAACAAGCACGAAGATGCAAAACGCCTAATTAGAGCTAACAATCGTTATAGGAGGCACGATATCACGACAGGGCTCAAAACGACACTGATGAACTACTCGCAATTCGCCAGGGACGCGATACAAATCAAAAATGATGATGGACGTAGGATACGTACTTCGGTGTCCCCAAATAGAAGGCCCATGACCTCCTCCTTCTCTGTGGTCAATGCATGCGACACGCAGGTCAGCCAGACCTCCTCCGACATCTTCACCCTCGTCAGCGACATCTTTGTAGCTTCGTCGCGACTCCTCTTCCCTTCTCAAGCGCCGCTTGCCCTCAAATTCGCCCTTCTCTCCTGTCGGCTCCACGGCAGGTGGGTTGAGAACAGTAAATTCAGTCTGAACACAGAAATGGTCCCAACTCCGAAGGCGGGTCTACTAGACTAGACACGCTCGACGGTGGAAGGAGGTGCTCCTTCATAGGGGAGCCAACAAACAATTTAATAAGTAGTCATCAAATATGAAATAACCAACAATAATAAACCAAAAAATACAACTCACCTTTTAACTTATAACAATTACCAACACGGAAATATGCAAACCCGGTACTAAACTATTGTTAGAGGTGAAGGAGATTTAGAATTTGGATTCCATTGGTGCTCAAATTGAGACTTAGCATGCTGAAATTTCTGTTTGGCATTGTTGGATTGGTTAGATTATATTTAGATTGCAGGATAAAATTCAGTCAGAATGACAACGGTCAATGCTGCGACCGCGGCTGTACAGTCCACTAATGTCCCGGGCGCGGTCGTTGCCTCCGTTCGTGACTCCACACTGCGACCGCGGTCCCTCCCTCCTACCGAAGTAATACCCCTCGACCAAGGCCACCCTTCGACCGTGGCAGACCACCAATGTGTCGTGACCGCGATGGGGGTCGCGACCGATCTATACCTCACGACTGCGGCCCAGAGGTTAAGTCGGTGGACAACGTATATAAATAGACCACCCACCTCCACCCATCAAATCATCAGATCATCAAGGACCACGAAGTGCTGCCAAATTCATGAGTCATTCACGTTCATACCCATCAGTCTTGGATCTCTAAAGACAGAAGTCGGAGGAGAGAGAAGTGTTGACTCAAGGTATAAATTGATTAAGCCCTTATTTTGATGATGACTAAATCATTCCAATTAATTGTGTCTAATGTTTCTACTTAAGTGATTTCAGATTAGGTATAGACACACTCCAAATGCCCTATCTTGCGCATCTCAACTTGGAGAAAAGACAAGTCAAAATCAATACAAGTACACGTTTTTGTAATATGATGTAAATCTATTAGAATCATGTTGTAAATCACTTGTAATGTTGTATGACTTGTAATTAAGCTTAGAAAAAATCAGGAGCACTTAGATCGAATATTTAAGCACTCAAAAGCCATTTTTCAAAATTCACATCAGGTTGTTCATCGGTCGAGTTGCAAACTCGACCGATCCTGATTTGATTTTGAAAATGACTTTTGATAGGTCGAGTTTACACTTCACAGAACTCAACCGATCTCTCTACTGACCAAAACTGATTTAAGTGAATCGGTCGAGTTACCCCAGGACAAACTCGACCGATGGCCTAAATTGGTCTTATCTTTTAGTGGGATCGGTTGAGTTACCTTTATAGAAACTCGACTGATTGCACTGTATAGAAAAGTACAGAAAAGTGTTTCTAGCCGTTGTAGAGTTACAACAAGTGAAAATATATCTGTTGCAAGCCACAAAATGGCTAATTTTTGTTCTTAAGTATTCTCAAAGGCTAAGAGGCATCCCCAACTATAATTAGGATCCCTTGGGCTTCATTCCAAGGTTGAGCATTCAATGCAAAACTCTATATGAGGTTCCTATTCTATAGTTGAGTGCTTCATATAGCCTCCTCTCTCTCTAAGCTTAATCACTTGCTACATTCGTTAGAGTGAGTAGGAAATCTGTAAGAGAGCTAGTCCTACATGTATATCTTGTGAGGCTCTCACTTCCACCATCTCCCTATCTCTCTTTTCAACCATGAAGATGAAGGTTCTCTCTCTTGGCTAAGAGAGGTGAAGAAGAACAAGGGAAGGAGTCCCTTGGTGAAGATCAAGGTTGAAAACTTGGAGCAAGAGTGGGTAAGACCTTGGTGAAGGCAGAAGACTCCTTACTCAAGTGGGTAAGTCCTTGGTAGAAGCTTCTCCGAGTGAAGGTGAAGTCAAAGGTTGAAGATTTAACAATAGTGGGTAATCCCTGTAAGGCTGAAGACTTGTGCAAGAGTGGATAAGTCCTTGGTGTAGGTCGAAGACTCATTGCAAAGTGGGTAAGTCCTTGGTAAGGTTGAAAACTCTTTGTATTGGATAGGTAAGTCCTTTGGTTGGTCATGTATTGTAAGTCTTATGAATGAATATAAGAGTGCAATGGTTAAGAAATCCTAGAGGTTGACCTCTCTATGTAGTGGACTGACTCACTTCTAGTTTGAAGTGTGGAACCACTCTAAATAGTCTGTCAATTGGTGTATGTTCAATCTCTCTCTCCCTTGCTATGCATGTTTTAGTTGCACTCAAACTTCCTATTTACCAACCTTATCTGGTGATATATATTGAAAGTCTAATGAATTTTGTTTAAGTGCATTCAACTCTATTCACCCCCCCTCTGTTGGATAAATTGGATATTATGATAAATCCCTTTGTTTCGATGATGACAAACATTTCATTCTTATTAATCTAACGAGCTACTTAAGTGTGCAGGAACAAGGTGATGACAAAGTTCTAGGGAATCCTTACGCTTGAATGTTTATAAATGTCATACAATGTAATCATTTGTAAACTTGTACAAATATATAATGTACAAGTACTTAGACTTCATGTAAATCAAGCGTTAGATCTCCCTAGCTAAACACCACACTTAGTTAGGTCATCTCCTTCTAATAGATCACATAATGCACACTCATGCACATACTTAGTATCTTAATTAAAAGATTGAAAACAGAGTCAATCTCGGTCGACCACACTCCTCGACCGAGACACTCTCGGTCGACAAACTTCTCGACCGAGATTGACCAAAAGTAGCCGTTAGACACAGCAGTTGACAGTTGCAAATCAACGTTAATCCAGAGAGCCTGTCGGTCGACAAATCCTCGACCGACTGGGCATCTCGGTCGACAAGTCCTCGACCGAGATGGTCTCTGACAGCAACTGCAGAATTAATTAACTAGCCGTTGCTAATGCGCCTAACTTATTCCTAACGGCTAGTTAAGCACTAGGAACCCCCTAGAAGTTGTCTAGAATGTCCTTAAGCATACTTAGGCCATTCCTATAAATAGGACAAGCCATAGGACACTAGAACACACTTGTTACACTTGAGAATACACTTGAGCATACTTGAGCAATCTTTTGCAAGCAAAATTTGAGCACTGTGATCATTGGCCTACATTCTCCTTAGCTCAATCTCGTGTCCTATAGGCTAGATTCTCCTACCTACAGCAATCACAAGTTCACATACTTGGCTAGGAGATCTTACGCTTGATCTAGGCATATCAAGCCTTGGGCTTAAAGGATAAGTTATAATTTCTGTTTTCCTTTCTTGTTCCTGTTTATCTTGTGTACTCTCCTTGCTACTCCTAGGGTTGGAGGCTGCGGATTGGAGAGGGTTGACTTCTCAGGTGGAGAAGGGGACTTCAAGCTACTTCAAGAAGGCTATCGCAGGGGAAGCTACTTCAGAAGGCTGGTGCAACGGGAGTTGGTGCATCTACTTCAAGGGAAGGCTGCTTCAAGGTTGGCGATTACTTCTAGGTGAAGGCTGCTTGAAGGGTTTAGGAAAAGAGATTGTATTTTATGTAAATTCCTTGAAGAGGTAATAAAATAAATTTCTTTTCAAATCCCGGTTGGGTAAGCAACCGGGTAGTGGACTGACGGCTATAGTATTTGCTATAGTTGGAACCACTCTAAACCTTGTGTCTCCTTGTCCAATATTTTCTTTGTGGTTGTTGAAGTGCAATAATTGTTAAATTATCTATAAAACTCTATTCACCCCCCCCCTCTAGAGGTTTTCAATTGGTATCAGAGCAGGCTTCAAGGAGCCCTAACAAGGTCTTGAAGAGATAAAGGGAGGAGGTGACTACAACCACAAGAAAAGGAGCATGGACCAAAGTTCGACAAGTTGCAATTGGTGCTTAGGAACAAAGCACTCTACGTCTAAATGTCCATGGAGGTCAAAGAAAGGAGATGCACATAAAGAGTGTTTCGTTGCTACAATAAGTGAGGAAGAAGAAGAAGAGGTAAGCTTGCTTGATTTACCCAAGGAGGAGTTAGTTGTTATTATTGAAGAAACACATAATAAATATGTTGAATGCAAAAAGAAGTTAAAGAAATCCAGTAAAGAAAATGATGATCTAAATGCTAGACTTCGTGCTCTTACATCCGAAAATGACGATTTATATGCTAAATTGAATACTCTTGGTTTTGAAAAAGACAGCATTATGTCTGATAATCGTACCTTGAAATCATCTCTAAGTAACAGTGAAGTAAAGATCTTTACTCTAGAAACAAACTATGATCTTCTATGTCAAGAAAAAGCTGAATTGCTTACAAAATTAAATGATTTTCAAAAACAACCTATATTGTGCACCCATGTAGATTATGACAATATAGTGAAAGAAAGAAATATGTTATCATCCAATCTAGACCAAGCAAAATTAGATATCAAGAAAAGAATGGATGAGATCGTTAAGTTGCAACAAGAAGTTAGTAAGTTAAGCAACAATGGAATCCTTGATAGAATATTAGAAAATTCCTATCATCAAATAGGGAGAAGAGGACTAGGTTATAAGCCTAATGAGAAATCCCATCAACAACCTAGAAGAACACAAGCGAGTCAATTTGCTTATATACCTAGAGGCACAAAAATGTATATACCCAAGAATAACCTAGATCAAAACCATAGAAAAAGGCTTGAGGTTGATTCAATTTGTTGTCATTATTGCTCACGCCTTGGACATTATTCTTTTTCATGCCCATACAAGAAAAAGCATGTCGAGATGGTATGGGTTCCAAAAACCCCAAATTAAATAGGTTCGACTAAGTTGAGATATGACCAAAGACCTTAATTTGTATATCCTTATGTCTATCTCAACTTAACATTTAGGGATAACAAAATCAAAAATTAAAAGATTTAATAACACCTTGATACACATATGTTTATCTCAAACTGATCTTTGAAATAATTGAATAAGATACAGCCTATATTGTACTTGAAATATATTTCTGAAACAGTTTCCAGAAACTTGATCGGTCGAGAAGTTGTCGACCGAATAATCCTCGGTCGAGCAACTGTCGACCGAGCATATCACTGTTCTCAGACTGCTGTAAATCTTTACATTGTATGTGAAAATTATTCTTGAAAGATTATATGGAATAAATATTAACTGATCATGCTTACATTTCTATTTAATCATTCTTTTATTGCACATTTCTTTTTCAGAAATACTTGCAATGAATAAAATGTTTCAAATAAATTTTTGTGTGCTTTTATATTAAGCATCACTTATTTTAGTCTATCCAAAGTAATCTTAAATTCATGAATGGATATTATTCTTGAATATGCTTCATCATATTTGATGTCCTTATTAAGCTCTCATAATTAGTACACTTTAATGAGTCTCAAATTGATATTTGCAAGCTATCTGCAGAACTCATACTTCGCATATGAATGATTCATACTGGAAACCTGCAGAATATGCCTCTTGGTTAAAATAAAATTTGACCAAGGGGCGCCATGGTCGTAATCAAGGGCGGCCTAAAATAAACTATGATAAAAAAATAATAAAAAAAATTACTTATTTGAACATTATTTTATTGAACTTAATCTTAGCATATTTTTAAATCAAAACATCAAATCATTTGTGGAAATTAGAAGCCTTAAATATTATTACTCCCTTGGAATATACATATACATATGCTCTACAAAAATGTTCTAAAATTCAGTCAAAAATTGAACTCAGTAAGTCTGTCGGTCGACAACTTCGTCGACCGAGAACCACTCGGTCAGCCCATCTCACTCGACCGACAAATTCTAAACAGATTCAGTATCGGACAAACGGTCGGTCGACGAGTGCTCGACCGAGACAATATCGGTCGACAAGCGCTCGACCGAGAAATAGCCGTTGGATATGACCGTTGCGACCCGACCGTTATGACCGTTTTCTTTACCGTTGGAGGACCAAGTGGCGCGTCTGCAACTCGACCGTTGCGGACGCTCGGTCGACGAGTCGTCGACCGACCAGGTCGCTGGAATTCTATAAATAAGTGCAAAAACGAGCCACTTACTCACACTTGCATTTCCTTGCTTCCATAGTCCATCTCTAGTGCAATTTCGTGCAATCCTTCAGCACTCTTACCCTCAAATCTTCCTTGCTTCTTCTCCACTCTCAAGAAACACAATGGCCTCATCATCAACTGTCCGTGGGAAGAAGAAAGTTGCTGGAAGAAAAAGAAGAGAAGATCGGGAAGCCACTCCGCCACTGACGATCATCAATGACATCGCCTTCGTCGACGGAGATGCTGGAGATAGATACTTTCGGCTTTCCTCTAAAGCTCCTCTTCCCCGACGTCCGGTCGAAGTGATGGACTTCATCAACATAGTCGACCTGGAGCATCTCTTTGGAGTACAAAAGCTGAAGGACTTCATCAATCCATCCTTTCCTTCCTATTCTATTAAGGTAGTCAACGAATTCTATGCCAATCTTCTATCCCACACCGAAAATGACACCACATTCTTCTACACCATGGTCAATGGGCATAGTTTTAAATTTTCCGAAGGGGATATTCTTGACATGCTTGAAATTGATATAGATGAATATCAAGATTTCCTTGACCTTACCACCGGCAATCCAATAAATTTATTTTCCCATGATGACCACACCACTAGTCTTAGTGATATAAAAAGAGCCATATTTCAAGCCAATACCACTTGTCATGAAGATAGGGGAACCTATTATGCAATAAACCTAAAACCGGCATGTAGAATAGTAAACCTCATTGTTTCCACCAACATACATCCACGAGCCAATAAATCCGAGGTTCCTATCTTCCGTATGTGTCTAATTTATGCTATCATAAAAGAAATTCCCATCAACTTCATTCGCATAATACTTAAAAATATGCTTGAGTTTTCTGGCAATCCACCATATGCCGATTTTGTATGCCAGATTACTCAACATTTTCTTAAGTCAAACATTGAAGATATGGGATACATATGGGAGCGTAGACCACCAAAGATAAGTAAGACACCGTAGAGAAGATGGGAATTGACTTTGGCCATAAAAGGGCAAGAGTAGAAGGAGAGTCATCACATCAGGATATACCAACCCCTCCTCCTACTAACCTTTCCATTGATCCCATCCAAAATACCCTTACTTATATTGCTGGCTCCCAATATCATCTTAGTAGACAATTAAACTACAATCACCATGCCATGACATACTTAAATCAAAGAATGCAAAACCTTTCTCCTGGCCAAACCGATGAATATCCGCATTCTTTAAACCCTGGCATGCTCAACCCATTTAACCCCTCATACAACTACTACCAACCTCCATCTTCACCATCAATGGATCTTGCACATACTCAATTTTCTTCCATACAATTGCAAGACATAGCTGCTCACTTCCGATTTGACTGAGTTCCCACTTTCCTGGAAGCATATGCGTTGACTACAACTGGTGCTTTGGATTGGCAAACTCTGGTCCAATACTATGGAGCCGAGCCATTCCTTGGGAAAGATCCGGACATCGATGTAATTCTTAAATCTTTCCTGTGAAGTTTTGGAGTTGTAATAGTTGTAATGAAAATGATTAGTCAAATTCTATATGATTGTAATCTTCTTCATGCTCTTGAATGAAATTTGCCATTTTTTTATTCACATGGTTATTTGTTTGGCATACGAGACATCTTCAAAACATGGATTATAAGTTCATTATTGTAGAGCATAACAAATAAGGGAATAATAATTCAAACAGGCAACTATTACAATCAAAATTAAATTTTCAAATAACAAAACAGTTCTCCAGAAACATTCTCGGTCGAGCAACTAGTCGACCGAGAACATTGTCGGTCGAGCAACTGTCGACCGACTGGGTTTCTGTTTTTCCAGATTAACATAAATTGCATACATCTTTGTTAAATCTTGGACATCTTATATATTTGCTTAGTATTCAAACTTTCATCTATCTAAGGGGGAGCAAAGCATAAAAAAAAAGGGGAGATTATCAAAACTTTGATCATTTGATTAAAGAAGCTTACAAAAATATTATGTGTAGCTGAAAATTTTCAAGAAATTTATGAATTTATTGAAAATGGTATCTTGTATTTACAGGAATTCTCTACCCAAAATAGGGCTTTTAGATGGAGACATTTTTATGTAATCTAAGCTTAGAGGATTCTCATTTAATCTAGGGCTTAACATCCTTTGATTCATGAGAAATCAATATACATTCATCATATGCTTAAAGGAATCTCATATCATTTCAAGGCTTAACATCCTTTGCGAATGATTAAGAAACAAATTGTGGATAAATTAGATAAAAATCCATGTTCCTAATAGGATATCTAATTAAGGGGGAGCATTATATTAAGGGGGAAAAGAAAAATAAAACATTCAACTTGGATATCTTTTTGAAATGACAAAGGGGGAGAAAGAATATAAAAGAGTTTCATCACATCTTGGCCAGCACTCACTTGAAAAACATAAATAGCTACAAAAGGTAAATTTTCAGGTATGAAACTCACATGCTTTATATTTCCTTATTTCATATTTAGGAAATGTTTGTCATCTTCAAAAAGGGGGAGATTGTTGGATAAATTGGATATTATGATAAATCCCTTTGTTTCGATGATGACAAACATTTCATTCTTATTAATCTAACGAGCTACTTAAGTGTGCAGGAACAAGGTGATGACAAAGTTCTAGGGAATCCTTACGCTTGAATGTTTATAAATGTCATACAATGTAATCATTTGTAAACTTGTACAAATATATAATGTACAAGTACTTAGACTTTATGTAAATCAAGCGTTAGATCTCCCTAGCTAAACACCACACTTAGTTAGGTCATCTCCTTCTAATAGATCACATAATGCACACTCATGCACATACTTAGTATCTTAATTAAAAGATTGAAAACAGAGTCAATCTCGGTCGACCACACTCCTCGACCGAGACACTCTCGGTCGACAAACTTCTCGACCGAGATTGACCAAAAGTAGCCGTTAGACACAGCAGTTGACAGTTGCAAATCAACGTTAATCCAGAGAGCCTGTCGGTCGACAAATCCTCGACCGACTGGGCATCTCGGTCGACAAGTCCTCGACCGAGATGGTCTCTGACAGCAACTGCAGAATTAATTAACTAGCCGTTGCTAATGCGCCTAACTTATTCCTAACGGCTAGTTAAGCACTAGGAACCCCCTAGAAGTTGTCTAGAACGTCCTTAAGCATACTTAGGCCATTCCTATAAATAGGACAAGCCATAGGACACTAGAACACACTTGTTACACTTGAGAATACACTTGAGCATACTTGAGCAATCTTTTGCAAGCAAAATTTGAGCACTGTGATCATTGGCCTACATTCTCCTTAGCTCAATCTCGTGTCCTATAGGCTAGATTCTCCTACCTACAGCAATCACAAGTTCACATACTTGGCTAGGAGATCTTACGCTTGATCTAGGCATATCAAGCCTTGGGCTTAAAGGATAAGTTATAATTTCTGTTTTCTTTTCTTGTTCCTGTTTATCTTGTGTACTCTCCTTGCTACTCCTAGGGTTGGAGGCTGCGGATTGGAGAGGGTTGACTTCTCAGGTGGAGAAGGGGACTTCAAGCTACTTCAAGAAGGCTATCGCAGGGGAAGCTACTTCAGAAGGCTGGTGCAACGGGAGTTGGTGCATCTACTTCAAGGGAAGGCTGCTTCAAGGTTGGCGATTACTTCTAGGTGAAGGCTGCTTGAAGGGTTTAGGAAAAGAGATTGTATTTTATGTAAATTCCTTGAAGAGGTAATAAAATAAATTTCTTTTCAAATCCCGGTTGGGTAAGCAACCGGGTAGTGGACTGACGGCTATAGTATTTGCTATAGTTGGAACCACTCTAAACCTTGTGTCTCCTTGTCCAATATTTTCTTTGTGGTTGTTGAAGTGCAATAATTGTTAAATTATCTATAAAACTCTATTCACCCCCCCTCTAGAGGTTTTCACCCTCTAGAGCATCCAATCACCCATCTAGGATCCAAAAAATGGTATCAGAGCGAGCTTCTCCAAGCATACTTCAACAAGTAGGAGAAGATGGGTGACTACCAAGGTGGGAGATACTTGATCAACCTTCCAATTTTTGATGGGATTAATTTCCTCTATTGGAGAAGAAGGCTTCAATTCTACATCTAAGGATCAAGTCTTAAGATGTGGCAAATGGTGAACAGCCCATACAAGCTACCAAAGACAAAGATTGAAGAATAGAATGAGGCTACCTTGAAGAATGGAATGAGGCTACCATGAAAAAAGCAACCTTGGATGCTAGAGCCATGCACATCCTCTATGCCTCCATGACCCCCACCGAGTTCAACCAAATTTCTACATGTGAAACAGCCTATGAGGTATGGAGAAAGCTATGCATCACTTATGAGAGGACAACTCAAGTGAAGGAAAGAAAAGTCTACATGATCAAAGGGCTACTTGAGAACTTCAAGATGGGAAAGAAGGAGAATATAGCCAAAATGTACTCAAGGCTCAACACCATTGTGAATGACCTTGCAGTTCTAGGTCATCCTATGTCTAGAGGAGAGATCAACTCAAAGAACCTTAGAACTCTCCCCAAGAGGTGGGAACCCAAGGTGACTTCCATTGAAGAAGAAAAGTCTCTTAAGGATGTCCCTATTGAAGAGCTCATTGGAAATCTACAAGAACATGAAGCCACACTTGACAATAGGGAGGAAGTAGAAAGACAAGAAGAGAAAGAACTCAAGACAATGAAGAAGTCTGAAATCAAAGCTCAAATCAAGGCTATTGTTGGTCAAGCTTCTCCATCCTCTCAAGTTGAAGAAGATGCCATGTACTCTAAGGGTAGATTCTACAAAGGCAAGAATTCCTCCTCCATTCGGTGTCTTAAGTGTGGAAAGAAGGGTCACTTCAAGATATGTTGTCTACAAGGAAAGAAGGCCATCATCACAAGGAAAGAGAAGAGAAGTACATGAAGAAGGAGAAATGGCACTCAAGCTCAAGTGACTCCTCCAACTCAAGCTCAAGTGACTCCTCCAACTCAAGCTCAAGTGAAGAATCAAGTGAAGAGTCAAGTGGAAGATCGATCTCTAGTGAAGAAGGAGAATGTCATTTTGCTCTCATGGCATCAAAAAGTAAAGACTCAAGTGAGGTAAATCTAAACCCTTTAGATAAAGAATGTTTGATTGCTATTATTCATGATACCCGTGCCTCTCTTAAGTCTTATAAAAAGAAAAGAAAAAAGCTTTCTAGAATTGTTGATAATATGCATGTAGAACTAGATGATCTTGAACATGTTAATTCTTTCTTACTTGATGATAAAAATGATTGTCTTAGTCAAGTGGATTCTCTTAAACTTGAAAATGCTAGTTTGCTTGATAATATTAGATTTCTAGAAGCTCAACCTCTTATGCCTAGTTCTAATGAAGAGCATACCTTAATTGTCGATTCTCTCATGCATGATATTGATGTTCTTAAATCTGAAAATAAGGACAAAGATTTTGCTTTGTGAAGATTAGAATCTAAAAATGGTGTTTATCTTTCTAAGATTGCTTTGTTTGAAACAGAAAATGTCTCCTTGTTTTCTAAAATTAATGTACTTGAATCTTGTTCTAGTTCTACTAGTAGAGAGAATAATGTTGCTTCTCTTCATATTGATAGAGATTCTTATTTAACTAAAGCTCTTTACTTAGAAAATGATCTTTTGCATGCTAAAGATAATATTAATCATTTGTCTTCCACTATTACTTCTATTATGCATGATAATCATAGTTTAAGATCTTCTTTGCAAAGATTCTTAGTTGGTAAAAAGAATCTTAATGATATCCTACACCATACTACTAAACAAATTGGTAGACATGGTTTAGGATATAATAGTAGTCAAAGGAACAACAAATGTAAAGGACCTCCAATCTTCCATGGAGAATCCTCTAGTT
This sequence comes from Alisma plantago-aquatica, assembly GCA_963693085.1. NCBI lineage: Eukaryota > Viridiplantae > Streptophyta > Magnoliopsida > Alismatales > Alismataceae > Alisma > Alisma plantago-aquatica. The sequence continues at coordinate 412,461,093 of OY856409.1, forward strand.
CCAAGACTATGGGCACGTGCAACTATTGCAATGATATTGACCATTATTCTACTTGTTGTCCTTTTAGGAAAGCACCCAAGAGTCATAGGACTTGGGTTGCTAATCTAACCCCTCTGGACCCGAAAACATGATTGGGAACTATTTCATCTTTCTTCTTGTAGGTACTTGCAAATGGATTGACTTGAGCTATTGAATTGCAAATTGACTTGTCAATCCACATGAAAGAAGAAAGGTGAGATGTGTAGAGGGTGACAACAAATGGAAAAAGGAATGGTAAGAACAAAGGTAAATATTTTCTTGCTTATAACCATTTCTTTGTCAAGTTAGTGTGCACTATGCATGTGGTTTTTGAGTCAAAAGTGGTATTTTGGGATTCTCTTCACACTCTTGCTCAAAAACTATTTCTAATGCTTTCATAGTGCATTACTAACTTGCTTACACATGTTTGAATATGGCTTATATCTTTAGCATGCCTCTAAATATATTTTTATGAAATATATGTGTTTTTTTACAGCAGCTCTGTCGGTCGAGTTTGTCCTGTTTGAAATTCGATCGATAGGAACCAATGGGTGTTGCCAACAGCTGTCATCAGTCGAGTTGTCAATACACAGAACTCGACCGAAAACACTGTGTACAAAATACACAGTTGGCTTATTGAATGAGAATTTCCCTCTCAAATAGATTTTCTCAACCGATAGCATTATTCTTTGGCACTCTCATTTGGTACCTTTATATATGCATATTTCCATGCTCTAAATTGTCTATCTTGCATTCAACTCTATCTTGCTAATTGCTCTAACTTGGTATATCTATATCTTGCAACTACTTGCTTTGAGTTGTTTTACAGGTTATGATGATGATCTCTTTGGATCTCTTGGTTGTATCTAAAATTACTTCCGTTGTACTCTAACTTGCTACATTTATCTAGGTGTATATCTTGTGTTGATACAACCTTGAGTTTCTTAGTGGTAATCATCTTTTAGAAATGATGCATATTTGTATGTGAGTTATATCCTTTCATGCTTCTAAAATTGCTTATCTCTTTGTTTGGATATATCTCTACATCTACTCATAGCTTGATCTATCTTGTGTATCTTTTGGTATCTCTTTCTATGATCTAGATCCTACTAGCAGTCCTAACTTGTGATAACATCTACTAGTAGTCCATATACATATAGTTCTAGCCTTGTTTATAATTGATATCTTTGCTCATCTAGTGGTATTCTACTGAATGTTATGCTTGTATCTTGTCTCATACATGCTCAAGATTGTTCCTTGAATTGAATATCTACTATCTTGAGTTGATTGCATAACATTGTGATGCAGGGCACATAGAGCTACATTGTATGTAGAAATTGGAGTATTTTTTGATTTTATGTAGATTTTGCTCCAGTTTCAGTTTTTTGCTGCAAGAGTAGTGTTTTTTATGCAGAAACAACCTTCTAAGAAAGACTCATGTGTTGCCATGAGCCTTGATATTTTTTGGGCAAATTGTGTCATCTTGAGGGTCAAAACTACGTTTTATTATTTTTCTGCAACTCTTTATCTTGCATTTGTGGGTTGTTCAAGTGCATTCTTTAACTTGCTTTTATTCTATGCTTGGACAAGCCCATATCTGTGGTCTTCTACTCTCCTTATATAACTTTTTGTTATCTCCTTTCTCTTAACAAGTGGTGTTTCTTATTTCTTAATATCCCCACTTTTTGAAATGATACAGGGGGAGAAAGGTATGTCTTCTTTTGACAAAATAGGGAGAAGGCATGCCTTACATGAAGAAGAGAAGTATGTCCATGTAAGGGGGAGAAGGTAAAGGGGAGAAGACATATATGTGTAGAACATATACGAGTAGAAGACATAGTATTCTATAAATGTTATGAAAGCTAACCATACATGAGAAATAGCATCAATTGAGGGGGAGTATGAGAACTCCACTAGCATCAATTGAGGGGGAGCATATGAACTCAATTCTATTGAAACCCCTAGGTTTCTCCAAAGGTATGACTTTACTTAAATGCTTTCAATACATTTATGGAATGGTTTGTCATCTTCAAAAAGGGGGAGAATGTTGACTCAATGTCTAAATTGATTAAACCCTTGTTTTGATGATGACTAAACCATTCCAATTAATTATGTCTAATGTGTCTACTTGAGTGATTTCAGATTAGGTATAGAGACACTCCAAATGCCCTATCTTACGCATCTCAACTTGGAGAAAAGACAAGTCAAAGTCAATACAAGTGCATGTTTTTGTAATATGATGTAAATCCATTAGAATCATGTTGTAAATCACTTGTAATGATTGTATGACTTTTAATTAAGCTTAGAAAAAATCAGGAGCACTTAGATCAAATATTTAAGCACTCAAAAGCCATTTTCCAAAATTCACATCAGTTTTTTCATCGGTCGAGTTGCAAACTCAAACGATCATGATTGGATCTTGAAAATGACTTTTGATCGGTCGAGTTTACACTTCACAGAACTCGACTGATCCCTCTACTGACCAAAACTGATTTAAGTGAATCGGTCGAGTTACCCCAGGACAAACTCGACGGATGGCCTAAATTGGTCTTGTCTTTTAGTGGGATCGGTCGAGTTACCTTTATAGAAACTCGACTGATTGTACTGTACAGAAAAGTATAGAAAAGTGTTTCTAGTCATTGTGGAGTTGCAACAAGTGAAAATATATCTGTTGTAAGCCACAAAATGACTAGTTTTCATTTTTAAGTATTCCCAAAGGCTAAGAGGCATTCCCAACTACAAATAGGACCCCTTGGGATTCATTCCAAGGTTGAGCATTCAGTGTAAAACTCTATGTGAGGTTCCTATTCTATAGTTGAGTGCTTCCCAAAGCCTCCTCTCTCTCTCTCTAAGCTTAATCACTTGCTACATTCTTTAGAGTGAGTAGGAAATTTTTAAGAGAGCTAGTCCTACATGTATATTTGTGAGACTTTCACTTCCACCACCTCCCTATCTCTTTTTTCAACCATGAAGATGAAGGTTCTCTCTCTTGTCTAAGAGAGGTGAAAAAGAATAAGGGAAGGAGTCCCTTGGTGAAGATCAAGGCTGAAGACTTGGAGCAAGAGTGGGTAAGACATTGGTGAAGGCAGAAGACTCCTTAATCAAGTGGGTAAGTCCTTGGTGGAAGCTTCTCCGAGTGAAGGTGAAGTCAAAGGCTAAAGATCCAAGAAGAGTGGGTAATCCCTGCAAGGCTGAAGACTTGTGCAAGAGTGGGTAAGTCCTTGGTGAAGGCCGAAGACTCATTGCAAAGTGGTTAAGTCCTTGGTAAGGTTGAAGACTCTTTGTATTGGATAGGTAAGTCCTTTGGTTGGTCATGTATTGTAAGTTTTATGAATGAATATAAGAGTGCAATGGTTAAGAAATCCTAGAGGTTGACCTCTCTAGGTAGTGGACTGACTCACTTCTAGTTTGAAGTGTGGAACCACTCTAAATAGCTTGTCAATTGGTGTATATTCAATCTCTCTCTCCCTTGCTATGCATGTTTTAGTTGTACTCAAACTTCCTATTTAGCAACCTTATCTTGTGATATATCTTGAAGGTCTAATGAATTTTGTTTAAGTGCATTCAGCTCTATTCACCTCCCCCTCTAGAGCATCCTATCACCCATCTAGGATCCAACAAGAAGATTGATCGCCCCCTTCTTCAAAGGAAGAAGCTGCCACAACCACGCCCATTCCAGATCTAGACTTGAAGAAGTGCACTTAGTGTATCACCTTCTCCTTCTCTATCTAGTGTTGGATCTAAGGGCTCTAGAGGGGGGTGAATAGAGCTACACAATTTCTCATAAAACAAATTAGACCTTCAAATTAAATCAATTTGGAGCAATGGCTAAATGTCAATTTGAAGTCCTATCTAAACAAGCACAACAAGGATGAGAGAGATCGATAGCAAGCACTTGACAAAGGGATGTAGAGTGGTTCCACACTTTAAACTAGAAGTGAGTCAGTCCACTACCTAGAGAGGTCAGCCTCAAAGACTTTCAAGTACTTTTCTCTATTATATCACCAAAAAGATTTACAACAACAGACCACCAAAGGGCTTACCCATCCATTCACAAGGAGATCTCCACCTTACCAAGGAACTTACCCACTTAGCTTGAGTCTTCAGCCTTCACCTAGGTCTTACCCACTCAAGCTCAAGTGTTCCGCCTTGAAGGACTTTGCTTCTCCTCTTGGATCTTCATCCTCTGCCTTCTCTTTCACTTGGAGAAGATCACCACCTCTTCAACAACCTTGAAGAGGACCAACTATAGCTCCTTCTTTACTTGATGGAGCTTGCTTCAGCTTTTCTTCATGAGAGAAGGGGATAGGGAAGTAGTGGAAGATTTGAGAGATTTATATGTACAAAGGTGGATCTCTCTTACAATAAGCCTAACTCACTCACAGATCACAAAATGAAGTGTACACTAGAGAGAGAAAGGGGCTCAAGGAGTAATAGCACACTCAACTATAGCAATGACCTTGAATGCAGTGAATGAGCAAACTTGGAATGAACTCCAAGGGGTCCTATTTATAGTTGGGGGTGCTCCCTTGAGTTGGGGAACACTTAGGGATGAAATATAGTCATTTTCGCACAAGGAAACAGATTTATTTTCGTCCAAACAAGTCACCATGGTTATAATCACTTTTTTTGTGCTTTCCATACAGTGCATTCGGTCGAGTTTCAATAAAGGTAACTCGACTGATCTACTAAAACAACAAACCCAATTTTCAAACTATCGGTTGAGTTTGTCATGGGAAACTCAACTGATTAGCCAAAATCACATTTGGTTAGTAAGTCATTCGGTCGAGTTCTGTGAATGAACAACTCGAACGATGCATATCATCAGAAAATCAATTCACGGGATCGGTCGAGATTGGAACTCGACCGATCAACAACATGTGATCGATTTTATACTTATGGCTAAAAAGTGATTAAAACTTGGTACTAAGTATCCCACATATTTTTCTCATCTTAGTTACAAGTCATATCATCAATACAAGTGATTGCAAAATTCTTCTAAGGTCGTTTGAAGTGATTTCTTTATTAGCACACTTGCATTGCATTTGACTTGAACTTTGACAAGCTAGGGCTTGTGTAAATTGATCCTTTTCATGTACTTAAAGCCTAAGATCAATCTTTAATATACAAATTAGATACATATGAATGGAATGGTTAAGTCATTATCAAAATATGGACAATGCATAACCTCTAGGTCAACATTCTCCCTCTCTTTAACAATGACAAACCATTCCTCAAACATATTGAAAATAATATTGAAACTATACCTTTGACATGTGATTTAGGGGGATTCAAGATTTGAACAATGTGAATTTTCTCCCCCTCAATCTATACTTACTTTAACCTGCATAGTTAATCTATCTACACAAAGAAATATAACATGCATGTACTATATGGTCCTTTAGCAAGTCACATAATAAAGCATGTACTGAACAAGAAAAGTATCACATAAGCAATATGACAATGAATAACAATATGATTGAGTTTCAAGACATTGAATTTCTCTCCCCCTTTTGACATTATCAAAAAGAAGGGGGGGTTAGAAGAGCATATAAGCAGGTCTTCTCCAAACACAACCAAGCAGATATCCAAACATGAAATCTCAAAAACATACATCAAACAGAGACGAGAGAACCAAACATACTAAGTAATAATCAAAATATGGTGAAATATGGCACTAACTCATAAGATATAACATAACAAAGAGTAAGAGTGCACATAATATGGATGAAAACCCAGAATGCAAGTTCTCATAAAAACAGCTACAAGTCAAAAGTGATGAAAGCTAAGGATAAAACAGTACAACTCAGATCATGTGCCCAGATGTTTCTAATACAAAAAATAGCCTAGAAAGATACATATGATCAACAAACTAGACTAAAAACTAAGAATATCTAGATATCTAGGTTATCTATATCTACATAATCCACATCATCATCATCCTCAGCGTCAATCTTGTAGTCATTGTCTCTGTCTGAGGTGCAGCAACATCACCTTCATCACCAGAGTCACAAGTGAAGCCATCAGAGCCATCACCATCGTTAGATGCAGCACCAGCATCCTCACCATCACCATCATCAGCAGTAACACCAGTAGTCTCATCATCAGCCTGGTCAGGCATCTCCTCATCAACAGAAGGACCGAAGCGAAGACCGAGCTAATGAGAATTCTGCTGATCCCAAGTCATACCAAGAGCACAAAGCTCATTGGCCTGAGGGAAGGAAGGAGCATAATCGCCAAGACTAGAAAGCAAAGTGGCCAAGGGGCCAGTAGGCAGAGGCAGGATGACTGGAGTAGATCCAGCAGTAGCAAAGGATGTGGGAGCAACAGTGGAAGGCTCAGGTGCAGGTGGAGGGGCAGGGTAGAAGTGATTGTATGCATATGATGCATAATCACTATCGGGGTATGGCTGGTAGGTGGGGTATATGTGTGTACAGGATAAGTTCATGTTACACATGATTAAACATAAATCCTAGTACAAATGCTCCTAGACCTGGAGGTTGTATGCCTGTTGGTGTATCATATAACCCATGATGGCTTCATTGGACACAGAATGAGGCACGACTAGGTCGAGTAGGCTGAGGAGGTGGAGGAGCTCGGGTTGAGGTAGAGGCAGGTGCAGCTGAGGCAGAGGCATAGGGTGAAGCACCGGGTGTGGTGGAGGAAAGGATAGGCACACATTTCTAAATAGTGGTCTCACTGATACACACTCCCTTCCTAGCAAGTCTGTAGTGGAAGTCAGACAAGAGTGATTTCTCAATGGCAAATTGGAAAATACCACATATCAGGGTAGGATATGGAGGATGGGTTCCACGGGTGTTCTTGCTAGAGTCAAAGCAAGTCATGTGGTGGAGGATGTATCTAGACCACTTGACTCTGACATTCTCTAAGATGTAGTATATTATCACCGCAATGTTCTCTGCAATATCTGTTTGATTTTTCTTTGGGTGGATGTTGCAATTGACCACTATGGGCTAATATACGCTTCTTGAGATCTAAGGAGGAGGAGGGTAGGGTGCTCTTCTTCTTATAGGCAACCTCAGGTTTCTTCAAGTAACGATGGATGTCAGGAATTGTGATATCGTATTGCTTGTAGAAACCTTTGGGGTCAAGCAAGTCAAAGTACTCACCATAATCCTTATGCCAGGTATCATTCTCATCGGCTCCTGAAAAGAAGATATTCAGGATATCCTCTGAGATTTGGAATTTCTTCCCAACTATCATAGAAGTAAGGATAACTTGAGTATTGGGAGGAGGTACAAGAGTGTCATAACTCCAAAGCAAATTTGCGTAGAATTCATAAATGGCTTTTGTGCTAGAGATGGAATTGTGAAAGCACTCATGCTCGACACCAAGGCAGATAGGTGATGAACAGAAAGCAACTTATCCACTTGATCGATGATAGCTTGACGCCTAAGGCTAGGCTAAAAAAGGGCTCTAAAAGGAAAAGGACTTCATGGAAGAATATCCTTATATCGGTTTACAACCTCACTTGAAACAAAGAGGGTCTCATCGAAAGGAATTGAGTGAGAAAATGAGGAGGAGAATGGTGCATTGCTAGGGGCAGCTCTCTTTCTTCTATTTGAATCCATGGAGGCGAAAAGGAGAAGAAGAAGAGATCAAAAACACCAAACACACCACCAAAAACATTCACACACCTAGGTTAAGCTATGGGGAAAGTCTAGGAAGGTCTCCCTAGGTTGGATTAGGGCTAGGTGAGGGAAGGGAAGTTCTAGGGTTGAGAGCTTAGGGCTAGAGGGAGTGGAATCGGTCGACTTTTCTCTAGTTGAGAGGGAGAATATTCGGCCAAACCCAACTTAAGTTAGCTTCAACCCGGCGATCCGTCGAGTTCTGTGAAGTGGAAACTCGACCGATTGGCCTTTTTTAAAAAAGCTCTCGGCCATGGATCGGTCGAGTTTGTCCCGGGGAAACTCAATCGATGGTCAACCTGACCTAAAATCATCAAACTTAATTTCTAGCCATATGAAAGCTAATAAAATTTATTTTTCAAGTCCATTATGTATATAGAACATACTAAGGCACATATCACTCATCATTGGGTACTATTTTGTGATAAAACAAGTGTTTGTGAAAAATATTTAAAAACAAGAGAGAAACAAGGCAAAAATGAACATGAAAAAATGATTTTAAGCATATTAGCATGCAATGATGATCAAGATAGATGCAAGACATCTAGGATAGATGACTACTAGCTAGAAGGCATATCAAATTCATCCAAATAAGTTATAAGCAATTTTGATCTAATAAAGTTAAATTGCTCTCTAGCTAGAGGTTTAGCGAAAATGTCTGCCAACTGATTTTCCGTGTCTACATGCATGATATAAATATCCTTCTTGGCAATGTGATCACGAAGAAAGTGATGGTGAACCTCTATATGTTTAGCTCGACTATGCAATATAGGATTGTAAGACAAGTTATTTGTACTAGTATTATCACAATAGATAGGAGAAGCATCAAAATGAATGTTAAAGTCTTGGGGCATTTGCTTCATCCATAGGACTTGGGCACAACAACTCCCAATTGCAATGTACTCAGCCTCGATGGTTGATAATGCCACAATGCTCTATTTCTTATAGAGCCAAGACACCAAGCATGGTCCTAGGAGGAAACAAGTGCCACTTGTGTACTTTCTATCAATCAAGCAGTCCTTGACTTGGCATACCATAGGCAGTAAGAGTAAAGTCCCTTGACTTGGCATACCATAATCCAAAATTTTGGGTTTTGGCTAAGTACCTTAGAATCCTCTTAACAGCTATAGGATGAGATTTCTTAGGGTTTGATTGAAATCTAGCACACAAGCCAACACTGAACATTATGTCAGGTCTAGAGGCAGTTAAGTCAAGTAAACTTCCAATCATACCTCTATAGAGCTTCTCATCTACATTCTCACTTTCTTCATCTTTATCAAGTTTGGAAGTATTTGACATAGGTGTGTCCATCGGCTTGGTGTTCTCCATCCCAAAGCGCTTAAGTAGTTCACTTGTGTACTTGCCTTGGTTGATGAAGTTCTCATTCTTTGTTTGCTTGATTTGAAAGCTGAGGAAGAATGTGAGTTCACCCATCATACTCATCTCAAATTCACTCTGCATAAGATCACTAAATTCTTTGCAAAGATCAAGGTTAGTTCGACCAAAAATGATATCATCATCATATATTTGAATGATAAGAAAATTGTTAGAAGTGTGTTTTAGACACAATGTAGAATCCACTTTGCCCATGATATAACCATGATCTAACAAAACGTTATTTAATTTCTTATAGCAAGCCCTTGGTGCTTGTTTGAGTCCGTAGAGAGCTTTTTGCAACAAACAAACATCGTTAGGTAGACTATCATGTTCAAAGCCCAGAGGTTGTACAACATACACTTTCTCCTCAATTGTACCATTCAAAAATACACTTTTAACATCCATTTGATACAAAAGAAAGTTTTTATGACTAGCAAAAGCAAGCAACATATGAATGGACTCAAGTCTAGCTATAGGTGCATATGTTTCATCAAATTCAATACCTTCCTGTTGATTGTAGCCTTGAGCCACTAACCTTGCTTTGTTTCTTACCACTTTGCCGCTTTCATCTAGCTTGTTGAGGTAGACCCATTTGGTGCCAATGATCTTTCTATCATTTGTTTTTGGCACAAGGTTCCAAACTTTGCTCTTCTCAAATTGTTCCAACTCCTCTTGCATATCTAGGATCCATTCTTCATCCCCAAGAGCTTCCTTGACATCTTTAGGCTCTAGTTGTGAGATGAAGGCGTTGTTGGCTTGTTCTTTGTTGAATGTAGCCCGCATCTTTACTATCTCAAATGGATCACCTAAAATCATCTCCTTAGGATGATTCTTTGCAAACCAGGGAGTTGGATCCTTCTTTTCATCATCTTTGTCTTCTTCTTGAGTAGCCACCTCTTTTCCCTTTTGGGTGATGTTGAGTTCTTTAAGGATAGGAATTACTTCATCTGCAACATCATCATTTGAAACAATATCTTTGGGAATAGAGGGGTTAGTCTCAATAAACTTTACATTAATAGATTCTTCTACCTTAACAAGATCAACAATATAAACTCTATATGCCTTGCTAGTAGTGCTATAGCCAAGAAAGAAAACCTTGTACGATTTCAGATCAAACTTGTCAAGAGAATCTTTTGTATTCAAAACAAAACAAGGACATCTGAAAATGTGGAAATACTCGATAGAAAGCTTCCTACCATGCCATAGCTCATAGGGGGTTTTCTTAAGCGAAGGATGAGTGAAAACATGATTTTGCACAAAACAAGAGGTACTGACAGCTTCAGCCCAAAACGTCTTAGGAGTATCATACTCAAGAAGCATGGTCCTAGCCATCTCCTGTAAAGACATATTCTTCCTCTCTACAACCCCATTTTGTTGAGGTGTTCGAGGTGAATAAAAGTTGTGTGCATAACCCAATTCTTGACAAAAATGCTCAAAAAGCTCATTTTCAAATTCTCCCCCATGGTCACTACGGATGGAAACAATCCTCCAAGAAGCTTCATTCTCAACTCGTTTGTAAAAATATGAGAAAACATCAAGCACATCAATCTTTGAAATGAGAAAGAAGGTACAAGTATATATAAAGAAATCATCAATAATAATAAGGCAATACTTGGAACTACGAAGCGATTGCGTTCTCATTGGTCCAAATAGATCAATATGAGGAAGCTCAAGAGCTCTCTTAGTGCTAAGGACTCCTTTGGATTTGAAGGAGGAGTTGGTTTGATTTCCTTGTTTACAAGATTGGCATTATTCATCCTTTTCAAAATCCAATTTAGGAAGTCCCTTGACTAAGTCATTTTTGCTCAACTTCTTTAATTGATGCATATTTACATGACCAAGCAGGCGGTGCCAAAGAGAAATATCATTCGAGTTGGCTACAAGGCATCTACCAACCACATGCTAAATAGAGTTTAGAACAATAACATAAAGATTTCCACTTCTAGTTCCCTTATATATAACTTGGTAGGTGAGGGAATATAGAATCAAGCATTCAAAAGAAGTAAATAGCATAAGGTAACCATTATCACAAAGTTGACTAAACACTTATTAAATTGTGATGTAGGCCATCCACAAAAAGAACATTCTTGATGCATAAAGATTCACCTACATCACCCTCACCTTTGACTTTATCTTTCTTGTTGTGCCCAAAGGTGACAGATCCTCCTTTCTTCTTTGTGAAATTGTTGAAATGACTTATGTCACAGATCATGTGCTTTGTGTAGCCACTATCAACAATCCATCTATCTTTTCCCTCACTTACCTCACCAATGTCTTCACTTGTAGAGGCCATGAGAGCAAGGTGGCACTCTCCATCTTTTTCGGAGCTAGAGGTGCTTGAAGATGAAGCTTTCCAAGCCACATGAGCTGCATTCTTGTATGTCTTCTCCTTCTTATCCTTCCTCTTATGCTTGCTCTCCTTCTTGTAATCCTCTTCTTTCCTTGAGCTACTCTTGTGGTGAGACTTTCTTGACTTTGGGCATTCACTCTTATAGTGCCCCTTTTAACCACACTTGTAGCATCTCGGAGTAGAGGACGAGGAGGCTTGCTTTCCCTTAAATTGCTTGCCCTTGATGTAGTTGGCTTCATGCTCACTAGGGCCTTCATCTTCACTAGAGGAGGAGGAAGAAGTCCGACAAGCAAGTTTTTGTTGAAGGATGACAACCTCCACTTGTGTTTTGAAAGCACTATCTTTGATCTTCTTGGCCTCCTTCTCTTCTTGCTTAGCTTCTTATTCTTACTTGTCAAGTCTAGGCTCATGGGCTTGAAGATTGCCAATGAGTTCTTCAGTTGGGATGTCACCAAGGCTCCTCACTTCTTCAATGGGGGTGACCTTTGACTCCCATCTCTTTGGAAGAGTTCTCAAGATCTTTGAGTTGATGACGCCTCTATCTAAAGTGTTGCCCAATGTAGCCAGCCCGTTGATGATGACATTGAGCATTCAATGCATCTCTACAATGTCTTCTTTCTTTCCTTCCCATCTTGAAGTTCTCTAGGAGACTGTTCAACATGTAGATCTTTGCCTCCTTGACTTGCTTTGTGCCTTCATATGTGATGCACAAATTGTCCCAAATCTCATAGGCGGTGTCCCATGATGATATCTAGTTGAACTCTGTGGGAGTGAGGGTTGCGTAGAGGATGCTAATGGCCTTTACATTGAGTTGAGCCTCCCTAAGAGTAGCTTCACTCCATGTTGCAACATCTCGGGTTGGCTCCTTATAAGGTGTGACCATCACCTTCCACATATCAAAGTTCATCCCTTGAATGTAGAACTGCATCTGCCTCTTCCAATAGAGGAAGTTGGTGTCGTCAAAGACCAAAGGACACATGGAGAAGCCTCCCTCTAGGTTGAGTGAACCAAGTAGGTTGTCGCCCATCTTCTCATCTCGTGGGAGATTGTTGGAGAAGATCCTTGGCTCTGATACCACTTGTTGGATCTAAGGGCTCTAGAGGGGGTGGTGAATAGAGCTACACAATTTCTCACAAAACATATTAGATTTTCAAATTATATCAATTTGGAGCAATGGCTAAATGTCAATTTGAAGTCCTATCTAAACCAGCATAGTAAAGATGAGAGATATTGATAGTAAGCACTTGACAAAGGGATGTAGAGTGGTTCCACACTTCAAACTAGAAGTGAGTCAGTACAATACCTAGAGAGGTTAGCCTCTAGGACTTTGCAAGTGCTTTTCTCTATTATATCACCAAAGAGATTTACATCAATAGACCACCCAAGGACTTACCCATCCAATCACAAGGAGAACTCCACCTTACCAAGGAACTTACCCACTTAGCTTGAGTCTTCAGCCTTCACCTAGGTCTTACCCACTCAAGCTCAAGTCTTCCGCCTTGAAGGACTTTGCTTCTCCTCTTGGATCTTCAGCCTTTGTCTTCTCCTTCACTTGGAGAAGATCACCACCTCTTCAACAACCTTGAAGAGGACCAGCTACAACTCCTTCTTCATTTGATGGATCTTGCTTCAACTTTTCTTCATGAGAGAAGGGGATAAGGAAGTAGTGGAAGATTTTAGAGCTTTATATGTACAAAGGTGGAGATCTATTACAATAAGCCCAACTCACTCACAAATCATGAAATGAAGTATAAACTAGAGAGAGAAAGGGGCTCAAGGAGTAGTAGCATACTCAACTATAGCAAGGACCTTGAAAGTAGTGAATGAGCAAACTTGGAATGAACTCCAAGGGGTCCTATTTATAGCTGCATGGGGGTGCTCCCTTGAGTTGGGGAACACTTAAGGCCGAAATATATCTGTTTTTGCACAAGGCAACAGATCTATTTTCGTCCAAACAAGTCACCAATGGTTATAATCACTTTTTCTGTGTTTTCCGTATAGTGCATTCGGTCGAGTTTCAATAATGGTAACTCGACCAATCGACTAAAAGACAAATCTAATTTTCAAACTAACGGTCGAGTTTGTCCTGGGAAACTCGACCGATTAGCCAAAATCACATTTGGTTAGTAAGATATTCGGTCAAGTTGTGTGAATGAACAACTCGACCGTTGCATATCATCAGAAAATCAATCCATGGGATCAGTCGAGATTAGAACTCGAGCGATAAAAAACATGTGATCGATTTTCTAATTTGGCTAAAAAGTGATTAAAACTTGGTACTAAGTGTGCCACATATTTTTCTCATCTTAGTTACAAGTCATATCATCAATACAAGTGATTTCAAAATTCTTCTAAGGTTGTTTGAAGTTATTTCCTTATTAGCACACTTGCATTGCATTTGACTTGAACTTTGACAAGCTAGGGCTTGTGTAAATTGGTCCTTTTCATGTACCTAAAGCCTAAGATCAATCTTTAATACACATATTAGATACATTTGAATGGAATGGTTAAGTCATTATCAAAATATGGACAATGTATAACCTCTAGGTCAACATCTAGATCTATCATCTCCATCACGTTGTACTCTCCCTGTTTGTGGTTATTGATGTATCTATCCTTCTGTGACGCCATTATGCCGCATGTTAATATGTGTGGCTAAACATTTAACTTGGGTTGGGAGTAGCCACTAAGGCTCTCCCAACATATATATTCTTACTCCCCTTTGAATACATATATGCTCTTATCAAGATTACCTCCATACTCTTGTTCTCAATGCTTCACTTGTATGCATAGCTACCATCTTATGATGTTTGATTGTTGGTGCCTCGAAAGAATAGTACCAACCTTATCTAGTACTATGGAGTAGTATGAATGCATGAAAGTGTTGGAATACTAAAGCTAACAAACATATGGTTTTCTTTGTGGTTGTATGGTCGTCGTCTCGAGAGAGAGACTACCTTAAAACCTAGATGTATCCTACTCGAGAGAGGAGAAAATAGACGCTTCTGATGATTTCTTGTAATCTTAATAGGAGTATATGAGGGGGGGGGGTGATATTTTCATGTTGGTGAGAGACCTTAGTAGGTGAAACCTGATCCAAGTTTCCTTCCATACCTTTATTTCTTACCTCTTGTTTAACATTTTTTTCTCGCTTTATTTTCTTTCTTTTGTCTTTCTTTGTTTTGCATGGTGCATCATCGTTCGTTAGGGAACACCCCCATAATACACCTTTTTGTTTGGAGTGTAAGAGTGTGAGATTATGCGTACTTAACACTTACTAACCCTATCCCTATGGTTTGACCCCGAATACTACATCAGGCCTCGTGTAATAGTTGTTGGGGCTTGAGTGTCGGGTTATAATCTTAAAACTTCGACTACTTTAGATTCGTTCCATTTTGGACGTGTGATTTAGGTCGGTCAACTTTTTGGCATCATTACCGGGGACAATGCACAATGGTACTATTAAGAACATGAGTTCACTCATTATAATCCTGTGCCTCAAGCTTAGCCATAAGCTTGACTGCACAAAAACTTTAAATCTGCTACCCTACGATTACGTAGAATAGTTCATTTTAACACGTCCAGTTTTCTAACTCGACTGTGTGGTCTATTCAGGGAACCCGAAGCGAAGTAGATCTTTTACATTCTTCACTTTAACTTCAAGACGTCATGCCGCCTCTTGTGGACGGAAATCTTACTGGGGACGATCAAAATGCAAGGGTTCAATACAATGGACCGCCACATGAGACAGAAGAAGAAAGAGAAGACTGTCACTCAGATGGTCACTTCCATGAGGAAGAGTGATGCGAGAAAGATCAACATCACCACCATCACCACTGTAATAGAAGGCACCATAGGAATCACCAGGACATGAACATGATAATGAATGTGAATGTGATGACCAGAATAGTGAGAGTGAAGATGATGAGGAAGGGAAAACTCTTAGATAGCTAGCCGCGACTAGAGCCAATGAGTCAAGATGCCCAATTATCAACCCACGCTTCAATGCAGCTAATTTTGAGTTAGAACCTATTGTAATCTCGATGATCCAGAACAAGTCCTTCCATAGGAACTCAAGGAACAAAAATTTGTACCATCATCTTGATGCCTTCAAAAACATTTGTGATACCATCAAGATGAGGGGAGTGCCCCAAGAAGTCATATATTGTAAGGGATTCAATTTCTCCCTTGAAAATAAAGCTCTATCCTGGTACCTTAACTTACCCCACCAATCCATAGATGGATAGAGACCCCTCGTAGATGCTTTTGTCACTAAATTTTACCCCACCGAAAGAAATATCACTTTTTTTGCACAAAAACCAGGGGAAATATCCATGAGGCATGGGAACATTTTCAAGAATACCAGAGAGACTGCCCCCACCATAACTACCGCAAAGCAATTATGGTGACCATGCTTTACAAAGGGCTAACTCCCACAAAAAGATTTTCACTGAATGTAGCCGCCGGAAGTGACTTTCTTGGTAAGAAACCGAGCAGAACCATGAAGATAATCGATAACATAGTTGTGTTGCACGCATGCATAGAATATGATAGAAATGATAGAGGATCAGTCAAGAAGGCAGGCTCTAAAGGACCGTCAATTGAAGCTAAGGCTTTGGAAACCATTACAGCTCAGATTCAGAAAATCGCTACCAATGTCAAACAATTAAAAGACACTTGGGGCAAGGGCAAGAAACACATAGAGAAAGTCATGAAATGTGTTACATGTGGCGAAGGAGGACATGGAGTCCACAATTGTATCTATACACGGCCAGAAGAGAGTGAAGAAAGTGAAAGTGAAGAAGAAACTAAAAATGTATCTTATGCAAATTTCAAATGACCGGAACATCTTGGATTTAACTACGGCAACAAAGATGTTGCTGAAAATGCTCATCAACTAAGTATTATGTCTAAATCACCTTCAAGATTCAATAAAAAAGGAGGACCGACTCAATATACTAGAACTACTAGTTATCAGACAAACAAAAATAGTCATAAGAGTCAAAATAAAAATATGAGTCGACAAGGTCAAGGACAGGGCCAAGGATCAAGCCAGGCCAAGGATAGCAACCAAACTGACAAGATCGCTCAATTGTTTGACTTTACAAAGAGGCAAGCTTCAGTAAACGACCAACTAACCCAAAGTTCCATCACCAATTCAGGAGTGTTAACTACAATGCAACTCAGATGGCAGATATGCAAACACATCAAAGGTAGATTGATCAACAACTAGCCCAATTAGCGAAACTTATGAAAAACCCTTCGGGGAGGATCCTGTCAAATATAGAGATTGTGAAGATGGCCACTCTCCGATCATGGAGGATGTTGGAAGATCCTGGTACCAATAAAAAAAAGAATAAAGAATCTGTGGTGAGCAACAATATGACAAGGTGATTACACCAGAAGAATCAAAGGGACAAGGATCAATTTAAGACAGTCAAGTAGAAGAATGGCAAAAGAAGAAGGATGAAGAGGTCAAGAACTTAGATCCTATAAGAGAAATTTTTACGCAGAGAAATCCTCATGCCCCAAGAGTCACTTTTCCCTACAAACTGATAAAGGCACATATAAAGAAGAGGTGCGAGAAATTTATGGAAGCAGTTTAGAAGCTCCACCTAGATTTCCTATTTCTCAATACAATTGAAGAGATGCCACCATATGCAAAATTCTTTAAAAACTTAATCACAAAGAGAAGGAGAGGAGACCATGTTGAGACTGTGCAATTGGAAAAAATGTCAAGTGCCTTTATTCAAGCTGAGTTACCAACCAAAAAGAGAGATCCAGGGGCATTCAACACACCCTTCTGTGTTGGAGACAATGTGGAGAGGAAGGGATCAACTAATTTAGGATCAAGCATTAGTCTTATTCCCTTGACTCTAGCGTAAAGGCTTGGGTTAACGGATATGGTGAAGATGGGCATGAGAATCAAATTAGCTAATCACACCTTTACGAGACCCGTGGGAATAGTGGAGGATGTCCTGATACATGTCAGGCATTTTTTCATACCATGCGACATAGTAGTGATCGAAACAGTCGAGGACTCTAAATGTCCAATGATATTTGGGAGACCTTTACTCGCAACTGGAAGGGCTCTAATAGATGTAGCAGAGGGAATCATTACTTTGCACGTTGGAAATGATCACATCGACTTCCGAGTACAAGACGCTATGAGAGGACCTCTCTCTTTGAGTCAGCTTACTTTATGGATAGCTACAATCAATACTGTGAAGAGGTGCAAAAGATAAGGCAATTGTTGATCCCCTTATGCGAGCTTTGTATAGTCCTGACCCTACTGCGGAAGACCCAAAAGTCATAGAAATCCTAGATTACTTAAATCAACCTAAATAAGAGCTCAGTGAGGATGATGAAGCTTCTGAGACCACAAAGTATGCCTCACTTGAACAAACACATGAAGAAAAGAGAGCACTGAGACCTAAACCAGAATTGAAACCACTTCCTGAAGGACTGAAATATGAATTCCTAGATAGAGAGGAGAGGAATCTTGTGATCATCAATGCTAACTTGACAAATGATCAGCTAGAAAGGTTGCTAAAGTAACTCAGACTGCATAGGAAGGCTATAGGGTATTCGATAAAAGACATCAGAGGCCTCAACCCTGCCTTATGCATGCACATAATACGTCTCAAAGAAACAACTAAACCTTTAGCTCAACTGCAGAGGAAGTTGAATCAAATGCTTAAGGAAGTCGTGAAGAATGAAGTTATTAAGCTGCGGATCATTTACCCCATAAGTGACAGTAATTGGATAAGACCTATTCATGTGGTGCCTAAGAAAGGTGGAATGACAATGATAAGAGGTGAGGACAGAGATGACATGGAAACAAGAACGGTAATAGGTTGGTGTATGTGCATTGACTATCGCAAACTAAATGCTGCTACCAGAAAAGATCATTTCCCTCTGCCATTTATCGATCAAGTTCTAGAAAGATTAGCTCATCATGATTACTTATGTTTCTTGGATGGGTATTCAGGATTCTATCAAGTACTGATTCATCCTGATGATTAAGAAAAGATAGCCTTCACCTACATATATGGCACGCACGCCTTTAGAAGGATGTCATTCGGGTTGTGCAATGCACCAACAACTTTCCAATGCTGCATGATATCTATGTTTTCAAACTTTCTAGAAGACATAGTGGAAGTCTTCATGGATGACTTCTCTATCTATGGAACAGATTTTGAAGCATGTCTAAGAAACCTATCCTCAATCTTGCAATGCTGTGAAGAAATACACCTAGTCCTGAACTGGGAAAAGTGCCATTTTATGGTCCATGATGGTATCGTCTTAGGGCATAAAGTTTCCAAGAAAGGGATAGAGGTGGACCTAAGAAAGATCGAGGCATATCCAAGCTTCTGACACCTAAATCCATTATAGGAGTGAGGAGTTTCTTAGGGCATGCGAGATATTATAGACGATTCATAAAAAACTTCTTGAAGATTGCTAAACCCCTTTCAAATCTCCTGATTAAAGATGTTGAATTCGAATTCACCATCGAATGTTTGGACGCCTTCACGACCCTAAAAAAGGTGTTAACAAACATCACCAATTTTACAAACACCGAATTGGGAGTTATCATTTGAAATTATGTGTGACGCCAACGATTTTGCTATCGGAGTTTTCTTAGGACAGCAGAAGGACAAGAGGCACCACATCATTTGCTATGCAAGCCGAACGTTGAATGAAGCCCAACTAAACTACACACCACTGAAAAAGAAATACTGGATATTGTATTTGTCTTCGATAAGTTCATATCATACTTAGTGGGATTGAAGGTAAAAGTATACACTGATCACCGAGCTATAAAATATCTCATGTAGAAGAAGGATACAAAGCCGAGACTTCTGTGATGGACCTTATTACTGCAAGAATTTGACCATGAGATCATTGATAAAAAAGGAAAAGAGAATGTGGTTGCAGACCACCTGTCAAGGATAGTTTTTAATGAAGAAAATGAATTGCCTGTAAATGACAACTACAGTGATGAAGCTCTCTTAATGGCCCAGACGGATGGACAAAGCCTACCTTGGTTTGTTGACATTTGTAATTATCTAGTCTGCGGGCAACTTCCACCAGAGATTACTTATAATCAAAATAAAAAATTATTCTTCAATCTAAAAAGTTACTATTGGGATGATCCACTTCTATTCAAAAGATGCTCTGACAACTTGTATCTTCATTGTATACTGGAAGAAGAAGTGTCCCTAATCCTCAAAGAATGCCATTCCTAGTCTTATGGAGGCCATCACGGGGGGAAAGAATATCCACAAAAGTCCTACATTCAAGATTTTATTGGCCGACTCTTTTTAAAGATGTTGTGTCATTTATCAAGACATACAAAGAGTGTCAACTCACAGGAAACATCAGCCGAAGGAACGAGATGTCCATGGCCGATTGGGTGGAAGTTGAAATTTTTTTATGTATGGGGGATTGACTATATGGGACCTTTTCCATCATCAAAAGGGAACCAATATATACTTGTTATTGTGGAATACGTATCGAAATGGGTAGAGTTTGTTGCTACCCAAACATGTGATTCTAAGGCAGTAATCAAGCTGTTCGAGAAAACTATCTTCCCACAGTTCGGGGTACCACACACTGTTATAAGCGATGGGGGGTCTCACTTTGGAGAAAAGCAATTCGAAGATCTATTAAGAAAATATAGAGTAAAACATAAAATTGTAACATCATACCATCCCCAAGCATTAGGACAAGTCGAAGTGTCTAACATGCAGATCAAGCAGATCCTAGAGAAGACTGTTAGTCGTACAAGGAAAGATTGGTATATTAAACTCGACAATGCACTGTGGGCTTACCGCACAACATATAAGATGCCTATAGGCACGACACCCTACATGTTGATTTATGGGAAGTCCTGTCATCTACCTGTCTAATTGGAGCACAAAGCTTTTTGGGCTATCAAATTCCTAAACATGGATCTTGACAAAGCAGGAAAGAAAAGATTTCTCCAACTTCATGAACTTGAAGAGTTGAGGCTGCATGCTTATAAGAATGCAAGGATCTATAAGCAAAGAACTAAGGTATGGCATGATGCCCACCTAAAGAGCAATGATGTCCATGAAGGAGACAAAGTTCTTTTATTCAATTCAAGTATCAGGTTGTTCCACGGAAAGCTGAGAACAAGATGGTCTGACCCCTTTTCTGTGGTAAAAATATACCCGTCATGGATGATGGAAATAACTAGAGACAAGACATGCCCTTTCAAGGTGAATGGGAAGAGGGTAAAAAGGTATTATGAAGACGAGGCTTTTGTGAGAAGGACCGAGATAAGGTTGGGGGAACCCAATCCTCTAACAAATGAAACATATGAGCAAGTATCAACACCAGCTAAAAGAGGATGAAACCAGAATGAGAAAGAGTCAAGCTAAAAGACTTTAAACTAGCACTTTTTGGGAGGCAACCCAAGCTTTTCCTGCTTTCTTTTATAATTCAAGCTTTCCTTTATCTCATATTTTAATCCAAGAGCTATGTACCTCTCTCCTTCTAGGTATTTTGATTTTCCGCATCTAAAATAAGTGTAAATGTAGTATGTAGATTGCCATCTTTTCACATAGGTTTTAATGAGAGATTAGAGGTGTTATATCTTTAATTAATTGTCTCTATTAACATGGTTATGTGTGCACTACGGTTGCGACACCTGCCATGGTCGTGGCACCTGATTTACGTGTATTAAGGCCGCGGTCGCGGCCATGTCGCGACAGCCTACTTGGCTACTGCCACAACTCCTTCCAAGTATAAAAGCAAAGCACTCTCGATGCTAGGGTTTTCTTTCTCTTCTCATTTTCTGATTCTCAAACGTTGGAGGGGCCCTAACCGAAGAGCAACCAGATGCAAGAAACCACTACGACAATCGATCACCAATCGACGCTCGTCGTAAAACCCGACCACCAACATCGTAACCTCACTGTGATAGTGCCACCTCCGTTGCTTCTTCCCTAACTACATGTTTCAAACTCCCTGCTAAGCCAAGGTACCGTTGCGTGCTTCCTTGGGTTACCGCTCTCTCTGTCCATTGCCTTTTGGGGGTTCATTGCCTTCCTTGTTTCTTCAACCCTAAAAGTTGGTTTTCCCTATAGCACAACGACCACGAGAATCACCGCAAATGTTTCCTCTCTTTAACCAAAACTTTGTCGTCGTTTACCTTTTTATCTTTACCCAAAGTTTTTGGTTGATTCTTTTCTCTCACACTTCTAGGGAAGCACCGCTGTTCGGTCAGGGTTTGGGTTGGAACCCACCACAATCATCGCGATCGCGATCGTACCCTTGGTCACGGTCGTGTTCTTTCCCTATATGTAGCTTCTCTTGATCAGGTTTAACAAACACTACGGTCGCGACACCCTTCCACAATTGCGAGGTTTCTTTTGCCTTGACAATCACCCGCCGCGGTCATGACACCTTTCTCGACCGTGATATTACTTTTCATTTCTGTCGTGATCGCGGAATCTCATGCGTTTATGCTCTTTTGAAAATGCAATATTCAAGCACAACCAATTAGAAATGCATTAAATGCTAATGCCATGAATAAAATATAAAATACAATCTTGCTGACAATAATTTGAATGCAAAAAAATTTAGAATGTCAACCTCAACTAATGACACGTTGATGAAGAAGGCAGCTTCATTGAGGGGTGTGGAAGAAAAATAGGGAAAATAACCAAAGAGCTGAAGGATAACCCCAACCTCTCACCAACGAAGAAGCTTCAGTTGCAACTAATGAATAAAAATATGAGTACATCTTGGCCCATAAGACGCCAGAAGAATATGAAGAATCTCAGGAGACGTCACAGACAGACACCTCCGAGTACCAGCCACCTGAAATGTAACTAAAGAAGCTGGAGAAACGCAAATCCACAACCAGGGATACAAAAGGCAGCAAAAAGAGGAAATTGACGACTGTAGAAAAATCTAAGGGTCAGGAAAAAGAAGAGGCCCCCAAAGAGGTCCAAGAGGACGAACAAGAGAACCTTAACCAGCAGGCACCAACATTCATACTAAGAGATCAAGTGAACCAGTCGCACTTCGACTGGGTGATAAAGACTAAAAGCTTCAAACCGACACATTACCTAGACGTCGATGACTTCAAGAAGATGGGAATATACAATAGGGTGATAGACTTGTAGGAAGGCACCAACATGCACACCCTATGTACGTCAGAAGCTCCCTCACTCACTCAATTGATGGTAGATTTCATGACGTCACTGGAAAAACTTCCAATTAGTGATGGCGAGCGCAAAAAGGGTGGCAGAGACTTCAAGCTTGAAGTGAGAATAGGGGGCAAGGCTCATATAATTACTGAATCCATGCTCAACACTATATTCACAAAGACGACAGAAGAGGCACCAACCTACTCAACTGCGCCAGGTGAAAAAGAAGTCATCAGATACAATAGTCACAAGATGTGGGAGAAGCTGCCAGGAGAACACGAGCACAACTTGAAAAATTAAAAGGCAACTCTCGTCACCTCCTACTTCATTAGATTAATACAGAAAATAACCGCCAACACATTCTTCACAAGATCAAAAACTGGAGGAGTTACTAAGGGATACCTATTTCTAATATTGTCCATGCTCAACAAGAAATCGGTGAACATCATAAGACTGCTAATTGAGAGGTTGTCAGCCGCTGTAGGAGGGGAAGAAAAGCAGACAAAAGAATTTTGTATCGGAAGCCAGATAACCCGAATTGCTTACCATTTTATGGATGCCAACCTGATGATGAAATAAAAGAAGACCAAGGGATATACCAAGATAGACATCAAGTCCCTCATTAACACATGCATCATGGCATACAAAAAGGCAACAAACTTTTCTACAAACAGAGCTTCTCTAAAGTACTACTACCCGTACCAGAGATGGCACACTATGATGCCCATAACCTGCAGCCCACACAAGAGGATGTAGATAAAATGTACTCAGGTGCCACCATCAAGGTTGTAGGCCCTGTATCACCCATGGGCGAGAAGAACATGAGGGATAAGACACTAAAAGATGTAAAAGCCAGAGGAAAGGAAGATGGAAATAAGGAAGCATAAGAAGAAACCATCATACAAATCTGCCTCCCCAAGTCTACCCTCACTGCGCATGTCAACAAAGGTTGAAGACCAACCAGAAGTAGAAGTAAATGAAGGAGGCGACCTAGCACATGACGATGCTGCCGAAGAAGAACAACACTTAGAGGGCAAAAAGGAACCCCGTCAAGAGTACGAAAGCCCCAAAGTTGCACCCAACCCTATAATCCCAGAAGTGGTGCTACAAGTACCTGAGAAACTAGACGCGAGCACCTCTGCCCAATCAACCAATGCTGACCCCATGAAGAACAAGACATCTATGCAACCTAAGGAACCTGTAACATCAACAACATGATCAACAACGCCTGTAGAGCAGCAACATCAACGCCCACAGACATTCGGTGATGTACTAGGGCACAAATTTGATGCCATGTGGTTACACATCACTTCTGAGATTAATTTCAATATTACTTCTAGCTTGTACACAATGACAACACAAGTACAAAATTTGAGCGCAAGAACTGAGGCACTCCCCCAGTTCATGTAGGAGGTCGTCAACACCCAAAATGCGATGATGGGAGCTCTAAATATGCTAACATAAGAAATGGCAGACCTCAGAAAAGAACGGGATGACATGAGAGATGATAAGGAGATGATGCAAAGGGGGTACGAAGAAGCATTAGTAGATTTAAAAAATAAACGTCAACGCTTAGACGAAGAACGTCGACAACTAGTTGCAGAACGCCAGGAGATGGACAACTAGCAGAAAAGAAAGAAGTCAAAGCGTCTAATTAGTCCTTCCACATCACGAGCCTCTTCAAGCCCCTCGAGCCCAGATAAAGATGACGATGACATAGGAGGAACATGTACAGGAACAACTTCAAAATATGAAAGTGCCAACGTAAAGACTACCCCAAGGGTGGAACCTTCCATAAAAGAAGTGTTGTAAAAGTCAGAAACTCATCAAGATGCTCAGACAAAGAAGACAAATACTTTATCGAGAATGTTCAATTTGAACAACAACCCATAAGAGGACAAAGCTGTAGTAGAGGAACCCCAACTGAATGTCGTCGTCAGGGAAGAAAGCACTGCCATAGAAGATCTCACATCAAGAGAAATGAGGGATATCAACAAGTTCTTAGATGACATGACTTTTGGAATGGACATCTGTGACGACTTTCTACAGGACCCGATGCATTACGAGCACAATGACACCCTCTAAGATAGAAAGATGGCTGCAACATTAGTAGTGCTCAATTCAACAAAACTAGAGTGGCCATCAGAGGAGGACAGACCCATAGAAGTCTTAACTGGTGAGATAAATATTAACGAGACATCTGTGAACAATGAAAGGCAAGCAACAAAACAAGTATAGTTGGATGCCAAGATACAACTTCCCACCACAGAAGTACGACCTCCAACAATGCAAACAATAGGAGGCGAAACCTCAGAAGATGACGAAGGGGGACTTGCCTCTTTCTTCACATACAAGTCTGTTAGAAAGCGGAGCGCTCCAGTTGATATCGTACCATTAGGTGTTGCCCCTCCTCTACCTTGTAAAATGGCAGACATGGACATGACTTCCTTATCCAGAATCACATGCAGAGATGTCTATGTTTTAGCAGATGTGCTCGATGACAACCTGCCAGTCATGAATATTCTCTACCACAATAAAGGAAGGTTGCTTAACATGGACCATTTTAGAGGGATCTTTCTAAAGAGGGCACGAATACACAAAAAGCTGTTTAAAGTACTCTACACAAATTTGTTGGAAGAATTTCTACATCCCGAGAAAATACAACCTATTTTCAACGACACCATACTTCTAGCGGGTCAAATTTTTGATAGAAACTATGAATATGTGGATGTAAAAGAACTACAACATGCAGTGAGCAGAGTAGATACAAAATTTATAGTTATGCCTATAAGGATTGTAAAGCATCAGGCCCTTATTATCGTTAACTTATATGAGAGACGTACAACAATGTTCAATTGTTGCATAGCTGAATTGGACAACACATCCTTGGTTTACAAAAACAAGGAAACAAGAGATATTTTAAAGGTGCCACTACGTCTGTAGAGGGCTATTCAGACAGTGGACAATTGAAACCAAGGGATATGGAAACAGTTCTTCATCTGTAAAAAGGTCCCTCAAGAAAAGGTTGAGATAGGGAATTGCACTTTCATAGTACTCAAGATGATGGAAGCAATCAATAAGGGAATCCCACTGGAAGACCTCTGCACAGAAGACCTACATAGCTTACGTGGTGTCTATGCAATGGAAATTATCTATGATCACTGCTTCTTCAGTGACCCGACGATGCCTTCAAACACAATACCACGTCAGCTTCACCATGAAATACCTCTACCTGAAAAGAAAACTTGGAGGGAAAGCCTAAAAACCATATGGGTCGATCCGAAAGAACCCGCTAGGATAACTGCTTGGAAGGAAGGATGGGCGGCATACACTCCTGACAAAGCACAAAATCAACCTGAAAGCAAGCCAGAACACTCTCCTTTGGTAGAAAAAAACAAAGAACAATCTCCAATTCATGAGCCTGAAAAAGGGGAGATAGATGAAGATGATATGCTAGAGATAAAACATGATGGGCCAACGGGAGAAATAGTGCCAACCTTCAAAGATTTTGATGGGTGGAGCTGCAAAAGCTTATCACTAGAATCCTTACAGTTAATAATGAAATGCCTAAGGGAAGGTGACACCATGACCGAGGCAATTTTAGAAAGGGATGGCATTTGTGTACTAAAGGATGGCTTCAGAGATACTTTAAAAATAGGAGGGTACCTTTCAGTCAGCACTATGTCAACCTATCAGTCATTGCTGAGCGACAACATGCCAAATGTGCATATGACCTACTTTCTCCTAGTCGACGATATCTTGAAGGATAAAAGGTCAGGCAAAAAAGATCACCTACTGTAATGCCTGGCAACCTCTCTCCCTGACTATATATTCCTGCCCATCCTACATGATAGTCATTGGACTCTGCTAGTAGTCAGTATTATAGCTAGGACTGCAGTTCTATATAACAGCTCAGATGCAACCTTTACACTCAACAAATGCACCAACATGACCACTGTAAAGACACCTATAAAAGAGAAGACAATCAATGCACTGAAGTAGTCATAGAAATGCTCAAAAATCATGGAAAAGGGTACAACCATAAAGAAGGCAAAGACTTCAAGAAGACACAGTTTTGCCATAGAAGCCCTCAACAGGTACCACTATCAAATGACTGCGACTTCTATTGTCTAGCCTGGATGATCACCCTCGCTACAATGAATATGAAGGTAAGGCATGCAACATGAACAATACCACCCACTACACGGAGTATATGCCAACATGCTCCTTGATTCAAAATGGGCGACAACAAATATCTAACAGTAATAAAGAAAGCCTGTTTATACATCCAGCTCCAGTTTTGACACCCTGGGTCGGAGTGAATGATAATTTTGGGGGAGGAGTCATAAACGGGTGGGAGAGGTATAATTTTGTCACTAAAATTTTCAAAATTTTTCTTGTGCATATTCTTGCTTCTACTACAACTAAGTATGAGACAAAACTTTCAAAAATCTTATTTTAAATTTTTTTGCTATATATCGCAGTTTTGCTTAACCCCTTCTTAGGCTTGCCAGCTCTCCTACTATATGTCATAGTGCAATCATTTCTAGAGAACCACAAATGAGCTGCCAATACACATAAAAGTAAAAGTAAGATGCCCAACAATACGGTTTTATCTCATTCTTACATCAAAATGTCGTGTGTGGAACAATCTTAAATCTATGGAATCCTTGGAAACTGGAGGACTTTACCAAGCCATACTCCCGACCAATCACCCTAACCTGATGGTTCTAGCTAGAAAATCCTCACCTCCCTCGAGAAACAACTACCCCTTCCAGGTTTAATTATCCCCGCTTTGGGATGAAAAGAGGCTTGGTCGCCCAGAAAATCATTCAAAAAAACCCTTCCCCCAAACCTGAGAGGAGATATGAAAAGCCAAAGAAATAAAAATATTGAGAGTTGTGCCTAAAAGATGCCGAAGGATCCCACACGGACGGTGTATTGCTGCACTCATGAATGCAGATATGTCGTGCCCATAAGTGGAATCCTGAAGCCAAGTATATCCACCTCCACTCCCAAGCAACCCTCACGTAACCACCTAACTTAACAACAAGATCCCTTGGGGAAACACTATCCCTACAATAGCCTGTGGGTGAGGAAAATTGAGGAGTGTAGGAAAACACTTAAAGATTGAAACCTACCTGAGCACATTAGCATAGGACCAATTAAAATAAAGGAAGGGTGTGAAAGCTACCCCTCAAGGGGAAGTTGTACAAGTATAGCTAGCAACCTAGCACAGAGAAGGGGGAAGTCATTGAGACAGAGAGCCCTTTACTACAAAAGGGCATTGGCAAGGATTCAAAGTTGTGCAACTCTACATACAAAAGGGAGGAAATAGAATTTCAAGATTTAAAATGAAAATACCATGAGAGTTTTGCTGTTAGAATGAGATAACTCCGTAATGGTAGGTATTCTAAAAATTTGTTAGCCATAGCTCATCTCTCTATGATTTCGGGCCTACCCATTAGCCTAAGGATAGGCTCGATCCTAAGTTTGGGGGAGTTGATAACATCTCATTTTTTGTACTTTTTGAATATGATTAATGCCTTCCCTAGCATACCTTTTATGGATTTCTCTACTTATTTTAGTGTCTTAGTGTCAAAGTCTTAAATTCATACATCTCTTACTCTTGTAGGATCATACTATGCCACGACTGCGGTCAATTCCGCAACTACTTCTCTACAACCCACTAACGTCCCAACCGTGATCGTTGCCTCTATTCGACAACTCCATACCACGACCGCGACCCCTCCCTCCTAACGAAGTAATACCCCTCAACCGAGGCCACCCTCTAGCATACTACGATCGAGGCCACCCCTCGACCGTGGCAGACCACCAGTGCACCACGGCCGCGACTGGGGTCACGACTGATCTATACCTCATGACCGCAGCCCAGAGGTTAAGTTGGTGGGCAATGCCTATAAATAGACCCCATCTCCACCCATCAAATCATTCGATCATCAAGGACCACGAAGTGCTGCCAAATTCCTGAGTCATCCATGTTCATACCCATCAATCTTGGATATCTAAAGACGGAAGTCAGAGGAGAGAGAAGATTGATCACCCCCTTCTTGAAAGGAAGAAGCTACCACTATCGTGCCCATTCCAGATCTAGACTTGAAGAATTACAATTGGTGTATCACCTTCTTCCTTCTCTATCTAGATCTATCATCTCCATCACGTTGTACTCTCCCTCTTCATGGTTATTCATGTATGTATCCTTCTGTGACGCCATTATGCCGCCCATTAATATGTGTGGCTAAACATTTCACTTGGGTTGGGAGTAGCTACTAAGGCTCCCCCAACATGTATATTCTTACTCCCCTTTGAATACATATATGATCTTATCAAGATTACCTCCATACTCTTATTCTCAATGCTTCACTTGTATGCTTAGCTACCATCTTGTGATGTTTGATTGTTGGTGCCTCAAAATAATAGTACCAACCTTATCTAGTGCTATGGAGTAGTATGAATGCATGAATGCATTGGAATACTAAAGCTAACAATCATATGGTTTGCTTTGTGGTTGTAGGGACGTCGTCTCGAGAGAGAGACTACCTTAAAACCTATATCTATCCTAATCTCGAGAGAGGAGGGAATAGACACTTCTGATGATTGCTTGCAATCTTGATGGGAGTATAAGAGGGGTGTGTGAGCTTTGCATGTTGGTGAGATACCTTAGTAGGTGAAACCCGATCCAAGTTTCCTTCCATACCTTTGTTTCTTACCTCTTGTTTAACATTTTTCTCTCGCTTTATTTTATTTCTTTTACCTTTCTTTGTTTTTCTTGGAGTATCATCATTCCTTAGGGAATGCCCCCTTAATCCACCTTTATGATTGGAGTGTAAGAGTGTGAGACTCCGCGTACTTGACACTTACCAACCATGTCCCTATGGTTCGACCCCAAATACTACATCAAGCTCAGTGTAATAGTTGCAAGGGGCTTGAGTGTTGGGTTATAATCTTAAAAGTCTGACTACTCTAGATTCTTTTCATTCTAGACGTGCGATTTAGGCCGGTCACAGTTAAATTAGCAGGATTCAACCTTGATGGCGATCTACTTCTGATTAAATTATATTTAAATGGCAGTTATAATTGTAGTGTTAAGTTCAAAATCAGACTATTTACAGGTTGATACTTTTTGGATAGTAGATCACACTATAGGGTTTTAGTTTGATATTTTTATATAGATTCCATAAACTCAGTGATGATTCAACATACAAGTCCATTTAACAAAATTTATTTGACTATGATTAATTATAACACGATATACTTTTTTTACTAGTAGTTAATGTGCTTTTTACTGGTTGTTTACGCACTCGATTCACTACATCACTTTCTTACTGGTAATTAATGCGCTCGAGTTATTGTAGTTAATCAACTCGACTTATTACAACATAACAATATTTCATTTACTAAACAAATCATTTACGAGGCAATACACATAATAGAGACAAACTGACAAGTTAATAATTATTGCATACATGTTCATCATGTTACCTTGATATTCATTTATAATGTGTTGTATAACACAGATTGTAACATTTTAAAATACGTTCACATGTTATGTGTCACCAACCTTTGTTTACAATCATCTCAATTCATTAGTGCCTCACTTATAGAGATTTTGATACTGGTCTATAACAACTATCGTGCCAAGACCAATTGTTGATTCTCAAATTTCTTCATATTGACATAAAATAAACTTAAACGATCATGATGCAACTTTGTCTGCTAAATAGTTATTTTTTTACAAAAATATCTTATTTGATTTTGTACAAGTTCCCAATCTTCATTGAAAATGTCATGGTAGATCATACATTGTTCCAATATTTTTACCTATGTTGCTTGGATGAGGCCTCTAATCATTTTGTTTATTTATGTCATGTTTGTCATCTACAATATGTAAGTCATTGTGGGATTTAATAATAACAATAACCCATGCATTTATGGTGGAATGAAGCTATGTGATGTCAGGTACCAACATGGACCAGCCATTAAAATACAAATAACTAGCCATAGTTTTAACATTCTTGTTGGTAGAGATGTAAAATATCTAAAAACATGTGAGATAGTGAAAGGTGATAGGGCATAGTTAAAATGAGTAACAAGACAATCAATAACATGTAGTTGTGAAAGAGTACAAAGATATAATTCTTCTAGTTTGATAAGCCCAAATGCTAAGGTAGAATATATGTCCATGTATAATCAGTCGATGTTTTTATTAAAAGCATCATGTATGTACAATGTTATCGACATGCATTTATTAGATTCTTCAATCAACTTAAAATCTCCATGCAATTTCTTTAAGAAAATATCGATTTCATATTGGAATATGAACATCTTCCAGTTCCCTATAAAGTAATATGCATATGTTCTTAGCATGCATGATGTTTGCAAATCATGACATCACTTCTAGATAATTCATATGATAATACGAGTAAGTACTTTTAGTGTGACATATCTTTTGATTTTATAGTGATATGTGATAGTTGTTACTATCAACACATTACAAAAAAAACACCATGAATCAAAGGAGAGATTAATATTGCTTGTGCAAATACAAAATCAACCAGACTATCATGTTTCTCGGAGACAAGTGGCTATATCATACCTTAATATGTCTCCAACTCTGAGTTCCTTTAGTTAGATCAAAGTTATTTGTCTACATCTTCACCACTTATTTCTATTGTGATGTCCTCATCAAAAATAAAATTTAGAGCTAGAGTTGCTTTATAAAAATGTGTAGTGCATAACATGAAAGCATTATATGAAATTGTTGGTCTATAGAGAATCTAGATTGTTCACTAAGGATAGCAAACCTCTCTTTAATGCTACGAGGAGTGGGAACCGAGAGGGGATCCACTCCCTACTTAATTTGAGGAATAAAACATCTGTTCCAAACATACTAGGAAGGTATGTTGGAATAGGTGTATATTCTTTTTTTTCTATCAAATGATGATATACAAAAAGAGATCAAAGTATATCATCGGAAATTAATTTCATGACTATATTTAATTTTAACACAATTACAAAATATTCTCTCATAAAGGTTTACATGAAAGTCACAATATAAGGATCTAAGTATGGCGTTATCATCATCATCATCCAAATGGCTCCATCAGTTTTGAACTGGGCGGGAGCGGGAAGGGCGAACGGAGAGGAATGGCCAAATCTAGGTCATGGAGGTGGAAAATCTTCTCATTAGGAAGGAGACTCGAGGATTGCAAAGGATTTCTGGGCAAATCTCAAGCCTAAGAAGCATTCTGAGGCCAAACTACAACAGATCGAGGTGGAGATTTCAGACAGAAAGCTTGTCTACCCGCAGGCAGAGGTGGAGAGGAACACTGAGAAATGGCAAAACACATTATCTGGCTACATCGTTGATCTGAAGGTGCATCTCCCTATGCTGGAAAATCATCTGGGATGGTTGTGAAAGGTCAAAGGAAGTATCAAAATCAAAGCAAGGAATCATAGTTTCTTTGTCATCAGCTTCACCGACAAAGACATATGCCTCATGCCCTAGAGGATGGGCCCTGGTTGGTTAAAGGAAAGCCACTGATTCTCAAGCCACGGTAGTTGGGAGACAAACTGGATAAGGAGTCCCTTGACTCGGTACTAGTCTAGATCCAGTTGCCTAACCTACCCTTGGAGTTATGGGACTATACAATGTTTTCAAGAATCAAAAGTTTCTTAGGTATTCCTCTGGACTCAAATCTCACTACTAAAAATGTTAGACTCGAATACGCTCGTCTCCTCATTCTGATCAGGAAGGATTCAAAGTTCCCTAAGACAATTGCTATGAAAAGTGATACTGGTGTAGAACAGGTGATTGATGTTATGTACGAATGGATTCCATCTAAATGCTCAGGATGCAATTCATTCGAGCATGATAGTAAAATGTGTCCTACTGTTGCCAATAAAAAATGTAATCAACAGAAAGAGCATTTGCATAAGGGAAAAGAGAAGTAGATCCCTAAAATCTTTGTTCTACCGAACTCTTCTAATACTATGAGCAAAGAGCCTACACAGTCCACTACTGGATTAACTACTGGTGAAAGTATATCTATTGTGAGTACTGGTACTATGCAGGTTGTCAATAACATCATGAACCATGAAGAGAAAAGTATCGATGATAGCTTGAGGGCTCTGGAGATGCAAGAAAACAAATTGTAAAAGAAACTTGCTTCCTTACATCAGGAGTATGTGAAATATGTCTCAAAGAATATTGCTGAAGCTGGTTCAAATGAAACATTTGGAATTCATCTTGAATCACTTATATGCAAAACTGAAGCCATCATCACTGTTGCTACTCACCAGGAATTCAGGTCAGATCCCCCAACGAGAATGATTCTAGATGTATAGTGATGGAGTATGACATATTTAAATTGATTGGTAGACCCAAATCTCCCCTCCCCCCATGGTGCTACCGGGACAAAAACTAGAAGTATCTTATCTAAGGAGACTGGTATCTATTCTCTAAACAAATTCAGAGAATAGGAATTTTGTGACTCTGAAGGTATTATTGTTACTGAGGCTAGCATGTCCTTAGCTGATGAGTTCAGCAATGGATGAAAACTTCTCTATCACTTGTTGGAATGTTAGAGGCCTCAATAGAGGTTCTCATCAAAGTAGAGTTAATGAAAAGTTGATGAGAGTTAATTCCCTTTTATTTTTCTCTCTAAAACAAAAATATGAAGAAAGAAGATGCTAAAAACCATGAAGAGGATCTGGCCTAATTACTCTTGGCTGTCTAACCATAATTATCATACCTTGGGGAGAGTGGTGGTTGTCTGGGACCCCTCTAGAGTTGACATTTCTTACATCAATGAATCTAATCAACACATCCATATGAAGATCAGTAATGAGGAAACTTCCTTCTTTGCTTCTGCCATTTATGGGTCGAATGATGATAAACAAAGAGCAAAGTTATGGGAAGATCTGAAAAAGCTATCTATAAATAGGAAGGAACCTTGGATCCTAGTTGGTGATTTTAATTCAGTCAGACAAGTATCTGAGAGAATTGGGAGAGCTAACCCTTCTTTTATCTCCATGTTTGATTTTATTGATTTCATGATGTCTCAAGCCATGTTCGAAGCTGACATGAAAGGCCATTTATTCACTTGGGATAATAGACATGAGGGCAGTAAGTTCACTACTTCCAAAATAGATAGAATTATTTTTAACAACAAGTTTCTGGATGTTTGGCTAAATTATTTTGGGGAAATTTATTCTACTCTCTACAACGATCATAAGATCCTGAGAATCAACTTTGAACCGAAAGGCAGAAAGAAGCATATTCCTTTTAGATTTCTTAATTCCTAGACTGGGAAGGACGACTTCAAGGATATTGTAGAAAATGCTTGGTCTTGTGAGGTTAAAGGGTATCCCATGTTCAGAGTTATTAAGAAGCTTAAAGAAACTAAACAGAAGCTCATAGAGTGGAATAAGAAAGTTGTTGTAAATATCATTGACAATGCGAGAGCTTTAGAAGCTGATGGTTTTATTGCTCAGTTTAATGCTGACAGAGACCCAATGAATAATGATCTTAGACAGGAAGCCAAAACTACTAGAATTAAAGCCATCACAACCCTTGAAGAAGAGGAGGTGTTTGTTAGACAAAAGTCTAGAACCCTCTGGTTAAAATGTGGTGACAACAATACTAAATATTTCTACAACTCTTTGAGAACTCAAAGACAGAGGAATACCATCTCTAGCCTAACTATAAATGGTAACATAACCTCAGATACTAATACCATTAAAGAGCATATACTTCAATTCTATAGTGAGTTGTTTAAAGAAACTAATCATGACAAGGTTGTCTGGGACAAAGATTGGTAGTTACTACACATCTTTGAGAATCATATCGATATTCTATCTGAAATTGTTACTAAAGAAGAGATCAATGCTACTATAAAGGAGGCCAACATAGATAAGGCTCCGAGGCCTGATGGGTTTAATGCCCATTTCTTCAAGGAATCTTGGCATATTATTGGGAATCTAGTTATTACTACTGTCCTAGACTTCTTCAAAAAAGGAAAAATTCTAAAAGAGATCAATAGAATGTTTATTACATTGATCCCTAAGTGTAAAAATGCTAATACTATTAAGGACTAGCATCGCATTGCTCTCTGCAACTTTGTGCATAAGATCATTTCCAAGATTCTAGCCAACAGGCTGAGTAGGATTCTTACTGAGGTCATCGATCCTAGTCAGTGCACTTTTGTTAAAGCCGGGAACATCAAAGACGCGATCCTACTCACAAATGAATTGCTGAATAATTTTAACAAATCCTCCAGTGGCAAGAAGTTTTGCATTAAAGCAGACATCACTAAAGCTTACGACTCTGTTAGATGGGAGTTTCTCACATGTATTCTGGAGGAGATGGGATTCCCCTGGTTTTGGTGCAACTGGATCTATTCTATCCTTGACTCAGTGTCATATCAAAGTCTCATTAATGGTGAACCATCCAAGCCTTTTAAGCCTTATAGGGGTTTAAGACAAGGAGACCCCCTTGCTCCCCTACTATTCATTATCTGTATGCAAGGATTCTCCAGTATCATCAATTACTTTATCAAGACTAAAAGCTTTATCCCCCTGGGTTTTAATTCCAGTAAGCATGTTTCTCATGTAATTTTTGCAGATGATTTGATTATTTTTGGTGAAGCTAGTATAACTAATACACTCTGCCTCAAGAATATTATCAATACTTTTGGAAATCTCTCTGGGCTGAAGTTTAATAATGCCAAGATCTTAGTGTATTACAGTAAACTGGTGGATGCTACAAGTCTCTCTGATTCTTTGGGCATCACTAGGAGTGAACTCCCTACTACATATCTGGGGGTTCCCCTCTTCTCTGGAAGGCTTACCAAGAAATTGTGCTATCCTCTTATTGATAAGTTGAAAAGTAGGATGGAATCCTAGAAGTCGAATTCTCTGTCTCTAGCGAGAAGAATTGAATTAGTAAGATCAACTCTTACGTCTATTATTCAGTTTTGGGCTAGTATTTTCCCATTACCCTATAGTATTTGCAACGAGGTTGACAGAATGTGTAGAAGCTTCATCTGGGGAGATAACGAAGAGGGTGCTCATGTCCATTTGAAATCCTGGGAGAAAATCTGTAAATCAAAAGATGAAGGAGGTTTTAATATAAGAAGAACTAAAGATATCTGCCATGCTGGTTTGATTGTCAATCTCTGGAGCATTATTGAGCTTAAAGAATCTATCTGGGTGCGTTGGGTACATGGTAAGTATCTAAAGAAGACTTCCATTTGGAGATCGATTAATTCTCCCAACCATTCTTGGTTCTGGAACAAGATCCTTGCTATCAGAGAGAACATTATCAGCAAGGTGGATTTTGTCTTGGGCAAGGGAGATAAAATCCAGATGTGGAATGATCCTTGGCTAAAAAACCATCAATATCTAGAGGAAGTCTACAAAGACTATTCAAGCCTTATTCTTGGTAATGGAAGAATGGCTCGTTTGGATTCTATTATTAGTAAGGGACACTGGAACGTTCCTGAAAACATAAGATGTTTTAATCTCAAGAAGTTTTAACTGACAATTACTCTACTAGAAATGAGGAAGATGTCTTGTTACTCAATGGAGTCAAGAACATTAAACTGTATGAAGCTTGGGATTTCTATAGGGAGAAAAGTAATACAGTTACTTGGTCGAATTGGGTGTGGAAGCAAAATCATCCGATGAGATTCAAGTTCCATGTGTGGAAGCTCTTCCCTGATTGTTTGCCTACTATGGATATGCTGAGATGCAGGGGAGTCAATATCATCTCATATTTCTTCCTGTGCAGAAATCATGGTGAAGATGTTGCTCATTTATTCTTTCATTATGAGTTTTCTAATTCGTTATGGGTTCAAGCTGTTGCTGACAGAAGAATCCCATGTTGCTCTAGAAATCCAGAGATAATGGTCAATTGGAACAATAAGGTCATAAAAGGAGTTTGCTTCACAATGTTATACCATATCTAGAGCTACATGAACAGAATAGTTTTTGAAGATCTCATTTCTGATCCCGATAGATGTTGGAATTTATACACACAAATATAGTTTCACTGTATATCCAATAATGTAGAGTTTCTTTCTTTGTTCTCTGTAGTCCTTTGTTCTTCTTTCTCCTTCCTTTCTGCTGTGCTCTCTACTTTATGGACTGTTTGGATGTGGCATAGGGCCCATCCTATATTCTTTTCAAAAAAGCAATAAAAAGGGGCAACAAGCTTAGGTGAGCAAAAAAAAAGTAGAGCATTATCCAACTATCTCAACTCTATCTCCCAAAGAGCTCCACTTAGCAGGTCCATGACACCAAGTCCACTCTTCCAAGTCCTACACCTGGGGTTGGAAGCATACCCCAGCAAAAGGAGAAAAAATAGAAGATATTAGCATAAAGCTGGAGTGTGCATATAAAATCAAGATTGAGCAACATAAGGAAATAAAGGACATCAATATAAATAAGGCTTCCCATAGAAAAGGAAAGGACCACCCAACTGGGTATAAAAAGATCAATTTCAAAAGACAATAAACAAGAGGAATAATTGCCATTAAACCCACATAAAAGTTGTGCCAGACCAACACATATAAATCTTGGGCACAAAACCCATCACAATAATATCAACATGCATGCATGCGAGATAAACACATTACTACAATAATATAAATTACAATGACAGCCAAGTCTCGCAACCTTGAAACCTGTTAGAGAATGACATATTGCCAAAATCCCAATATATGTAAAAGTGGGCTCACAACCCGGTATGGTGCATACAACTTCTATCCCAAAAGATATAACATGGGCACACAACCCAAAAACTATAGTACTTAAACTACTCTAGGGCTATAGAATTATAGAACATGCATAATGTCGAGGCAAGTATAAGATCAGTCTTTTATAGAATAAATAAAATTTCCATCAAAAAAATGGACAATGTAATCATCCACCATAAAAGTGGGCCAAATTATGGTTTCATCTCACAATAAGGAACAACACAGTTTAAATTTCTCAAATAGAGTTTCATCAAGAAGAAACATAAAATTCAAAAGTCCAACATAGATCAAGAGTTTAAAGTCATCCAGATCCAACCCAAATAGGTCATCAAGTCAAGAAAGAAGATATTGATCACTCAAAGAGGCTCAAGAGAGAGATAAAGGAAGTAATTTCTCAATATGACTCATGTGGTATGCAACATACATTAAGAGATGATAAAATTAAGTTAATTGATAAATATATAATAATAGGGATGCAATCATACCTCACATGAAGTCTACATATATCCAATGTCAAAATCTAATTCCATCTCAGCCACAAGGAACTTATCAAAGGCATATGAAAGATTAGGGTTAGGTTTAAATTAATTTTATAAACCCTAAAAATCACATTTTTATTATTAGTGAGTTAGGTTATCACAACTATGCCATTGTGTAGGTTATAATTTTCTGAGTTCATCTCATATTTTACTTTATTTTTCTGATGTATGTATTATTAATTATGAATTTTATGATCTATTAATCAATTAAGAAAATCCATTAAAAATCATATATTTATAACATTGGAATTGATCAATGATATTGGAACTATTGGATGGATTGTAATTTTTTGAATTCAAAATATATTTTATTTTATTTTTCCAAGCTCTATGTAATATATTATGCATTTTCTATTTGTTGACCAATAAGAAAATCCTAATAAACCACATAATAATATTATCCATTTTAACAACCAAAGTGACTAGCCCAATAAGGCTCTATCAACTAGACCGGTCAATGGCCAATGAGATGCGTGATGAGGAAATCCAATCGAGGAAGGAATTGCAAGTCTGTGGGGACCTTCCTCCCCTACTCAACCTCGCGATGAAGGAACAATGGGTAAAGGAGCTTCATGTTGCTTGATTCCCACAAGATGGAACAACAACTAAAGCTTCCCAACCTGGGCAGACATCCCTGACATAAACAAGATTTTCATCTGAAGTCAAGGAGACCACAAATGTTGGAAAAAGGAATCCATTTGGTTGCAAAAGATCAAGGAGACTAGCAGATGTTTTAGCAGAAAAGGTGAGTTTTTATTGATGTTGAAGACCTTCAGAAGCTTCAAACAAACTCAACTACGACACCCCCAGTCTTGAAAAGGTCCAATCATCTCCTGGTGATGAAGCTTGCTTACGCTATGGAAACGGTGGTTGGGTGGGAACAATGAGGCGGCCACATGGAAAACGTGCTTGGATAAAGGTCACATGTGGTACCAGGAAGATCCACAAAGGTGGGATTGAAATGAGGTGGGCAGATGTGCCTGGTTGAGGTTGTTCTCTTTTGAGAACAAGTCATCATTGGCTTCCATGACCAAGGGATATCCCGAACAAATTAAGGATGTGAGAGGGTTGAACGAGACTCGTTGTTGGTTACTGTGTGGTTTTATAAGGGTGAAGAGAGACTAGAGGTCTCAACAAAGTTGAGGGCGGTAAGGTTTTAGTTGACAAAATGGGTGTTTATAAAATATAGAGAGTTAGGGTTTAAATAAGGAATCATGGCATGCGGAAACTTGCGAGGATTTCAATGAAGGAAAGAATTTTGGAAGAGATTGAGAGTGCCGAGAGGAAAATGCAAAGCAAACCAGGCGTTACTATTTGCAAAAGAATAGGACTCTACTAGAGGTAGGAGAAGAATCTAGGACCGTAACATCGAGATCCAACGGTCCCGAATGCGTCCACATTTCAACAACATAAAGAACCCAATAACTATAGTGTGATGCCTCATAATGTGTGTGACTATGAATAGAACTTTAAGAAAGCTAATAATCGACTTAATATTTAGGATACTTAAGATATTTAAAATGCATTTTCTTTTCTATTTCATTTGAGGGTCCAAATATTGTCCAAAGAATACCAATTTTGGTACCTAGACTAACTATGACATGAAGAAATTGAGTTTTCATTAGTCTTTCTTTTTGGGTTTGTTTAACATATTATTTAGTATCTTGGGCTTTAAATCATATTATCTCTCCTAATCTACACTAAAATAGGTAAGTTTGTTCAATTAATATCAAAATTAACAAACAGACGAATTTTGGTACGTAGAACTCAAATTTGGAGTTTATTTCCACTTTTGAAATCATTTTATAATTTGTTTTATATTTTTGTCTCCTATTCTTATTTTCTTTCCCAAAAAGATTTAAGATAGTTATTATTATGCAAATAATGTGAAAATTGGCACCCAAGGCAATTGGGGCCCAAGGAACACATTTTTATATTAGTTTTGGCTTTTTTTTTTTTGATGAGTTGTATCACCATTACAATTCAGGTCATTTGTTTACATATATATTATTATAAATCCCCTTTTTCATTAATAATCTTGAATTAGGGTCCCATAAAATTTCACATTGCTACCAAGAGAGTCTTCTTTTATTATCAGGGACCAAGACCTATATATTTCTTATTTATCCCATTAAATCCATTAAATCTCTGTTTATTTAGGTAATGCAACATTATTCACAATTATGGACATATAATTCACATTGTTCTTCTAAATAACATTACACATCTTTTGTAACACCCAACTCCATTGTTGAAGGCTCTAGTAGAGTTTCAAGAATTACAATTGGCCATAGAGACCACCACTACCCTTAACTACGTGCTTTGTCCTCACTCACGCATAAGCTAGGATAAACTTCCCGACTGGTCACCCATCCTAGTACTACTTTGGGATGAGCAGGCTTAATCACAGAGTTCTGTAGTGATGGGATCCCTGAAAAGAAGGCATGCCTTGGTGATATGGGTAGTCCAATCATTCCTTTTAAGATCATCTTATATGAGGCCTCAAATCATGGGACGCTACAATCTCCCCCACTTAGACTCTTGACGTCCTCGTCAAGGCTCAACTACATGGCCTCCTATCTTTCCCCATTTCAGTGCAAACCCAAATGGACCATGTACACCTAGCTTCCCATCATAGTTATGAGCACAAGGGTGGCTCCATCAACTTGGATATCCTTTTCCAATGTGCCTAGACTCTACCAGTGCAAGGGTGTCTCCATCCACTCTGATGGCCCTTTCCAACATGTCTGGACCCGCGCAAGCCAGGATAAACTTCTCGACTAGTCACCCATCCTAGTATTACTCTGAGATGAGCACACTTAATTGTATATTTCTTTAATGATGGGATCCTTGAAAAGGAGGTACACTTTGGTGATATGGGTAGTCCAATCATTCCTTTTAAGATCATTGTGACATCCCTGGATTTTCTAAAACTTAATCTAATGTGAGACGTCCAAATTGAAAACTCACCTCAGCGAGAATCACAATTTGAGCACCACACAGTAGGCTAAGAAGAAGAAAATCAAGGGAGTAAAAAAGAAACAATAGTAGCACATGTACATGAACAATAATAAAACCATACAACACATGTTCACCATTCAACATATAATTACAACATGAATTATTCCAACATTTGATATTACATATTGAACAATAAACTTCTACATGTACATGTACTACATCTAAACAACATGATCTTAAGACAACATGTCCACCTATACATCAACTCGCCATACACTCACAACTATCTGGATCTTCAAGAGCACATGTCAACAACCTAAACAAAAGATTACATGTGGTACACATCAGCACAATATTCAAGAATATTGTATTGAGTACGCCTACATGTCTTTTATATACCTCTCATTACTAAGCTTGGCAATAGGATAAAACTAATACTTGGCAGTTATAAATAAATATAGGAAAAAGCATATACTTGCACAAAGATGTTCATTAACAAAAGAGAACACATGTTTTAAGCACATTTTCCATTATATATCCATGCATTGACCGCCAAAGCTTTTAATGCAATCTCTTGACTCTCAAGGAGATCAAGATTAAGGCCTTTATGATCACTACCAAAGAGTTAGATCATGTGTACAATGTGACCACTACCAAAGAGTTAGATCATATGTACAATGTGACCACTACCAAAGAGTTAGGTCACTTCCAAGCACTGTACTACCAAAGAGTTTAGTGCTTTCATATAATGGAATAGATATATTATGTTTCATGTGTTCATAGCCATAAGTATGGAAAATCAAGCAACATATCATGCAAGAACAATCATTTCATCCAATACCATATGCCAAGTATTTTACTACACATATAACACAAGCATATTGTATAATAAGCCAAGTAAGAGGTAATGGCGTACCTTGATAAAGAGACAAACCTAATCACCATATATCCAAGAGTCAACTACATCCTTAGTCAACCCTGATAAGTGTACTAATTTCTACAGAATACTGAAGTTCTGATCATTTACAACATTATTTACCTTTTTCAACGAATCAAAGGCCGCCACATGTCCTCTTTGGGTTGCGCAACTCCTTTTGCCTGCTGCGGGCCAGTTCTCTTTGGATCGGCTTTTGGATGGCTGGTTCACTAGGTCACTTGGTCTAGGCCGGGTTCAACCCGGTTCAGGTTGGGATTGGACCAATTCTTTCCTCTCTCTTTCTCCCTTCTCATGGACGAACGTGATCTCCAGGACTGCAGCTTTGCACCCACGTGTTTCACAGATCTCCATGATGCCGGTCGGCCTAGGTATGGTGAGGGATTGTGGATGTTAAGATTCTCCTTGCCGCACTTCTATTCTACCATGACTTGTGGCCAGACCATCTGTACTCCTCCGACGATCTCGCTCTGATACCATCTGTCACGGGTTAACAACCAAACCCCCTTCTACACCTTAGGTGACAAATAAGGTGTACAAAAGGGTTAAAGTTTTCCGTCCCTGAGTTGATCAAACACACAAGTATATACATGCAACAAATAACAAAGATTCCTTAGATAGACCAAATGTTAATTACAGAGGGGCCCGAAGGCATAGGAGTTCTACAGAAGAAAACTTAATATATGAGAGAACTACTTGCAGAAGAAAAAGAACTTAAACTAAGAGTCCCATTTAGCTTTAGCATCCCCATGAAAGATCTGATTTTTGTTGAGCTAGTATATTGAGTTGTAACATCATCATCATAAGAAAAAGGTACCTATAAATCATTTGAAATTGGTACACGTCAGCACAA
The DNA here is from genome assembly GCA_963693085.1 of Alisma plantago-aquatica. Classification (NCBI taxonomy): domain Eukaryota; kingdom Viridiplantae; phylum Streptophyta; class Magnoliopsida; order Alismatales; family Alismataceae; genus Alisma; species Alisma plantago-aquatica. Next base: position 412,503,737 of record OY856409.1, read on the forward strand.
TATATAAATATATTGTATTGAGTATGCCTACATGTCATTTAATATAACTCTCATCATATCTTGGCAATAACAATAAAAGTAAACTTGGTAGAATTAAGCAATATGGAAAAAGCGTGCTTGAATAAGAAAGAAAGTTTATTAACAAAATAGAACACACATTTTAGGCATATTTTCCATTATATATCCATGCAGTTTCCACCTAAGTTTTTAATCAAATGAGTGTTATTTACATCTGAACTTTGGGTTACTTTGAGGCCGCCGCATGACAATTATCTTATCTGAGGCCTCAAATCATGGGATGTTACATCTTTTAAACATATTTTAGCCATTATTTACATTTTTGGTTAATAAAAGAAACATAAGTGGATGTACTTACATATTTAAGTTATTATGTAAATATGAGTGTATTATGATGCATATTGCCACTTAATATGTCATGTGCATTTAACATTATCCATTTAGTTATAACCTTATCCTTGTTTAGTCAAATCTAGGGAACCAAATATTCTAACATATTAATTATGCCAATAGGATAAGATTCTAGATTTTAGGACATTACAAATGCACTAAATATGTGTAATATACCCATTTCTATATCATATGAGTGGAAGCTAAATACTTTTTTTTCAACTTGAAAGTGTCACAAACATGATATGCATTACAATAATAATAGACATAAAATAGTTACAATCCATAAGAGAAAATTCTCATTATATGCTTAGCATAGGAATTATGTTACATCATTATATACAATAGGACTTAATACTATGGAAGAACTATGTAGAAAGATAACTTTAAATCTTAATTTGTGTAGATGGTGCCCCACCAAAAAACCTCTTAAACCTACAAATGAACATCTTGTTGGGTTTTGTGGAGAAATCATGTGCATCGGAAGCAAAAAAAATAAATTTCCACACAACCCGAAATAGGATCTCATCGATAACAACGTATTCAGAAAGAGTGTTCGTGGGATATACCTTATTGTGGAGCAAGACCGGTGATGTCTCACTGTATGATGGTGTGCAATGTTGCTGGCCTACATGAACGATACTTCTCTCCCGTTCACTGAGTACGTTGTAAGAATATCCGGCGGTGCTCCTTTCGTGCGGTGATGTACGCCGCTTGTAGCATGTATGGATGGTCATTGACGTCCTACGAACGTAGGCATCTCAGCATCTGCATCTCTACTTCATCCATGCGGATGGACTGGAACTCCATATCATGCTTCCTAAGCCTGCGGGAAGGAGTAGCCTCTATGCGGCGACGTGCTAGCGTCGTGATGCTCTCCTTTCTCTCCAGAGGACAGTGACAGCTAGGGTTTACATACGTGAGCATAAACTGAAAAGGCTCTCTCTATATCTTGTAAAGATATCGATCGTCAAACCCTTTTAAATAGGAGACGAAAGGAAGCAGGGTTTTCTAAACCCATCAGTAAATAGAAAGACTACGTTAATTAAAACGCTCGTGGATTAATTAGAATATTATGGAATTAATTAATTAACTGAATAATCATATTAATTGATTTATTAATATTTGACTCCATGCAATCACTCAGGATGGCTCTATGGGCATATATACCAACACCTCTATCTTGACTACTCTTCTTTGAACCTTGGACGCCACATCCCCGACCATGTACGAAGGAAAAAATCTAGGATTAAAGTATGTGACAGTGAATTCTAACACAAAAGAATAATATATGAGATAACTGAAATGAAAAGTGAATATGATGGAAATATTTTATATTTACTTATTTTATCTTATTGGCCATCATTATATGATAATCCTGTCTAAATTAGTGTGACCAAACCTCTGAATTGGTACTGAAGTATCTATGAATTGGCACTATATGCCTCTGAATGACACTGAGGTGTCTCTAAGTTGGCATGGATACACCTCTGAATAGGAGTGGACACTCCTCTAAATTAGCACTTCAATGCTCTGAATCGTCTGAAGACTACTGATGAGAACTTGTCATATAAAGTATTACATGAAGGTTTTGTCTTGTTCATCTTGAAATTGAGTTATTAAATTCTAGGTATGAAAATATCTTATATTAAATATGAATACTGAATTCTGAATCTAAATATAAGTTTGATTCTAATCTAAGCATATAAGAAAGTTTGTTTTACTTAAAAGGAACATACTGAAATGAACTCTAATGGTGATTTCAATCTTATCTTAATTATTCATGACATGTAATATATGGTTTCACAAGGCTACATTGCATAAACTATGCATGTTACCTTATATTCACTGAAATGCCTAAATGCAATCAACTAGTGCATTAGGAGGAAGATATTAGAACTACAAAATTTTAACTAAATGTCTAAATATGATAATCAGACAAGAATTCATAGGGAATGGAACATTTACCTTGATTGCAGTAATCAATATCAATACTTAGATCATCAAGTCCATCTCCTAATACTTGAAAAGATCATGAATAGTTCATACACATACTTGATCTCAAAGTCATCCTAAGTAAATTTGGGTTTTTAATGCACTTGACATGTGTTTGGTCATTCATCTCAAACTATTCACCCTAAACACAAAATGTTATAGGTGATCTTATATTATATCTCATGCGTTTAATTGTAACCAATTCCATCATAGTAGAAAATACCCATTAAAGTTCTCACTATGCCTCATTCTATAACATCATTAGAAAGCAAGCTACTTCTAATACATAATACATATCATGGGTGTGTATAATATTACGGGACATTTCACAAGGTTACCATGAAGCTCTCATGATGAATCGACTTTATTTGGTATTTAAAATACATCACCAATGCATTTACTTCCACCACATATGAATCCTATCAAAGATAATCCAAGGTCATATATAAATAATTAATCTTGTAGAATATAATTTTATGAACAAAATGGTATATTATGCACAATTTTCTAACACACCTACTATTTCCTAGGCTTTTTATAAGAAGGAGGTATGTTTTAGAATGTATATATATTATTTACATTATCTTTGCTTGGTGGATCTAGAGTTAAATCCGTTTAGGGTTGGATCTGCTATCCTACCTCCACATTCTTCTCTACAATGTAGTTTGTAATAAAAGAGGTTGTGCTCCCTTACTTTGTGCAAGAAATAGGGGAAGCCTCCATGGATGGATGATCCTTTCTCAAGGATGAAAAAGGAATCCTTTGAAGTCTTGTGTTGCATTGAAATCCTTCGTTATCATCATTGTAGGTGAGTAGGGGATAGAATATGAAGTGATGCTATGGTCAAGTTCCACATGTGATGGCTTTCGAGAACCACGAAAATGTTGATTAGCATGCTCCTTAACAACCTACCTCAGTCATGATGGATCCCTTCAGTGCCCTATGGTCACGTGACTTACTAGATCACACTGATCAGTGTGAAAGATCTTTGAACAAACATCTTCAATCCCTAGTTTACCTCCCTCCTACTTCTCCTTGATGGATAGGGAGTCCAATGGTAGTCACAAGACCAACGCCTACACAAGTGATAGGCTTTGTTGCTTTGACGCCACTACCCACCACCATCAGCATCATATATTCTATCATGAACACTTTTTCATTACTTTGATCCGCTCCTCCAATCTATCCACCTAACCAAGAAAAAACCACATTCACTTGCACCTATCGAACACATGCATATAGAAGAATGCCATTTGGATTACGTAATGCACTTGTTGTGTTCCAAAGATGTATGATGGCCATATTCTCTAATTTTATTGAGTATATTATGGATATATTTATGAATGATTTTAGTGCTTATGGTAACTCTTTTGATGATTGTTTGACAAATCTCTCAAAAAGTTTGCAGCATTGTAAACAAGGAATTTTTGTCTTAAATTGGACAAAACACCATTTCATGGTACAATCTGGAGCGGTACTTGGCCATGTTGTGTCGAATAGAGGCATTCAAGTAGATAGAGAAACAACTGAAGCATTTGAAAATATGACTATGGTGATTATAGTGAAAGAAGTCCAAAGCTTTTGTGGACATGCATGATCTTATAGAAGATTTGTAAAAGATTTCTCCAAGATTGCAAAACCCTTGTGTTCCCTTCTAGCAAAGGATGTAGATTCAAACTTCATTGAAGTATGCAAGATAACCTTTTAGGAACTAAAGAGGCTCTTATATCTACATCTATCATCTTGTAACACCCTAATTTACATATCGCATGAGAGGAAGCCAAGAATTTTTTTTCTTCAACTGGGGAGTGTTACTAAGATGATATACATTACAATAATGATAGATAAGAACTATTACAGACTATGTATGAAATAAATTCTCAATAAAAGAAATATGGTTACATCAAACTGTATACAATGCCCACATAATGATGCTAAAACCTGTACTTTATCTTAATGTTTCAAATCGTGTAGATGGCGCCCCATCAAGCAAACCTCCTAAAGTTGTCACTACATCATCTTGTCATGACTATCTTTTGAGGTTCTGTACATGCAAACATCTTGTCCCTAGCTATGCACAAAGGGAAACCTAGGTTAGAGTAAGTGGCATTGAATTTCTAATAAGATAAACATAAATATACTATGACTGAAAGCTGAACTAATATCTGAAAGTTATAAACTTATTTTGAATTGATGTGTATTTTATTTATATTTTTTATCTGATTTGTGGCCACCATTATAAGATAACTCTTCCTTTGTTGACACCAAAGTGTCCTCTATGGTGTAACACACCCTCTATTAGCACTACGTGCCCTCTGTTGACACCGAAGTGTCCTCTATGGTGCAACACACACTCTGTTGGCACTACATGCCATTTGTGACACTCACAATGGATGGCGCAGTGTTCCCTCTAAATCGTCCCGAGACTCTCTAGTGAGGACTTATCATATAATGTATTAATATTATGGTGCCATTTTCTATCTCTGTTCTTAATTTCTTATATGTGATTCTTAATCTCTTATCTCTAAATCTTAATATCTTATTTGTGAATCTTAATCTCTTATCTTAAAATTTGTTCTTAATTTCTATCTCTAAATATGTATTTATATTTTGATCTAAATCTGAATCCATGTTCTCAAATTTTGAATTAAATCTTAATCTAAACTTTGAATCTAAATTTGAATCTATATCTAAATAACTGAGATTGGATCTGAGACTCTTATTAAGTATGTAGATCTAATTTATGACTACTCACAATGAGTAATCTAAATATAAAATCTGAAATCGAGATCCTTGTTGTCTGAATAAGTCTTAATCTAAAACTCTTATTTAATAGATGACTTAAATCATATATATGATAGCTGAATTTAAATGTTTGAGAATAAAAACTGAACTAAACATAGAAATTTTGAGTATTTGAAAACCATATATATCAAATATTTGAAATCTGATAATATAGAAACATAATTCAAGCTGAAAGAAATCTAATTACTAAAAGCATAGAAATATATGATATACTAAAGTCTGTCACTAGCTTAATCTCTCAGTTATTTTATAGGAATGTGCAGGTTGAATCGTAACAATAATGAAATTCAACGGACATGGCCCACTTACCTTTTGTGCTGAAGATGTCCTTCAGTCAGTCATTGATTCCTTGTTCCATAACCTAATCACCTAGATATCGTCAAATTTATATAATTCCATGTGTATATACCCTTTTCATCTTTAATTCTCAAACCCCAATAATCCTAACCTTGTAACCCAAAATTGGGATTCTAATTGAGAAAAGACATAACTTTAATCTAAAATCACCATAAAAACTTAGTGTTGAAATTAAGTCAAAACTCTTATTATATAATTACTATAATCATTATACTCAAATAAGACATAAATCGTCTTATGCACTAATATGAACATATACATCATATAATGAGAATAAATCTCAAACATAGAAACATATATCAATCTTACTTGACTCAGTTATAAAATTAGGGGAAATATAATTACAAATCATATATCAAACAAAATATGCATACACATTCCATATTGCCTCATCAATATCAATTACCTTGTTTAATGGCCAATTAGGACATAAATCAAAACACTAATACAATAATACATGAAACTCCATCAAAATTTAAGAAATAATAAGGAAACTATACATTAAAGTCTGTGTAGAAATATCATATTGTTTCATTGTCAAACAATGGGTGAAATACCCAAAATACCCATATTAGGGTTTCCATCAAAAATCTCACTACAACTCAAAATAATAATGGTCAAGCTTTTGAATCATGTTAAACATATCAAAACACACCTTAGATAAGATATTCACTAATTTTGAAAGTCGTTTGCTATTTTCAGCGCCTAAAACATTTGAATCTTTTATATCTTAGAAATAAAAGTATAATAATTATCAAACATCTGAAAAACCCTTTTCAAATATTTTTACAATATACTAGACATCATATGATTTCCATAGACACCATATTTGCTAATATTTTTTTTCCTATCCCAAGATATGAATTTTCAAAAGTATCACCTTTTCCATAATTCCTGTCTATTGAAAATGGATGCAGTGGTCATTATCTAACCACACATCAGAGGCCCAAGTCCTACGCTCCTGGATCTTTGATGAGATCTAGCTCCAATCTAACCCAAAGACCCTACACACCCCCCACCTTCATGATGTGTGAGGTTCTGTTCTCTAGAGCACAACTGCCATCACCTAGCCCTCTTCTAGTGACGTGGATCTCGCAACTGAGGCTGCCTTTGCACAAGCCAACGATGCTATTGGCTTTGGCGAGGTCGAGCAACCCAGGATGACATGAATTTTGGTAATAGAAGGGTCATGTTTAGATATCCCCACTGCTGCCGCTGCTTCTTTGACTCATCTTCTGGTTTTTTACCTCTCTCTCTCTCTCTCTCTCTCTCTCTCTCTCTCTCTCTCGAAATTCTAAGCTAAACACTAGATCTAGGTGCGTGTGACCCTACACTTAGGATTGATGATGTTTTCATAGACTCTCATCTTAGAGATGGATGTATGGATCCCTCCCTTCAAGGGATCTATTCAGACCCTGCAAATAGGGGTCGCGGCCTCCAGTCCGCGTGGACTTGGGTTGGCCCCCTTTTTTTTCTTTTTTGATAAAAGTCCAAATGAAAGAAATAATTATATAACCCACATATGAATCTCGTTGAATACCAAATTTTGGATTAAATATTATATTTCCATTACCTTCCTTTATAAAAAGAGATTAGGGAAAAACTAGATAGATAAACACTCCAAATCTACTTTTTGAGTAAAAATTGAATAATGACTAAATAAATTACCTAAACCACTATATACCTCAAAATGATGTGAATTTTCTCCAATAATCTCATAAATCATCCATCTAATAAAAATATATGAGCATTTATTATGGTCAAGAAATATTCCATCCCCAATTTTGCACTCTAGGGACTCATGTGTACCTGTGATTGGCACAAAATGGGCTAGAATTGGGTTTTAGGGCACATGGCCCATTCCCTGGTCTTCTGAAGGATTCATAAGATTAATAACATTATTGGATACAAAAATTAATATTTGAACTGACACCATTTCTCCATTGGAGGTTCCTCATGATATTTATAATCAATGAAAACCTAAACTAGGTTTAGGGTTTGAATCCATTCACACCTCATATCATCGAAGTAAATATTAAATCACCAAACTTTGAGGATATTACAAAACTGACTAAATTCCAAAAGAGATTCTTTCTACATGTTTTTTTCTCTTATATTCAAAATTATGAAAATTGGATGTAAAATCATGTATCTGCTAGGTCCCAAAAATTAGGGTGTCCCAATACTACCCACCTTTTTGAGGATTTCATCCTCAAAATTCAAATAAACTATAGGGGGCTACCCACCTTAGGGTTTCAGATACCTTACAAATACTAACTCTTTACAATTGTCATAAAGTCTTGTAGGCACCCAAAGTATGACCCTCTTATGCATAAATAGCTTTGTCTATCAAACTAGCATATAAAATCAACATGGAAATATGTAAGAAAATCTTAAGGAAAAACAACTACTCTTTCTCTACTCTTAGTTATTTTTTTATTACCTTCCTCTGGAGACCTGTACTCTGGTACCTATGTCTCCTTTGATAGTCTAATGTCACCTTATTAAATCTGATCTTATATGAATTTTAATGCATCTATGCCGCATGGTCTTACCATGATCTTAAATCTTAATACATGGATCTTAACTAGGAAACATAATCATGACTTAACGCATTTAAGTATATAATCTTATCATGTATGTAATTCTTAGATCTTGATCATTTTAAGAAATTTTATTAACATGTCTCTACTTGAGGTTTTTGGCATAGTAAGAGAATAGCCACGAAAGTACAAAAAATATTACTTGAACGTCTTACCTTAGTATCCTAGAACATTGGATCACATAAATCATGGAAGTATTATTTAAGAAACATGTAAATATGTTGAGATTGGTAAATACTTATCATGAAATCTCAAAGCATAACTCTTAGTGGACTTACATCATAAATCATGAGCATCTTGAGAAACAATAATAACATATTTTTACTTTGAACTAAATCACCAATACCTTAATGTTCACTAATTAATCTTAACTACATTACTCTAGTTGAGATCATAATATCAAGTAAATTATGGATATATTGCTAGTGGTAGGAAACATGTAAACATACTAATGTAACTATAGCTAAGTACTCATGGGCATGGACCACATACTTTGGTTTGTGAAATCCTACACCAGAGTCATTCAGACTCCCTTATCTACTAAGCATATACTACACTATAAGGTAAAAATGATGTTTCCTCATCTTATCATGGTGCTCTTAGATAGATAAGCCCGAGTTAGTTGTAGTTATCTTACCATATAACCACTATTATCCCTAGAAGTATCCAAAGAAACATTAATCAATCATTTTTCTGAGGCTCTATCAACATCAGGTAGAACTTCATATTATTGTGATCCTAGACCAATGATCCATACTATCACATATCTTGTATCATCATATTCTTAAAACATCCTCATGTATACTCTTAAATACTTTTAGTAGCCTCTAGCAGTTATCATACATTAAGCTTAAACTTGGTTCCTAACTTCAATTCTGTTATCCTCAAGCATTTTTCTAAACAACCATCGTTATTCGACTTACGAGCAATCCCTCTTTGGAATGAAGGTTCTAAGTACATCAAGAGTTCTACAATTCTAATCAAGTATAGTAAGAAAATACCTCATCTCCATCTAGTCATTATTCCACTCCAAAGCTAAGCCACTCATGTTTTTCAACATACTTACCTTTGGTATGCATTCTAGGGTTCTAATAGGTATGCAATTAGGTATAGGTGACCATCTACCTCAAACTTTTTGTGTCACCTCCTGATGCATGCCAACCGGTCATATCTAAAAGTTCCATGTCTTATCATATTTACCTTGCACCTGACAGTACACATGTCCCATAACATATGCACTAGAAAGAGGCAGACAAACATAATAAATATATAATTATGCATATAATATCCCCTCTACAAACCCCCATAAGCTGGTATCACATACCACAAACATGTGGGAAAAAGAGAGGGAATGACATAGACAAATCTAAGTTAACACAAAAGAGCAAAGAATGTAGACACTAAGCCTAATACATATCTTAGATTCTATTGTCTGACTATACCTCTAACCTAGATCTTATTATCTTTTACAAACTTTTATTATGATGAGGATTACTAGTTGTCTTTCTAAATATGTCTAATCTCACTTGGCTTCTAATGGGGCAATCTAAACTAAGAATATGAGAATCTACCTCATGTCCATCTACATTATTTCTCTGATACCATATTGTAACACTCGATTTTCATATCTTACAAGCAGAAGCCAAGACTTTTTTTTTAAACTAGGGAGTGTTTCTAACATGATATACATTACAATAATGATAGGTAAGAACCATTACAGACTGTGAATGAAATGGATTCTCATAAATTCTCAATAAAATAAACATGGTTACATCAAAATGTATAAAAAACCTGCATAATGATGCTAAAACTTGTCCTCTGTGCTAATGTCTCAGATCGTGTAGATGGCGACCCACCAAGAAAACCTCCTAAAGTTTTCACTACATCATCTAATCATGACTATCTCCTAAGGTTATGTACCTTCAGACATCTCGTCCCCAGCCATGCACAAAGGGAAACCTAGCTTAGAGTAAGTGGCATTGAATTTCTAATAAGATAAACATAAATATACTTTATTTGAACGATAAACTAATATCCGAAAGTTGTAAACTTATATTGAATCGATGTGTTTTTATTTATATCTTTTATCACATTTTTTTGCCACCATTATATGATAAGTCCTCTTCTATTGACACCAAAGTGTTCTCTATGGTGCAACTCACCCTATTTTGGTACTATGTGCCCTCCATTGACACTGAAGTGTCCTCTATGGTGCAATGCACCTTCTGTCGGCACTATATCCCCTATGTTGACATCAAAATGTCATCTATGGTGCAAGGTACCCTCTTTTGGCACTACATGCCCTCTGTGACACTTACAACGTCTAGCACAGTGCACCCTTTGAGTCGTCCTAGGACTTTCTAGTAAGGACTTATCATATAATGTATTAATATTCTTGTGTCATTTTCTATTTTTGTTCTTAATTTCTTATCTATGAATCTTAATCTCTTATATCTGAATCTTAATCTCTTATTTCTAAATTTTAACCTCTTATCTCTAAATCTATTCTTAATTTCTATCTCTGAATATGTATCTCTATTTTGATTCAAATCCAAATCTCTGTTATCAAATTTTGAATTAAATCTTAGTCTAAACTTTGAATCTAAATTTGAATTTGTATCTAAATAACTAAGATAGGATCTGAGACTCTTATTAAGTATGTAAATTTAATTTTTGACTACTCACAATGAGTAATAGAAATATAAAATTTGAAATCAAGATCCTTGTTGTCTGAATAAGTCTTAATCTAAAACTCTTATCTAATAGATGACTTAAATCATATATATGACAGCTGAGACTAAATGTTTGAGAATCAAAACTGAACTAAACATATAAATTTGAGTATTTGGAAGTGATAAATCTCAAAAATTTGAAATCTGATAATCTGGCAACATAATTCAAGCTGAACAAAATCTAATTACTCAAAGCATGGAAGTATATGATATACTAAAGTCTGGAAGTAACTTAATCTCTCAGTTATTTTATAGGAATGTGCATGTTTAATCATAACAATAATGAAATTCAATGGACGTGGACCACTTATCTTTTGTGCTGAGGATGTCCTTAAGTTGTCTTTGATTCCTTGTTCCATAACCTAATCACCTGGATATCATCAAATTTTTATAAGTCCATGTGTATATCCCATTTTCATTTTTAAATCTAAAACCCCCATTATCCTAACCTTGTAACCCAAAATTAGGATTCTTATTAAGACTAGACATAACCTTAATATAAAATCACCATAAAATCTTAGTGTTGAAATTAAACCAAAACTTTATTATATAATTATTATAATTTATATACTCAAATAAGACATAAATCATCTTACGCACTGATATGAACATATACATCATATAATGAGAATAAATCTCAAATGTAGCCACATATACTAATCTTACTTGACCCAAGTATAAAATTAGGGAGAATACAATTACAAAGCATATATCAAACAAAATATGTGTACATATTCCATATTTCCTCATAGATATTTGTCAATTACCTTGCTTAATGGCCAATTAAGCCCAAAATCAAAATAATAATATAATAATGCATGAAACTTGATCAAAACCTTAGAAACAATAAGGAAACTATACATTAAAGTTTGGGTAGAAATATCATATTGTTTCATTGTCAAACAATGGGTGAAATACCCAAAATAACGTTATTAGGGTTTACATAAAAATCTCAATAAAACTCTAAATAACAATGATCAGGCTTTTGAAACATGTTAAACATATCAAAACACACCTTAAAGAAGATATTCTCTAATTTTGAAAGTCATTTGCTATTTTTAATGTGCAAAACACTGAAATATCCTATATCTTAGAAATCAAAGTAGAACAATTATCAAACATATGAAAAACCCTTTGCAAACATTTTTAAAATATACCAACATCATATGCTTTCCATAGACACCTTATCTGCTAATATCCAAGTTCCCTATCCCAAGATATTAATTTTCAAAAGTATTACCTTTTCAAAAATTCCTGATCGTTGAAAATTGATCCAATGGTTATCATATAACCATGCATCTGAGGCCCAAGGCCTACACTTATGTATCTTATCTGGGATCTGGCTCCTCTCTAACCCAGAGACCCGACACAACCCCCACCTTCACTCTACATGAGGCTCTATTCCCCAGAGCAAAACTGTCATCACCTACCCTCTTCTAATGATGTGAATCTCACAGCTTAGGCTGCCTTTGCATGAGCCGACGATGCTGCTGGCTTCGGCCAGTTTGAGCATCCCACAATGACATGAATTTCGGCAACAAAAGGGTCAGGGTTAGAGATCTCCATTGTCACCACTACTTCTTCATACTCACCTTCTAGTTCTTCGACCTCTGTCTCTATATCTCTCTCTCCTGAAATGACGAGCCAAACCCTAGATCTAGGTGCATGTTACCCTACGCTAGGTATTGATTAGGTTTTTATAGCCTCTCATCTTAGAGATGGCTGTGCAGATCCTATAAGGAGTGGAATCCTAGAGGGGAACCACTCCCTACTAAAAATTTGAAGAATAAAACCTCTAGTCCAAACACGCCCTTAAGGTATCTTGGAGTGGGTATAAAATTTTCAAATCTTATTAATGGTATTCAAAACAACCAAAGTGTAGCAACGGAAGAAAATAATGACTATACTCAATTTCTCAACAAGATTACAAAAGTATATCTAAATATCCCACATAGGGTTTACATGTATGATATAACATAAGGATCTAAGTAGAGGGAAACCTAAACCATGACAACTTTGTCTGCAAGCTTTAACTCCTTAAGCTAGGTCCATATCTTTATGCCATGTCCTCCACCTAGGGTTGGAAGCGTACCCCAGCATGAAGAGAAGAAAAGGAAACATCAGCAAAGGCTGGTATGTGCATACTAAAAGGAAATTGAGCAATATATGGAATAAAGGACATCAAATAAAGTGAAGCTTCCCATAGAAAAGAAAAGTACCACCCAAGTGGGTATCAAAATAAAAGAATCACAATAAAGAAAATACTTGCCATAAAACAACATAAATAGATTTTGCCATATATACATCCACTACCATGGTGGGAAATGAAGCACATATCAAGAAAGTAGGGCACACACCCCACAATCATCATCAAAACCTGCATGCATGTGAGATAAGCATAGCCCTAGAATAATATCAATGCAAAGTCGGGCAAGTCTCACAAACTTGAAACCTGATAGAGAATAATGTACTACCAAAATCCCAATATATAAATGGGTCAAACCTCACAAATTTGAAACTTGGGTATGGGGCCACCTCCATCCCAAAAGAGCATACTGCTCGAGTAGGAAATTAAACATCTACCCATAAACAAAACCAATGCAATTACACTACTCTAGTGCTACTGAATCACATAGCATGTAAAATGTAGAGGCAAGTAGAAAAGTATAGTCAGATTATACCAAAGTAGTCACCACATAAGGGACCAACATATACATCCACCTCACAAGTGGGAAAAATACATCACATGTCATCATATAGAGTTCCATTATGTACAAAGCATATGAAAAGAGTCCAAAAAAATACCCATGATCACAATATCAATATCAAATAAGGTAGTTAACATGAACCATGACTTTCAAAAGAAAAAGACATTGTGTATAGGACAATGTCCATAGGACTAAGAGAAAGATAATTTAGATGAATTGCTCAAAAAGAATAATCGGGGATGCAAACATACAATAAGAGGGATGAATTAGAAATTGCTCAACATGGAAATAATGTGGGATGCAATCATACCTTACTCAGGAATCTAAATAGTCCAAAATTAGTCCTAGATCCAAGCCTAGGTCTCCAAAGCACCTATGATGCATATATGTAGAATTAGGGTTAGGTTTACATTAATTATCCAAAACCCTAAAAATTGCCTTTTTATAATTAGTGAATTAGGTTATCAAAACCATGACATGTTTTATATTATCATTTTCTGAGTTTAAAACATATTTTATTATATTTGTCTTACTTTTAAATATTTAGTTATGAATTTTACAAGTTATTACTTTTTTAAGAAAATCCATTGAAAAACACCATTTATAAAACATTGTATTTAGGTGATAAAACTAGTACCATTAGATAGATCTTATTTTTCTGATTCCAAAATGTATTTTATTGTATTTTTCTGGGCTATAAATTAATTGCTATGAATTTTTGAATGACCAACCAATTAGAAAATCTTATAAAGCCATGTGTAAAAACATAAGTTTTAAAACCAATATAACATGGCCCAATAGGATTCATGCCAACCTGTCCGGGTCTCCAGTCAACCAGGTACATGTCTTGGGTCAAGCATAAGTGAAAAGATGACTTTAACCCTTAAAGAAAAACAAACACCAAAGGAAAAGAGAGGGGTAGACCGAGAGAAACATAGAGGGCCATCCTCTTCTAGGAACTTGCGAGGTCGAACGTTGAGGAGGAAACAAACTCCAGATCAAGATATGTGAAACCAGATCCCTTCACCCACAAAACCATGCCTAACGATCTCAGAAGATCATACCAAAGACACGAAGCTAAGAATCTGGTTGGATGAGTTCCCAAATTGCAAGGATGAACCAAACTACAGAAAAACTGAATTATAATGTGAGAAATTGGGAAAAAGGGATGGTCTTGCTTGATTCCAAATTGACTGGATGAGAAGCTACACGATGGCCTTGGGAAAGCTTCTAAGTCATCTCTGAACACTTCCCAGGTTAGAAACACTCCACCGAGCATGGGGAGGAGTGGCGACACAGATGAAGTAGGGGAAGGGTGCTCAGGGTCAACCCAGATAAAACCAATGCCAAGGGACAGAGCGTGGGGTCATGAGGGAACTCAAGGTTGTGTTGTAGGAGGTCCGAAGGCCCACAGAAGCTAGGAAGATAGCAAAAGGTGAGAAATAGGGGATGCAAAGAACCCTTTCATTGATTGGGTGACTGGGGCGATGACTCCCCCGTAAATAGGGGCTCGATCCGCGTGGAATTGGGCGAGGAAACCCTAGGAAAGGAAAACGAGTAGAAATATCGAGAGGAGAGGGAGATAATCTTGTGAGAAAAATTGTCGTACTATTCACTACGAGTCAGTCTCCTACCTGATGTAGGAGATGACCTCTGCGCCGTTAGATCTTTGATATGACAGTCTACAAGAGGCGCGTGATAAAACAAATTCCAGAAATAAGAAACTTTAGCCTGACATAAATGCAAATCTTATTTAAACCAAATTTTTACTAAATTAATTTTTCTTTTTATCTCTCTTCGATTGAGGGTCTAAATATCATCCAAATTACATGAAATTTTACACGTGTGTCAATTAAGGCATGTAGATTTCAATTATCAAATTAGATTTGCCTTTTGAGAACTCATAATGTGTCAAATAAACTAAATCCTATTTTCTCTTTCCTCATGCATTGATGACTAAAAGATTCTCCAAAATTTATGAAACTTCACCCACAAGTCATAAATAGTGTGTTGGAAAGGAATTTGCCTTAAATTTTACATGTTGGAGTTGTTTGTGCATTTATTTATTACTTTGAAGGTTCTACCCACTTTCTCTCTCCTGATTTCACCTTTTATTCAAACATCTTCCAAATTGGATGAAAATTCACCAAAGGCTATATTTATTATGTATATTATGAATCCAAGATTATTTTTCTCTTTTGGAGTCATTTATTATTTTATTTGATATTTTTGGGAAAACATAGACCTTCTCTATTTAAAATGAATTAAATTAATTATGATTACGTGAATAATGTGTAACTTGACTCCCAAGACAATTGGGACCCAAGGAACACGATTCTTAACTTAGATTTCACTTTTGGGATTTCTTTTAATGAGTTATGTCACATTTAATATTTGTGGCCATCATTATCACATTATTTTATTATTATCACTATTGCTCATCCAATTATTATCCATAACTTACTATTACCACCAAAAGAGTTATGTAGGATTATTTTACACGAATTCTTATGTATTAATTTATTTATCTCATATGACACATTTTATGTGTCCATTATTGTCTTAAGACTAATGTGAGGACATTAGGTTACATTAGGGTGATGTATACATGCATTAGCTCATTGGGGTTAGACAAAACATCATTTAGATCTAACCCAACCTTGTTTGTCTAAACCCAAAAGGTCAAACTTCTAGGGTAGGGTCCGAGATCCGATATGTTATAGATCCCTTCCATTTAGGGCTTTGTTTAGACCCTGCAAACAGGAGTCGTGGCCTCCAGTCCGCGCAGACTAGTGTTGCCCTCCTTTTTTTCTTTTTGTTAAAAGTCCAAATGAAAGAAATAATTATATAACCCACATATGAATCCCATTGAATCCCAAATTTTGGATTATATATTATATTTCCATCATCTTCCTTTGGGAAAGATATTAGAGCAAAACTATATGGTTAAACACTCCAAATCTACTTTTTGAATAAAAATTGAATATGACTAAATTAATTACCTAAACCACTATATATTTCAAAATGATCTAAAATTTCTCCAATAATATCATATTTAAATTATCCATCTAATAAAAATAATTGAGAATTTATTATGATCAAGAAATATTCCATTCCTAATTTTGTGCTCCAGGGACCCATGTCTAACCGTGATTGGCCCAAAATGAGCTAGAATTGGGTTTTAAGGCACATGGCCCATTCCTTGGTCTTCCGAAGGATTCATAAGCTTAATGATATTGTTGGCTACAAAAATTAGTATTTGAACTAAAAAATTTCTTCTTTGAAGATTCCTCATGATATATTTGATCACTGAAAACCTAAACTAGGCCTAGGGTTTGAATCCATTAACCAAGGTCATCATCATATTTATTTCATTGTTCTACTTTGGTTGTCACCTCATATCATTGAAGTATATATTAAATCACCAAAATTTGAGGATATTATGAAACTAACCAATTTCTGCAAGAGATTCTTTCTACATGTCCTTTTTTATATTTAAAATCATGAAAACTGGATGTAAAATTGTGTATTTTCTAGGTCCCAAAAATCTGGGTGTCACACATTCCACCGGCTAACTAAAGTGTGTGATGTCAACAATTTTGTAGTGAGGGAAGATTAAGGATAAAGGAAAGATAAGAAATTTCATATAATATCGAAACGACTTCTAGCATCACCAGAGGGATCAGAACCACATTCGTGGGCTGACAATTTTTTTGGATAGGTTGAACTATTAGAAGAAAATAGAAAAGGAAGATCGAGTGGGATCAAAGAAAGTAGCAGACTGATCACTAAATAGATCAAAATAGGTGAATTTATGTAAGCAAGATCTTGTATGGGGATCAAATAAATTATGCCATTACCAAAAAGGAGATGCTAACAATAATATATGCCTTTGACAAATTCTAAAAATACTTGGTGGAATCCAAAGTCATTGTTTATACAGACCATGTTGCACTAAACAAGAAGGATCTTATTCATTGGATACTATTGCTACAAGAGTTTTATTTGTAGATCAAAGACAAAAAAGGAACGAAGAACAATGTCACCAACCACCTTTCCTGTCTTGGCATTACCGAAATAGGCAATCTTCCTATTGATGAATATTTGCAAATTGAAGGATTGTGAACTCTCTTCCTATACCATGGTGTGCTAACTTTGCTAATTATCTAGCCACCTGATGTCTTCCTCCTGGCCTTACTTATCAGCAAAAAAGAACTTTCTTCATGATGTTGATTTCTATTATTGGGATGACCTATTTTGTTCAAACAAGGCACTAGTGGGATGATTCAAAGTTGCATCCCAAATGAAGAAATATGTAGTGTGATTTTAGAATGTCACTCCTATCCCTAAGGAGGACATTTTTGGATGTGATCAAACAACAACCAAAATTCTTCAAGCATGTTTCTATTGGACAACATTTCTTAGAGATATCCATGCATTTGTTAAATCATGTGATTTGTGTCAAATATTAGGAGGAATTTCTAAAAGAGATGAAATGTCACTCAATTCAATTTCAGAGATTAGAGTTTTCAATGTTTGGGGTGTCAATTACACGGGCCCCTTTTCCTTCTTAATGTGTGTATAAATATATCCTTGTTGATTGTGAATAGGTATCAAAATAGGAAGAAGCAATCCCTGCTCAAGCTTCTGATGCAAAGTATGTGACAAATATGTTCCAAAATATTATTTTCCTAGATTGAGTGTTACAACAATAGTCATATCCAATGGCTGAAGCCATTCCATGAAAGGAACCTCAACAATTCATTAAGAAATTATAGAGTCAAATATAAATCTCAATGGCACGCCATCCACATATAGTAGGAGAAGTTGAAGTTTTCAATAGATAGTAGAAAGCAATATTGAAGAAGACAATATCAAGCTCAAGAAAAGATTGAACATGTAAGTTAGATGATTCATTATGGGCCTACATGACAACCTACAAGACTACCATTAGAACAACTCAGTTCAAACTCAAATATGGCAACTTGTGTCATCTACCCCTGGAGCTTGAACATAGAGCACTTTCGGATATTAAACTCTTCAACTTTGACATGAAGAAAACTGAAGAAATAATACAGTTTTAGCTTTAAGAGTTAGAAGAACTTTGCTTAGACACATATAAAAATGCCAAAATATACAGTTAGCAAATAAAGAGTCATCATGATAAGAATATTATGAGGAAAGAATTCTTAGAATGTGATCAAGTATTACTTTTCAACTCAAGACTGAAGTTTTTTCCAAGAAATCTACATTTCAAGTGGTCCAGACTAGTCATGGTCGTCAAAGCTTTCCCCCATGGAGATATAGATTGCAAGGAAAATAGTCCACCTTCAAAGTTAATGGAAAAGATTAAAGTTTTACATTCTAGGAGAAATGATTGACAAGGGAGTCTCATACTCCCTCTCTGGTAGCATGGATCTTCCCCACCCCCTAGTGAGGGGACTACTCACTCATTGTGATAGTAACAAGATTGACATGGAAAGATATGGAGGAAGACATCATTACAATATAAAAATAAGATTAAAGTCATGGTGTGATATTGCTTGTATTCAATCTTGGAGACAAGTTTAAGGAAATATGTCATCAAAGATGGCAGTGGAAATAAAAAATTATCTATCCATATTCCCCATATACCAGTTGTAACACCCGGGCCCACTGCCCAAGGCTCTAATAGAGTTTCAGGAATGATGATTGTCCCCACAGACCACCACTAGCCTTAATTGCGTGCTTTGTCCTCACTCACGCGCATGCCAGGATCAACTTCCCGACAGGTCACCCATCCCAGTACTACTCCAAGTTGAGCACACTTAGCTTGGATTAGTACTCGGATGGGTGACCAGTCGGGAAGTCGATCCTGGCTTACGCGTCAGTGATGACAAAGTGTGCAGTTAAGGCTAGTGGTGGTCTGTGGAGCCAGTCGTCATTCCTGAAACTCTACTAGAGCCTAGGGCAGTGGGCTCGGGTGTTACAAATGGTATCAGAGCCAACTCCCCTCCAGTAGGTGGGTCCCACATGGGCATGTGACATGCCGGTCTTGAGCCGTGCGGTCCAAGTAAGTTGGAAAGGGCTATCTATAGAGATGAGATGGAGCCGCCCTTGTGCTGTTAGTCGTGGATGGGGTCTGGGTGTCCATGGGCCATTCTGGGACTACACTGAAATGGGGAAGCGATTATGAGGTCGTATAGTTGAGCCTTGACGAGGATGTCAAGAGTCTAAGTGGGGGAGATTGTAACATCCCAAGATTTGAGGCCTCAGATAACATGATCTTAAAAGGAATGATTGGACTACCCATATCACCAAGGTGCAACTCCTTTTCTGGGAGCCCATCACTAAAGAACTCCATAGTTAAGCGTGCTCAGCTTGGAGTAGTACTAGGATGGGTGACCAGTCGGGAATTCGATCCTGGCTTGCGTGTCAGTGAGGACAAAGTGCGCAGTTAAGGCTAGTGGTGGTCTGTGAGGCCAGTCGTCATTCCTGAAACTCTACTAGAGCCTAAGGCAGTGGGCTCGGGTGTTACAAATGAACTATGGATTAATGATAGATGCACATAATGATCTTGTCATGGATTAAAAGGATAAAAATAGTTGCTTTAATGGAAAAGAAGCTTAATGAAATTAACTGATGATTAATGTGCCTGTAATATAAAAATAGAGTTATATGTTGTTAAGATAACCTTAATAATGAAGAATAGATGAGATAATTAGGGTTTATGAGTAATGGAATAAAACTAGGGTTTAATATGATAAAAGATGAAGGGAAACCCTAATTGCAAGCCCTAAAATGTATACAAAAACCCTAGAAAGTGAATCCAAGTCAATAAAGTAGATTCTTGATAAAGTGTGTAATAAATAGAGTACATATTCTTTTCAGGAATTATGTGATGATTGAATTGCTTGCTTGGATTGCATTCTTGGTTGGGTTTGCTTAATGCTTGTGAAATCATCAAATCAGGTATGCGGTTACGCTTATGAATATCTCGAGTTAGTTTTCCGAGGTTTTTCCGAAGTATACATCGATGACTTGAATTATTGTTGGATGAATTTAATTCATGCAAACTATAATGTGGATATGACTATCACATAAGATATGTTCCTACTAGCTCAGATCCTGGTCCCCTCTGTGGCTTATTAGTTGACCTAGTACATGGCTACCTATGGGGTAGGTCCATCAGGTCATTGGATGACTTAGTACATGGCTACCAATGGGGTAGGTCCATCAAGTCACATCGAGGTAGATATTGGGCTACCTTCAGGTAGTGCCATGCGACTCTATTACCCTAGGTATTGGCTACCTGTAAGGTAGGTCCATGGGGGTAAGAATGTACCTAAAGAGAGGTAGCATACAAGTCCACTGTAGGGATAGCACAGAGTTAGGGGATAGGTAAGGATTGAGTAGTGTGGCTTAAAACGTAATATTGGTTGTTAAGTGATTAATTGAATGATTAAATTGTTAACATATTTGCATGATTATTGTTTCCCCCACATACCAGCTTCTTGCTGACTGACGTATTGTTTGTCGGCATTTTAGGTACAAATGAAAAGAATAAACAGTAAAGTGGCATATGTGGAACTAAATGAGAAATAACATACATAGGAGGATTAGTTAGATTAGTATCTTCATGGATAGAAGTTTAGAAATCCCATATTTTAACAGGTAAGCAAAGTTTTAATTTTATACCCGTTTTCAGTTTAGTTGGTAAAATTTATTAATTGTTATTGATTATTTGTCGAACCTTTGATCCGGGTTATTGGTTAACGGCTCTGACCTTTTAGTCTCCCTTAATTGGGGGTTACCGGGAGTCGAGGTTGTTACACCAGTGGAATGTGTCAATAATTATGAATAGGAAGGAAGGTTACAAGACATATACCTAGTCCTGGAGCAAGTCCAATGACAATCCTAGCAATGACATGCTTCTTTCTCAAACAATGCCTAGACTGTTGTTGGTGGCATCTTGCTGGTGTAGAGCCATAGATGGCGGTTGATGATGTCCTCGTAGCGTGTTGGAAACAACCTCCACACCTCTACATAGTCCAAGCAGACCATTAGGAACTCCTATCATTCATCTAGAATTGATAGGAAGGAGTTGTCTCTTCGTGTTGTCAACATGCTATCATCGACTTTTGTCCCCTTTGGCTATCTCTCCCTTTTAGGTAAGATGCCTCTATCTCTCACATACCACAACATTGATATGATGAGACTTATCTTACAAGAGTGTTGAGAGCCTTGGCTACTCCTCCTATATAGGAGTGGTGTACTAGGATTTCCACAAACCTGAGGATCAAAGGGACAAATTTCACAAATTTTCGACTATTGTCAATCACAATTCAGTTGATTGGGCTCCGAGTCGACCGACTAGCATGCTAGTCAGTCGATTTGAACATCCAATTGGTCGATTATAATGTTTTCCTATTCGCAAACACATTGCATTTCAATGTGACGATTAACACATGTCATGATGTCAAAATAAATTCCTTGATCTATTCTTAGTAACCGTCTAGTCGGTCGAATCACATTCCCAGTCAGCCAACTGTAATCCAATGTTTTTTAAGTCGATTACCTAAACACTTTTATAACCAAGTTAAACCTTATTCATGAGTAAACTCATGTTTCAGGTGGATCCTATGTGTGTGACCCTATAGGTCCCAAATTATGTTGGTATTGAATGACCATAACTAGATTATGACATCACAAGTAATGGGCAGTATGTAGCACATCATTGCTACCCAAGTAACTGGAAAGTTGGAGAACAAATTAAACCTACATCCGTGATCTGTGTTATTGTGATTGTATAGTTCCTTTTTCACTGATGTCTAGACCGAATGCAAGACATGGAATTTAATGCTCAATCTATGTTTCTTAAACCAAAGCAGACTGTTGAGATACACATGAGCTCAATATCACAAATTTACTCACATGAGCATGCCATGCATTTCTCAATCTCTCTTATCAAGTATCCATGATATCATCTCTAGTAGGAGGGATAAATCCCATCTACATCACTCACAGTCAATCCCCATGTGTCAAAACGTATTCGAGCACCACCTTTATAGAAACCCTTATTCAAGGCCACATTGGATGCTGTCAAAGTTCATCAAATGACAAGTGATGAGTGTAGTGACTTCAAGTCTAAGAACCACAATCACCACTATCACATCGAGATCTGATTAGGATGACCATTCAATGGTTCCATGTATCACTCTCAGGGTGGGTCTGACCGATAGATTGTTCTCTAACAAGTACCTATGTGTTTGACTTGATATCCAAATATTATGATTAATGAGATTATGCCATCATTCAGCACATATTATAGTCTTATGTATTATTTTCATTTATTTTGCTATCACAGTAATACCCAAATAGGGAAATAGCAAGAATTTATATACTCTTATCATACATATGATTCATAGTTCAGGTCCTCAACCTAAGGACATATGTCATCAAGTATCATCATTGTTGAGACATATTCCATGTTTGTGTCATCATATCATGACTGATACAGACATAATAGATAGAATTACCTTTATGATTCATCAAAATCAAGTACATGATGCCCCAATATAATCATCACATGATTGGCTCTCTGGTAGACATACCAACAAACTCCCACAGGCACTTAGATCCAATCACCCATGAATATTATTCCATGTGATCTTAACATGATCATCACATTTTATTTTGCGCAAGTGATTTTGTCAATGGGTTAGTAAAAGATTTGCTTCTAGTCGATTCTTTGCAAATCTTCACATTTGCTTGGTGTAATATTTCTTGTATGAGATGGAAATGTTGTAGTATGTTATCAGGGTTCCTTAACCTATTATTTTCATAGTATTTCTACTGCATCATCAAAGGTTATAACCTCTCCAAATTCATCCCATGAACTTCTTGATCCATACGATATATTATGTTGTACTTAAAATAGTAAGGTGCTCGATATCTATTGTAGAATCAACAACTGTCTCTTGCTCATAACTTTCCCATCTTATAGTTCTATGTTAAGGCCAAACACAAATTTAGATTGCGGTCCTTAATATTTTTTCAATCTGGAAGATTACATCAGTGTAACCCTTTACACCAAACTCTTCCTCACCACCATAAACAAGGAACTGATCCTTAGTCCTTCTCAAGTACTTAAGGATGTTCTTTATGCAGTTCAGTGACTCTCACTGGGATCTGAGTGATATTTACCTGTCGTGCTCAAAGCATACCAGACATCAGGGCGACTGCATAACATTTCATACATGATAGATCCAATTGTAGACAAATATGGCATCTTATTCATGCATTCCCGTTATTTATAAGAACTAGGATGTTGGGCTCTAGAGAGCAAAATTCCATAGGACATGGACAAATTCCCTCTCTTTGAGTCCTTCATGGTGAACCTCTTCAGCCAGTCAATTTATCTACTTTGGCTTACACCAATAAGCCTTCTAGATCTATCTCTATAGATCTTGATCCCTAAGATATAGGATGCTTCACCTAAGTCCTTCATAGAGAATGTACTTCCCAACCAATTCTTTACCATTTCTAGGGCAAGGTTATCATTACCCATCAATAGTATGTTATAAACACATAATATGAGGAATACAATTATTCTCCCACTAACCTTCTTGTATACACAAGGTTCATCTTCATTTTTACTACAACCAAACTCTTTAACTACCTTGTCAAATTGAAGATTCCATCTCTGAAATGCTTGCTTCAAACCATAGATTGACCTTTGTAGCTTATAGACTTCATTTTAATCCTTTGGATTTAAAAAACCTTTAGGCTGTGTCATGTACACATCCGCAAGAAGATTTTTGTTAAGGAAAGTGGTTTTAACATCCATTTGCCTAATCTTATAGTCATAATAATCCATAACGGAAAGCATGATCCTGATAGATTTAACCATGGCAACAAGTGAAAAAGGTTTTTATTATGTTCAACACCTTGAACTTGTTTGAAATCCTTTGTAGCCAATCCACCCTTGTAGGTTTGTATGTTCTTGAAGACCCACTTGCACCCTATGGGTTTCAACCCTTTAGGTGGATCCACCAAGGTCATACCTTGTTGGTGTACATGGAGTCCATCTTAGATCCAATGGCCTCAAGCCATTTCTCACACATTAGTCCCTAAATAGGTTCTAGGTAGGTTGTTGGACCATCATCTATGACCAACTCATTACCTTCTTGAGTCATAACATGACCAAGTCTTTTAGGCTTAAGGCATATCCTACTTGATATGCAAGGTCCTTGTGTTACATGAGGAACTTGAGTTTCCACAACAATTTGTGATTCTACCTATTCCTACTGTACCTGAGTACCTCTATAGGTTCAATGTTTTCTTGTTGGTCTCAAACTTTTTGAGTTCTAGTTTTCCCGAATTCATTCCTTTGTAAACAAATTCTCTTTGACCAATACATCTGTCCTAGCAATAAGCACCTTGTTGTAAAATTGAATATAAAATTAGTTTCCTTGGTTTCCATAGGATATCCAATAAAATGACATTTATCTTATTTGGGACCAAGCTTTCAATAAACTATTTCTTTCATAAGCTCTACATTCTCAAATCCTTATAAAATACATGTTGGGACGCTTCCCATTCCATATCTCATATGGCGTCTTTTGAATTGATTTAGATGGTACATGGTTTGTGTGAAACATGTGCTAAAAAGGAAGTTGGAAGATCAACTAGATTCATAATTGATGGAACCATGACCAACAAGGTGTGATTTCTTCTTTTTGAAACATTATTATGTTTCAGGTGGAATCCATTGTGATACAATGTAACAATCTCACAAAAGGTCATCAAACTCTTAGTTTAAATATTTTCCACATCGATCTTATCAAAGTGTTTTGATACTTTTACCAAGTTGGTTTTATACTTCCTTCATGAACTCCTTGAACTTTTCAAGGGATTCATACTTGTATTTCATAAAATACATATAACCATATCCACTAAGATCATCAATAAAAGTGATCAAGTATTGATAACCACCTCTAGCATTTGTTCTAAAAGATCTATACACATCAATATGTACGTCGAGCCGTAATAAACCACTTGCTTTCTCACTATTTCTAGTGAAAGGAGCTTTTGTCATCTTGTCCAACAAATAAGACTCACACGTATCTTATTGGTTCAAGATCAAAAGAGTTTAGATAATCATCTTTATGGAGTCTAGAAATGCGTTTCTTATTTATGTGCCCTAGATGATAATGCCTTAGGTATGATTCATTTGAGACATCGAGTCTTTTGGTATGTACATTATACATACTTGTATCTACAATTAATGACTGTAAACTATGATACATTGGGGCACTGCTATAAAAGATCTTATCTTTAAAATAGAACATCAATCATTCATTATATGAAATTTGAATCCACTCTTGTCCAAACATGATACATATAGTATGTCTCTAAATATGGTAGGTACATAATAGCAATTCACTAATTCTATTACATGCCCACTGGGCAAAGATAAGTGACTAGTTCCAACTATAGTGGCATCAACTCTTTCTCCACACATTTTCACTTTGTCTTGCTTACTTCTATTCAGATCATGCACATCATAGTATCTATGAGACCATCCTCTATCATATACCAAAAAAATGATGAAGTAAACATATTTATCTTAATAATGTATATACCTGAAGTGGAGATCTCCATACCCTACTTATTCTTGAGTTCCTTTAAGTTAAAAGGACAAATTCCTTTTACATTTACCCTTCTACTCATCTTGAGTGTAGAAGACTTGAGTTTCAGATTAGCCTCATAACTTTTCTTGGCTTTGCCTCCACCCTTAACCTCCATTTTGCTAATCATCATCATGGATTTAGTTTTTTCCTTCTTCATTATTGCTTCAACATTTTCAACATGCCAAGCAATTCAATCATCAGCTTTTCCAAGTTTTTCATGTGATAACATTTGATGAACTGGCTATAGGATTCAAGAAATGTAGAATCATATTTGTGGCCAACTCTTTCCCTAAAGGAAATCCCTATCTCTCTAGATGTTTCACATGCCCAATCATATCAAGCACATGGGGCTCTAGTAGATCTCCCTGTGTTAGTTTGCACTCAAATAATGCTTTGGAGATATTATACCTTTCTTGCTTAGCATGATTTTAAGATGTGTTACCATCTTGAGAATGTCCATTTTTCATGTTGTTTATGCAACTCATAGTTCATGCATCTTAGCATAAGGTCTTTGATGTTTGTGGCATCATTGGCATGCTTAGAGTTAGCATCCATTTTAGCATTAGGTGCATTTGGAGTAGGTTCCTTTGGCACTGCTGTTTCAAGGACATAGATCTTGTGCTCAGGAGTGAGAATGTTTCTCAGTCCTGAACCAGTCATGGAAGTTGTTCCCATTTAATTTGTACTTCTCAAGGACAATTTCAATGAGAATGTGTTCTCCCTTTGTTTCGATAGAAGGGAAATTTGTATATTATCAAAATACTTTTGTATTTATTTAATAATGTTGATGATATTAAATCAGGCCTTTAAATAATTATCACTCCCGATATTTTGTTAAAATTGATAGCCCTCACTTATCAATTCAAAAGATTGTAGTGTACAACCTTATAGTGAGACAAGATCTAAAATAATTAATTTATTACCAGTCAATTTTGACATCCATATCTAATTTATTAAGATAAATAACTTTTTCCAATTGCATCTTATGCGATTCTGGGGTAGATGGTTTGCATAGATCCTTGTGATACTCCATCTATATGCTACTAGGTACTTAATCTCATTACAATCACCTAGTTAAGTCTGACCCATAAGCCAACACAATAGAGATGCACCTCGTTTGGTGGGCCCACATAACTACCATCACACTTCCATATGATAGACATTGCACCACACTTGGTTAACGAAGATTTTCATGTGTGTTCCTTATGAAAAGCATTTAAGACTTAATATTTATTGAGGAATTTTATATATAAATACATATACATATCCAATCATCACATACTTATAATAAGTATATACATATTATATCCATAAATGAAACATGCAATCATAAAATATGAGCAATGGTTATGGCTATACTAATGCAATTCTTTAGAGCCACAAAGAATTTCTATCCACCTAAGGTCAAACGTCACATGTTGCACCCTATAAAAATTGTGTTGGAAATAAGCCGATTGGTTGATTAGACTCTTCTAGTTGATTGATTCGTCTACTTGTCAGTCGATTGGACTTCGTCATTCGGTCGACTAGCTCCTAGCTCAAGTGATAGACTAGACTCCTCCAATCAGTTGATTGGGCCTTCAATCGATCGACTTGCTCCTTTGATCTGTAGCCTCTTAGTTCCTCCAGTCGATCAACTCAACTCCCATGCAATTGAATCACCTGGTGCAGAGAATTTTTCTCTTTTGCCTAATTAGAAATGGAAACTATCCTATTTATGTATTACATTATACAAGTGAAACCTCGAGTTACATTCGAGGGGAGTATAGGGAGGAAAGCATTAACTTACATATGGAGAAGGAGAGAGAGACTCGGTATCAAAACCAAATTTAAAAGGCATGAAATAAATCATTCAACCAATCACACACATCCAAAGGGGTATTGGTCATAACCTTGCTTACATCCATTACCAAAAAGATTTTAGGGTGACGTGTATAAATTGCATATATATATATATATATATAATCTATGGGACATCCCCTAGTGTATGTGGTATTTAATAATCTAAGTACATTAATCATTTAAATATTCACATTACATGTACTAAGTATCTGATAAAACAAAAGATCGATCATATCATTTAATCCTAGAATATAGTAAATTAACTCGGCTTGATGCCACTGTAAGGAAATATGGCATCTGATATGGTAGAGGAAATAAAAAATTTCTTATCATATTACCCATGTAATAGTAGATTGTGTCAATAACTATGAACGGGAAGGAAGGTTGCAAGGCGTATACCTGATCCTGGAGCAAGTCCAGTGATAATCCCTGCAACGAAGTGCTTCTTTCTCAAGCAGTGCCAAGACAGTTGTCAACGATAGCCTCCTGGTGTAGCACCATGTATGGAAGTTGATGACGTCCTCCTAGTGTGATGTCAACAACCTCCATACCTCTATGTAGTCCATGCGGACCACTGACAACTCATGTCGTTTGTCTATAAGTGACAAGAAGGAGTTGTCCCTTTGTGCTGTCAATATGCTAGCACCCACTTTTCTCCTCTTCAGCTATCTCTCCCTTTTATGGGTGAGATGCCTCAAGCTCTCGTGCTACCACAATGTTGTGATGAGGAGACTTGTCATACAAGAGTGTTGAGAGCCTTGGTCACCCCCTTTATTTAGGAGTGGATGGGATAGGGTTTCCACAAACCTTGGGACACGATGGGACATATTTCATAAATTTTTGGCTATTACAAATCATGAGTTGGTTGATTGGGCTCCCACTCTATTGATTGGCATGTCAGTCAGTCAACTAGAACATCCAGTTGGTCAGTTGGAATGTTTGCCTATTTATAAACACACTGGATTTCAATGCTATGATTAATGCACATCATGATGCCAACATTAATTCCTTGATCTAGTCTTACTGATAATCCAGTCGGTCCACCAGACTTTTTGGTCAGTCGACTAGACACTCCAGTCGGTCGACTCACATTACCAATTAGCCAACTGTCAACCATTGTTGTTTAAGTTAATTACCTGAACACTTTAGTAACCAAGTTAAACCTTATTCATGAGTAAAATCCTATTCTAGTTGCATCCTATGTGTGTAACCCTATACATCACAAATTATGTTGGCAGTGAATGTCCATAACTAGATTATGATGTCACAAACAATGAGAAGTATCTAACCACACATCATTGCTACCCAAGTAATTAGAAAGTTGGAGAAAAACTTCAACCTACTTCTGCGATCAATGTTACTATGATCGTATAGTTCCTTTGTCACTGATATCTAGATTGAATGTGAGGAATGGAATTTTCATCATCTTAATACTCAATATATGTTTCCTTAAATAGACCAGACTGTTGAGATACACGAGCTCAATATCAGATATTTATTCACAAAAGCATGGCCATGCATTTCTCAAATTCGCTTATCAAGTGGACAAAATATCGTCTCTGGTAGGAGGGACAAATACCATCTACATCACTCACAACCAATCCACATGTGTCACAACATACCTGAGCACCACCTTTTTATAGAAAACTTATTCAAGAGGTCACGTTGGATGGTGTCAAAGTTCATCGAATGACATGTGATGAGTGTAGTGACTTCAGGTCTAAGAACCACAATTACCACCATCACATTGAGAGATGACTTTGACAACCATTCAATGATTCCTATGACACTCTTAAGGTGGGACTATCGGGTACATTGTTCTCTAACAAGTACCTATGTGTTTGACATGATATCCAAATATTGTGACCAATGAGATTTTTCCATCAGTCAACATACATTCTAGTCTTATATATTACTTTCATCTATTTTGCTTCCACAATAATACCATACTAGGGACATTGAAAGAATGTATATATTCTTATCATACATATGATCTCAATGTTCAGGTCCTTAACCTGAAGACACATTTCATCAAGTATCATCATTCTTTAGAAACCTACCATGTCAGTGTCATCATCTCATGACTAATACAAACATAATAGACAAAATTACCTTTATTATTCATCAAATCAAGTACATGATGCCCCAATACAATCATCACATGATTGAATCTCTGGGCACACATACCAACAACAAGTGAAATCAATGAATGAATTACGTGCACACTGTTAGTATATATGCTTTATGCTTTATGTTTTATTATGTGCTTTAGACTTGTCTTGTCTTTAGCCTTTCTTTTATCCCATATTGCCCAATTATGTTTCTCACTTACTCTCTTATCCTATAAAAGAGAGTGCATTGTATTTGTTTTATACAGATCAAATACAAGTTTTTCTTATTCTATATGGTATTAGACATGTTTGATCCCCCTTAATCCTAAACCGCCCATCCCCATCCCACCCTTGCCTTCCCTGTTGTTTCCCTCTCTTCCTCCTTTACTTTTTTTCACCACCACTGCAACCATCTCTTTCTGCCATTTCCTTCTCTCCCACTTTCATCATCCTCCACCACCTCCAACCACCCATCAACCCCTCATCAACCCCTCATCTACCTCAAGCAAATAATCAACCTCCACCTTCCCATATACCTTCACCACCCATCGACCTTCAACACCCCATAGGCCTTCACCTTCCCATCTACCTTCACCACCCATCGACCTTCAACACCCATCGACCTCACCACCTCATCAAAAACTTCCATAAACCCATGGACCTCCACCACTTCATCAACTTCCACCTTCCCATCAACCTCCACAACCCCATCAACCTTCACCAAGCCATTGACCTCCACCACCACATCAAGCTCCACCACCCCATTGACCTCCACCAAACCATTGACCTCCACAACCCCATCACCCTCCACCACCCCCATCGACCTCCACCAACCCATTGAACTCCCATACCATCGACCTGCCAACACCCTCACCCAATGCCTATATCTTCCTCTTGATCCCTTTCATCTAATTCAAAAAATAGCAAGTTGAAGTCCTATAAGTACCACATTTGTTTGTCTACCTACGCCACATGGTCTCACACTATGATAGAGTAGGTCCTATCTGGGTTTTTAGATATACTGATCCAAATATGCTACTTCTGCTAGTGCTACTCCTTCTCTGTAAAATGTCATTAGTCACACTTCTATGGCAACTACAAATCTTCCTTGATCTTTGTGTGTTACGACCATGAAACTTGACGGATTGAACTATCACCTTTGGTTGGTGTCTTTCAAACTATATGTGAAATCCCAAGGGCTCTATTGTCATATCTCTGTTGATGCTAAGATCCCTCCTAATGCTATGGAGGATGAAGAAACCAAGCAAGCTTATCATCACAGAACTATTCTTACCCCAATCCCAATCCCACTGCCTAGACAATGGTAGAGGGATTGAAGCACCCATCCCTGCTTGACCTGATTAATCTCACACAATCATATGCATGAAAGAAAATAGCATCTATTTTTATTAAAATTAACCATGAAAGCTCGTACATGACCCTTAAACAATAAGATAGAAAATTAAAAGGATAGAAAGACTAACTACGACAAAAATTTGCAACAACCCGACTACCCATGTTTGCAGATTTATTAGTGTTGCTTCAAATCTTATATCAGAGTGCAACAGATAAAGGGAAATGAGTTGAGACTTCATTGGTTGCCTAAATTGAAAATCATGACACAATTGTCAATGCAAAAATATTGTGCAGACTAAAAATATGAAACAATATATGTATATTAAAAAAGAAATAACCACTTTGACACGTTTATAATGACTGATATATTAACAAAGAAATAACTTTCAAGTGCTTAAAAAGTAAAAATTTAAAATAGTCATAATGTACTCCAAATAAGAGTTAATCATCTCATATACATGAGAGTGGGTTAAAAGACTAACAAGGTGCCACTTAATCCTAAAGGAAATGGTAGAGGCCACTTAACTCTAAGGGAAAGGCAAGGATCACCACTTAACCCCTTACCATGATAAAGGGAAACCTTATATGGTCGGTCAATAGAGAGGAAACAGGTGGAGTATATTGCAAATCTAATTATCAAGTACAAGAATGAACAAACTACATATATAAATTAAAAAATCTAGTATATAGGGAACATGGTAGTTCATGCGAGTAATATATCCAAGTGTCCTAATCATACATATGTACACATACATTACATCACATCAATCATGGTCCAAAGTGTACATACCTTTCAACAAGATCTTTAATCACATGTTCCAATATGAAGGAGGGATCATGGTATAGGGTTAAGACCTTTAAGAGGGAGGACAAGCCGTGAAGAAGAGGTAGAATGTTGGATCAATGGGCTCTAGAGGGGGGCATGAATAGAGCTTCACAATTCTCACAAGACAAATTAGACCACCAAATTATATAAAGTGTAAAAGCTTAAACAAGAAGTAATTTGATGTCTTAATCTAACATACATAGAAAGCATGAGAGACAAGGATAAGAAAGCACTTAGACATGTGGTTTAGAGTGGTTCCATGTCCTAAACTTAGGAGCAATGTCAGTCCACTACTTAGAGTGGGTTAGTCTCTAGGATTTGCAATATTGGTACTCATATATTCCACAATAAGATTACAAGAAACAACAACCTGTAACGCCCGAGCCCACTGCCCTAGGCTCTAGTAGAGTTTTAGTTATGATGACTGTCCCCACAGACCACCACTAGCCTTAACTGCGTGCTTTGTCCTCACTCGCGCGCATGCCAGGATCAACTTCCCGACAAGTCACCCATCCAAGTAGTACTCCAAGCTGAGCATGCTTAACTATGGAGTTCTTAGTGATGGGCTCCCGGAAAAGAAGGTGCACCTTGGTGATATGGGTAGTCCAATCATTCCTTTTAAGACCATGTTATCGGAGGCCTCAAAACCTGGGATGTTACAATCTCCCCCACTTAGACTCTTGACGTCCTCGTCAAGGCTCAACTATATGGCCTCATAATATGACCCCATTTCAATGCAGACCCACAATGGCCCATGGACACCCAACTCCCGATCAGAGAATACCAACACAGGGGTGGCTACGTCAACCATGGACAACCCTTTCCTACCTACCTAGACCGCCCGACTCAAGACTGACATGCCACATGACCATGTGGGCCCCACCTACTGGAGGGGTTATGGCTCTGATACCATTTGTAACACCCGGGCCCACTGCCCAAGGCTCTAGTAGAGTTTCAGGAATGACGACTGACCCTACAAACCACCACTAGCCTTAACTGCACACTTTGTCCTCACTGACGCGTATGCCAGGATCAACTTCCCGACAGGTCACCCATCCCAGTACTACTCCAAGATGAGCACGCTTAACTATGGAAGTCTTAGTGATGGGCTCTCGGAAAAGGAGGTGCACCTTGGTGATATGGGTAGTCCAATCATTCATTTTAAGATCATGTTATCCGAGGCCTCAAATCCTGGGATGTTACACAACCACACATCCAAGGGCTTAGTACCTCAAACAAAGATCTTCAACCTATAGAAGGAGCTTACCCACTTGAACCATGGAGTCTTCAGCCATCAACATGGACTTACCCACTCCTTCCTTCAAGTCTTCTGCCTTCAAGGGATCACCTATCTTCCTTGAGCGTTGCCTTGACTATCTCCTTCACTTGGAGATCTTGAGCACCTATCTCCTTCACTTGGAGATCTAGAGCACCTTGCTTTCTTCAACCTTGAAGAACAACACCTCCTTCTCCTTCACTTGGATAAGATCTTCAAACTTTATCTTCAATGGGAATTGAGGTAGGAAGATGGAGGAGGAGAGCTTTACATCAATATAGGGAGTAGCTCTCTTACACAAGAACCTATCTCACTCATACTCACGAATTTGACTTGAAGGTAGAGAGAGAAAGGGGCTCAAAGGGTTAGAACACTCTCAACTATGCTAGAACCAAGTTTGCAATGAATGAGCATCCTTGGAATGAACTCCAAGAGGTCTTATTTATAGTTGAGGGTGCCCCTTTAAGTTGTGCACTACTACATTTTTGGCCAATAACGTCGCTGCCTGTAGGGTCAATTTTTCGAAATAACCGAAATTATATGTCTACAAAAAACATGGGCACCACTTAAGACCTCTTGGGTCGATTTTCTAAAAATAACTGACCTTGTAGTGTACCTCTATAGGGTTGGTTTTCCAAATAATCGACCTTATATGTCTATAAAAATGCGGGCACCACTTAAGACCACTTGGATTGGTTTTCTTAAAATAACCGACCTTGTAGTGTATCTCTATAGGGTCGGTTTTCATAAAATACGTGACCTTATAGACAATGGGATTAGAAAACCCATTAAAGTTCCCCACGAAAAAAATTTGCTCAATTTTGGCTTCACGCCTCGATCCATAGGGTCAGTTTTTCCAAATAACCGACCTTATATGTCTTCAAAAAATGCGGGCACCATTTAAGACCTCTTGGGTCGGTTTTCTTAAAAAACTGACTTTACATGACCTCTGAGAGTACTTTCTTGATCTATTGGGTCGGTTTTTTTCCTTATAACCGACCTTGTAGGGATTCTCGGTCGAAAAAATGTTCGACCGAGTTGAATTTTGAATCCATTTTCTTTTTGTGCATGTATAAGTACTCTAGGGTCAATTGTTTCCTTTTAACCAACCTTGCAGGTCCCCTCGGTCGACAAAATTGTTGACCGAATTTAATTTTGGATCTAGTTTGCCTTCGCACGTGTATAAGCACCTCTAGGGTCGGTTTTTTCCTTTTAACCAACCTTGTAGGTCCCTTCGGTCGACAAAATTGTCGACCGAATATAATTTTGGATCCAGTTTGCCTTCACGCGTGTATAAGCACCTCTAGGGTCGGTTTTATTCTTTGAACTGACCCTAGAGGTCCCCTCGGTCGATGAAATGCTCGACCGAGGTTCTCTCAGTCGACGAAATTCTCAACCGAGTTTGAGTTTGGGTGTTTAGGGTTTTAGATCCAGATTTCCTTCGTGCATGTATAAGTACCTCTGGGGTCGGTTTTTTTTCCTTTTAACCGACCTTGTAGGTCCCTCGGTCGACAAATTTTTCAACCAAATTGAATTTTGGATCCAGTTTGCCTTCACGCATGTATAAGCACCTCTAGGGTCAGATTTTTCCATTTAACCGACCCTAGAGGTCCCCTCGGTCGACAAATTTCTTGACCGAGGTTCTGTCGGTCGACGAAATTATCAACCGAGTTTGAGTTTGGGTGTTTAGGGTTTTGGATCCAGATTTCCTTTGTGTGTGTATAAGTATCTCTAGGGTCCGTTTTTTCCTTTTAACCGACCTTGTAGGTCCCTCGGTCGATAAAATTGTCGACCGAATTGAATTTTGGATCCAGTTTGCCTTCACACATGTATAAGCACCTTTAGGGTTGGATTTTTCCATTTAACTGACCCTAGAGGCCCCTCGATCGACGAATTTCTCGACTGAGGTTTTGTCGGTCGACGAAATTCTTGACCGAGTTTGAGTTTGGGTGTTTAGGGTTTTGGATCCAGATTTCCTTCGTGCGTGTATAAGTACCTCTAGGGTTGGTTTTTTCCTTTTAACCGACCTTGTAGGTCCCTTGGTCGACAAAATTGTCGACCAAATTGAATTTTGGATCCATTTTCCCTTCGCGCCTGTATAAGCACCTCTAGGGTCAGATTTTTCCATTTAACCAACCCTAGAGGTTCCCTCGGTCGATGAATTTCTCGACCGAGGTTCTGTCGGTCGATGAAATTCTCGACCGAGTTTGAGTTTGGGTGTTTTTAATTTACCCGACACGGGCACTGCTTATCTCTTGGGTCACTTTTTTGTTTTAACCGACCCTATAGGTCGGGCCCGGGGCTTGAAGTGGCCGAGATGTACTTCTTTCTCTCCCACAAGACCTAATTCTTCTTTCTCTTCCACACCGAGACCTACTTTTTCTCTCATGCAAGACCTACTTCTTCTTTCTCTCCCGCACCACCGAGACCTCCTTCTTCTTTCTCTCCCGTGCCTCCAAAGCTTTCTCTCTCGTTGCCATTGTCGTCGTCCGAGAGAAGAGGAGCTCAAAATGGAGCACCACACCACCAAAGCTTTCTCTCCCGTTGCCATTGTCGTCGTCCAAGAGAAGAGGAGCTCAGAGTGGAGCTTGAAGTGGCTGACACTGAAGTGGAGTTTGAAGTTGCCGCCGCCATGGTCGTAGAGGTAAGACTTTCTGTTTATATAGGTCTATCTATGCCCACCGTGGTACCACCACCACAACCAAGGTAGCGTCCAGGTCCATTCTCAGTCGAGAATTCGTCGACCGAGAGTCCACCTACGCACGACGTCCAGGTCCACTCTCGGTCAAGAATTCGTCGACCGAGAGTGGACCTGCGCACATTTATCATGACAATTATATTGTTTTTCTATTTTATATAATTGGTAACCCAGACAATAATAAAAACATGTATTTTTTCATATGTAATCATTATATAAATTTAAAAATTAATATGAGATTAGACATGTGTACTCCCAGATTGACACTTTAGGGTTTATAGATGAGATCATCGATGCATGATGTTTAACTTAAAATATAAATATGACAATAATACATTTATGCATGTATCAACTTAGAAACACGTTCAAAATTTACTCATTAGGAGTAAATTTTGGATAGTCCCCAGTCTGGGACTATTTTTGGATATTTAATCTCACTTAGGATGTAACTGTATAATGTATATTTAGTTTTGAAGAAAATTTTAGTAGTATTTCCTCATTTGTTCTCTGGGTACATATGTGGGTGGTTATTTTCCATTTACATCGATGTACTTGGAGAACTTAGGGGAAATGTTGTTGAAATTTTCTTCAAAACTAAACATACATTATACAATTACTAGTGAGATTAAATATTCAAAAATGGGATAGGTGGTACACTTTAGTATAAAAGTAATTAACTTCCTATCAATAAAAACTTACAACTTATAGTATCAATATTAAACGCTTAGTTTTATAATTAATTTTAACGTGATATAGAAAATGGATCAAAGTTGGATGTCTATCAAGAACCGTTGCAGTCCAGAGTTTGCCAAAGGTCTTGATGAATTTATCAGATTTGCTGAGGAACATAGGAAACTACCTATAGATAGGCTATATTGTCCATGTAGAAATTGTGGTAACAATTTGAAAATTGATACTGCTGAGGAAATTAAGAATCATGTCATATGCAATGGGATCATACAAGGTTATAATGAATGATATTGACATGGAGAGAAATTTAATTATGGATCAGAAAATGTCGATACTAATAGTTGTGGCATAGAAGATATAGATAATGACGACATTGTCAATGATGAACCGATTCAGGATGATATGGTTGATGAGATGCTACGTAGTTTTCAGGACAATGTCATTGATCCACCTTCTTTATTTGCAAACATTGTCCATGATGCTGAAAAACCATTATATAAGGGTTGTACTAAGTTCATGAGGTTGAGTGATGTGATGCGATTATATACTCTTAAAGCTCAAAATCGGTGGAGCGATAAGAGTTTCACTTCACTATTGTCTTTGTTAAAGGAAATTCTTCCTGAAGGCAACGAGCTTCCAATTTCAACATATCAAGCAAAGAAAATAATGTGCCCAATGGGAATGGAGGCTAAGAAGATTCATGCATGTCCAAATGATTGTGTGTTATTTCAAAAGGACTATAGTAATTTGCTAAATTGTCCAAAATGTGGTGCGTCAAGGTATAAGACCACAAATTCAGCTATGGCTAAAAATGGCTCTCCTGCCAAGGTGATGTGGTATTTACCAATAATACCACGATTTCAACTCTTATTTGCTAATACAGAAGATGCACAAAATTTTTCTTGGCATGGGGAGTTAAAAGCCAATGATGATGGCATCCTACGACATACATCTGATTCACCATAATGAAATAAAATTGATTTATTATACCCTCAATTTGGTAAAGAACCAAGAAACTTAAGGCTTGGACTCTGTACAGATGGAATGAATCCCTATGGTACATTAAGCAGCCAACATAGCACGTGGTATGTTATGATTGTTATATAAAATCTTCCTCCTTAGTTGTGTATGAAAAATAAGTATGTCATGTTGTCAATATTGATATCAGGGCCCAAGCAACCTGGAAATGATATTGATGTTTACCTTCAATCTCTAATTGATGACCTAATGAAACTATGGGAAGAAGGTGTTATGACATATGATGCTTCACATAAAGAGATCTTTAGTTTGCGTGTTATGTTGTTTTGCATGATTAATGACTTTCCAGCTTATGAAAAATTTGTCTAGATATAGCATAAAACGATACAAAGCGTGTCCTATTTGTGAGGAAAATACTGATTCAATCCGACTGAAACAAGGTGGTAAAATTGTATATCTTGGTCATCAAAGATTTCTCCCACCAGTGCATCCTTATTGAAGGCAACATAAAATCTTTAATGGGTCAACTGAGGAACTAAGTGCTCCTAAACCTATACCAGGAAATGTTGTACATGACCGGGTGAAACATATTGTTAATGAATTTGGAAAGAGTTCAAGTAGTCGTACTCTCGCATGTGACAAATCTCTATACAAGAAGAGGTCAATATTCTGGAATCTTCTTTATTGGAGATCTTTGGCAATTAGACGTTGCATTGACGTCATGCATGTTGAAAAAAAATGTTTGTGATAGTATCATTGGTACACTATTGAACATACCGAGAAAGACTAAAGATGACATCAAATCTAGAAAAGATTTAGAATTAATGGGTATAAGAAAAGAATTATCAGTGGAGATCAGGGGTAACCGCACATATTTACCACCAGCTTGTTACACTTTGTCAAAGCAGGAGAAAAAGACTTTCTATGAGTGCTTGTATAATGTTAAGGTTCCACAAAGATACTCTTCTAATATTCGTAGATTGGTATCAAAGAAGGATCTGAAGTTGATAGGTCTCAAATCTCACGATTGTCACACCTTAATGCAACAAATTTTACCTGTGTCTATTCGATCTATATTGCCGAAGCATGTAAGGTTTGCAATCACAAGACTCTATTTCTTCTTCAATGAAATATGCAACAAAGTGATACATCCTGATACTCTCGATAAATTACAGAAAGATGTAATTGTTACCATGTGTCAGCTTGAAATGTACTTTCCTCCTTCATTTTTTGATATCATGGTTCATCTTGTAGTACATATTACAAGGGAGGTGAAGATGTTGGGTCCAATTTTCTTACACTGGATGTATCCATTTGAATGCTACATGAGTGTTTTTAAAGGTGATGTTCAGAATCGTTATCATCCTGAAAGGAGTATTATTGAGGGTTATGCGGCTAGAGAGGTGATGGACTTTTGCAATGATTTTTTGAATTGCAATGAAACCTCTAGCGATCTAAAAAATTCCCATCATACTGAATCTTATTGTGGTAAAGGAACTCTGGGAGGACGAGTGAAAGGAATCAGTCATGAGTTGTGGGAACAAGCACATTTGTATATTTTACACAACATCGATGAAGTTAGTAGCTATATCACAGAACACAATGATCTTATTAAGAGAAGTCATCCGTGATCCAGTTCAATGTGGCATGCAAGAGAGCATAATCGAACATTATTAGGTGGTTTGAAGAGAAAGTCTTTAATCAACTATCCGAATCACCGAATAATGTTGCTGAGAACATAAAATGGCTCTCCTTTAAGCCAAAAATGGATGTCATGTCATATGAAGGTTATGACATAAATGGATTTTCATACTACACAAAGTGTCAAGATGAAAGTAGTGTAGTTCAAAAAAGTGGGGTCACTATTCAAGCTTGTTCGTTGTATTTTGCTAGTGCCAAATATAAAAGACCACGTGAAGCTGAGATGTCATATTACATCGTCATTGAGGACATATGGGAATTGGACTATATAAATTTCAGAGTTCCTATCTTTAGGTGTAATTGGGTTGACAACAACAAAGGAGTTTTAGTGGATGAGTTGGGTTTCAAATTGGTAAATTTTTAAAAGATTGGTGAGAAAGATGAGCCATTCATCATGGAAGACCAAGAAAAACAAGTATTCTATATTGATGACCCGACAAAGAAAAATTGGTCTGTCGTTCTTCATGGAAAAAGACAGTTTACTGTAGATCCTATAAATGAAGAAGAATACTATGAAAAGTATGATGATTCCAGCCCATTCTCAGTTGGTTTGCCAAGTGTAAATGTTGAAGATAACACCAATGAATACTATAAATGTCAAGGCCATGCTGAAGGAATTTTACTTGACTAACAACTCAACCAATACTAGAGGCATGTATTCTTTGAATTATTTATTTTATTATCATTCAAGCACGTAATCTTTTAAATATACATCATATATCATTCAACCACTTGTGCTTTTATTATCACTTATGTTTCTTTTATCATGTATACTTGCAGGTTCTAAAATGGCAAGTGAAGATGAACATTCTGTGCATGAGCACCATGAGGATGGTAGTGGTGATGCTAAGAAAAGTAGAGGTCCCACACTGATGCGTAGGCTGCAGGAGCTCAGGGCCAAAGGGGAGAAATTGGCAGTCCAATTTGATGTCACATGAGCACCTATTGGGGAACATGCTAGTTCTTTTAAGCATTACGTAGGGGCGACTGCACGCAGTAAGGTGCCAATAGATATAGAAAATTGGCATGATGTTTTTAATGCCTTAAAAGACCTCCTATGGAAAGATATATCTGTGAGTGGAAGTGATATTATTTTAATATGTTTTTGTTTATTGATTCTAATTTAGTTTTTCATCTATGGAAACATATCCTTTTTAAGACAACATTATTGCTTCTTTTGCATGTATAGGGTGTTTTTCATCTAAATGAAAAAGATCACAAGAAAAAAGTGCTACAACATTTTGGTGTACGATGGAGGGCTTTTAAGACATATCTTAAAAGGGAATTTATAGATAATCCTAAACAAAAGAAGAAAGCAATAGATATGTATATTTTTATAGACCCTGAGGTGTGGGAAATATATGTTGTAGCTAGGAACACAGAAGAGTTTCAAGTAATAAAGATTGAGATGTATTGTATGAATCTTTAATTTTATACAATTAAGGAGGTGAATCTTTTTATATATGTTTGCCAACTCTAAATTGCAATACCTCATTTTAAACGATCATGCTATTCATGAGGCCCAAAAAGAAAGACAGGCCAAAAATGTGCATGACCATTACTTGGGGCCCGATGGTTATGCATTCTGCCGCCAACTACAAGAGAAGCAACTCTCTTCTAGAGAAGAGTCTAGTACAAATCAAGATGAGTGTCCACCCCGACACTTGCAGTGTATTGATTCTAGAAAGAATTGAGCAGGTGAAATTGTCAACCCTACAACTAAGGAGGTGGCACAAAAGATGATAGGTTTATCCCAACTACGTAAAGAGTAACTCCCACAAACTTAGATTTATTTATATCTAATTGATATTGTGATTTAATATTTTTATTAACTATGAATAGATTGATCTCCACGAGCAGAGGAAGGAAGGAAGGAAAGTTCATCCCAACTGGCCACATGGATGAACTATCAGTTGTTCTTGGTATGAAGGAGCATCCTGGCCGTATTAGGGGATTAGGAGCTGGCATAGGATTCAAGTCTTATTTTGTCCATTCACAATCTAAAAGAGGCCGTGCAGGAGGTCTTACACAAGAGGAGGTTGAAACATTAGTAGCACAGAAAGTAAAAGAAATAATGTCTTCATTTCAGCCTACTCAACCTATTCATACTGTGCGTCTCTCAAGTGATGAGGTACAAGCCCATGCTCCAGTTGTAGAAGGTCATGGGAGCACTCCCAATGACCCACCACAACAATCTGCAGTAAGTTTTTATTCTATATGTTGTGTTATTAGTATGATATATATATATATATAAATAAATAAATAAATAAATAAATAAATATATATATATAGTTATAATAGGTATCTGGTTTACCACTTCGTATATAACTTATATTATTTCAATTCTAGGTTGGTATGAACTGTAAACTTGCAGTGGAGGTTCCAGAATATAATGTTGTGGCAGCGTGCAAGGTATACAACCTTGATGGTACATTGCATTGCCAACAAACTACTGATGGCATTTGTCATGTGTGCATCCATCTTGTGTATGATGAAACGGGGGACAAACCACTACCCATACCTAATCCTGAATATAGTATAGTTGACGAAGCTGAGGGTGCTATGGTGGGTTGGCCTAGACATTTGGTTATCAATGACAAGGTATACCTTTATTCTACCATATTTTTCATATTTGACTACATATATGAACTCGTGTAATATAAGTATGTAATTTAATTAATAGGTTTGCAAACCAAAAATTAAAAATTCTACTAGTTGTCCTCCTATGCCCAATCCATCTTTTATTCCAGAATCCTCATTCGATGAGTTGGGAAGTAAATGTAAATGTTTGTGTCGATACTTAGCCAACCAAAGCTCTAGATTACAAATGTTGATCAATTTAACAGAAGATGCAACTAGGAGGGACTTTGATAGTTATAGTTTTCTTGATGATATTATAGAGTTGTTCTGGTATGATTGGCTGAATACTTCGATAATATAAGTATG
Organism: Alisma plantago-aquatica; assembly: GCA_963693085.1. Taxonomy (NCBI): domain Eukaryota; kingdom Viridiplantae; phylum Streptophyta; class Magnoliopsida; order Alismatales; family Alismataceae; genus Alisma; species Alisma plantago-aquatica. The sequence continues at coordinate 412,546,443 of OY856409.1, forward strand.
AATAAGGTAAGGATCTATCAATATAGAAAATTCCAATACACATTTTTAGCTTATTTCTATATATGGAGATAATTACAAATGTTTTACAGCCATTTATATACCGAGACTACAAACTTTGATATAAGAAATGTTGGATTCTTAGTTCCTTCAATCACTAGTCAAGTGGCGACACATATTGAGGATGTGAATGAGTACTTCTCTACTGCATTCAAATATTTTGCTAGTGAGGGGAAGGAAATTATCCTAATTCCTTTTAACGTCCAGTAAGTATTATTATTCAATATAATTTTAATAATGAATAAAATTATTTATTTTAATGTTTGTTTTATTCTTACTCAGAGCTAGACATTGGGAATTAGCGGTGATTGTCCCAAAATTGATGGCTATTTATTATCTTGACCCAATGGGTAAAACAACAAGGGGTCACAAACTAAAATTGCCAGCTATGGAGTAAGCATAAATTTAGTCAATGCTTCAACATGATATTTCTATTTAGAATTTATATTTTACCAACTATCATTTAATTGATAGGGGTATAAAGGCTTTTCGTGAAGCTGGAGGACAAATACCCACAAAATTAAAGACATTGACTTTGAAAAATGTCAAGGTAGCTACTTTGACACCTGCTTAGTCTTATATGTATTAATTTTCAACTCTTACATGTCAACTCTTATAGTCTTATCTCAACTCCTGTTTATGGTAGTTTACTAACATTAAGTATAATTCGTTATTTGTAGTGTCCTATACAAAATAATGACTGGGCTTGTGGCTACTATGTATGAAATATATGCAAGCTATTGTCAAACAAACATCACATGACATTCAGACTATAGATCAGGTAATAAAGAATAACATCATAAATTTACAAGTGATTGTAGTCATTTTATAAAATATTAGCATGTGCATTTTCTGTTACAGATCTTTATAACTCAGCCTTACACACCTGAGGACTTAAATGAATTCTGAGAAGAGTGGTCAGATGCTTTTCTAAATGAAGTCAATATAGCATTGGATTGAATATGTCAGATCCATTTATTTATGTGGTTTTGGAACTCTTTCATATTTACTTTTGTATCTGACATTTAATATCATCTCAGACCTTGCAATCTATCATTTTGTAAATTATGATGTGATTACGTGTAACACAACTGAATATATAAATCATTTTTATTATGAATGTGTGGTTTGGAATGGTGACAGTTGAGCATCAATGATCCCCTCTCCCCCAGAATATATGAATCTTCTTGTTCTTATGTTCTGTTTCTGTTTCTGTAGATATTTTAAAAAAATATAACTTCTAGCATTAGTTTTCTTAAATAACCTACCCTAGAGGTCTGGTTATCAAGCTCAATCTGTAGACCTTCTAGCGTCGGTTTTATTAAATAACCGACCTAATAGGTCCTCTATAAGGTCAATTTTTTTAGGAAAACCGACACTAGTATGTCAATAGATTGAGCTCCAGACCCTCTAAGGTTGATTATTTATAAAAAAACCAACTCTAGAGACTGAATAACTGACTGCAGACACTCCCTCGGTCGACAATTTAGTCGACCGAAAACCTGTCGATCGACAATTTTGTCGACCGAAGGTCTCTCGGTCGACAACTTTATCGACTGAATAAATCTTTGATGCTTCAGACAATACTTTCTTGGTCGAGAATTTTCTCGATCGAAATAATCTCGGTCAAAATATTTCTCGACTGAGATAGTTTACATGGTCAGATTTTTTTGGAATAACCCACCTTACAAGCTCTTTTTTCTAGTTTGAAATAATCTCGGTCGAAATATTTCTCGACCGAGGCAGTTTACAGGGTCGGCTTTTTTGGAATAACTGACCTTACAAGCTCTTCTTTTCTCACTTGGGTCAAATTTTTTACAACCTTTTGGGCCGGTGTTTACTCTGTAAGGTCAGTTTTCTTTGGTCAAGAAAACCGACGCTATAGAGTAAATTCTATAGCGACAACCACTTAGGGGTCAATTATAAAGTGACAATACAGGCTTTAAAAAACTGACGCTACAGACCATTCCTGTACTAGTGGTGGGACACTTAGATACAAAAATAACCATTTTTAGCTCAAAGCAACGACTCTATTTTCACTCAAAACACTTACTAACAGTCACATCACTTTTTTATGCAAAATTCCGTACAATGCAATCAGTCGAGTTTCAATAAAGTTAACTCAATCGATCAAGTAAAAGACAAAACTGATATTCAAACTGTCGGTCAAGTTTGTCCTGGGGAAACTCGACCGATCACTGAAGATTGTTTTGGTCAGGCACTCGATCGGTCGAGTTCTGTAAAAACACAACTCGACCGATGCTATCTCCAGAAAACTGACCAAGATGGATCGGCCGAGTTTGTCCTGAGAAAAACTCGACCGATCGACAGCCTGTTGTCAATCTTTGGAAAATGCATCTAAAGTGATTTAACTTTGGCGTTTTATGTCCCAATCATTTTTCTCATCTAATTTACAAGTCAATTCATCATTACAAGTGATTACATAAACGTTCTAAGGTCATTTACATGAATTTTCACAAATACACACTTATAGCTCTTTGACTTGAACTTGAGCCATTTTAGGGCTTTTGATTTTGGATCCTTTTCATGTACCTAATACCTGAAATCAATCTTTAATACACATATTAGATACATATGAGTGAAATGGTTAAGTCATTATCAAAACATGGACAATGTATAACCTCAAGGTCAACATTCTTCCCCTTTTTGACAATGACAAACCATTCCTCAAACATATTGAGAAAGGATGTAGAAGTTATACCTTTGCCTTGTGAATTTTGGGGGATTCATGATATGAACAATGTGAATTGCTCCCCCTTAATCTATGCTTCCTCTAACCTGCATGGTTAGTCTATCTACACATAGTAATAACAATCTACATGTAGTATGTAGTCCTTTGCACGTTCACATGATGAACAATGAATGAACAAGAAAAGGATCTCACAAGCTAAAAGCAGTAGTATAATGATGAATACCAATATGATTGAGTTTCAAGACTTGAAATATGTTTCCCCCTTTTGAAATTATCAAAAATTAAGGGGGGTAGAATAGCATAAACTCAGGTCTTCTCCAAAACACAAGCAACCACATATGTAGAAAGAATAAGCAATCACATAGCATATATCACACAGAGACAGAACATAACATACAATCTAAGTTGTAAGCAAAATGTGGTAGAAGATGGCACCAACACATACAAAAGATAAGAGTAAAAAGCCAGAGTGCACATCAGATATATAACAACTCAGAGATATGTTCACATGAGAGCAACTACAAGCATAAGATGATGAAAACAAAGATAAAAAATAGTACAACTCAGATATATGTGCCAAGATGTTTCTTATACAAAATAGTCTAGAATGATGTATATGATAAGCATGCTAGACTACAAACTAAGAAACAACCTAAACATCTAAGATATCTATAGCTACGGTATCATAATCATCTCCAGGCGTGTAGTCCTCATCTCCGTCAGAAGGTGGAGCAGTAGTGCAATCATCATCGGAGTCAGCACCATCACCATCACCATCATCTGAAGCATCCTCGCCATCACTGTCGTCATCAACATCATCAGCCTCATCATCGTCAGCCTGGTCCAACATCTCCTCATCAGTAGGAGGCCCAAAAGAGTGACCGGGACAACAAGGATTCTACTCAGCCCAAGACATACCAAGAGCGTGAAGCTCATTGGCATGTGGGAAGGACGGAGCAGAGTCTCCAAGGCTGGTAAGCAGAGTGGCCAAGGAGCCAGTACGAAACAGTAGATAGATGGGAGTGGAGCTACCAGCAGCAAAAGGTGGCGGGGGTGGAGGAGTAGCAGCGGAAGGCTCGAGAGCGGGGTAGTAATGATTATATGCATAGGAAGCATAATCACTACCGGGGTAGGTCTAGTAGGTGAGATAAGGATGAGCACATGATAGGTTCATGGTAGATATGCTGGAACACAGATCCTGATGCAGATGGTCCATAACCTGTTGGTTTTGTGCTTGTTGGTGCATCATATATCCCAAAAGGGTTTCATTTGATACACGAAACGAAGCACAACTAGGTCTGGGAGGAGGCTGTGGTGGTGGAGCTCGGGTGGAGGAGGTTGGGGTTGCAGAAGCTGAGGGAGAAGCACCTGGGGTGGAGGAGAATACAGGCACACACTTTTAAAGTGTGGTCTCACTGATGCAAACACCCTTTCTGGCGACCGGGCTGTGGAAGTCAGAAAAGAGGGATTTATCCGTGGCGAACTAGAAATAGCCACAAATCAAAGCTGGGTAGGGAGTGTGGGTGCCTTTTGTGTTCTTACTAGTGTCAAAGAAGGTCATATGATGTAGAATATATCTGGACCACTTGACACCGATGTTCTCTAACAGGAAATACATAATGACTGGAGTGTTCTCTACAATGTTCATTTGGTTTTTCTTTAGATGGACATTACAGTTGATCACTAAAGCCAATATGCACTTCCTAAGGTCAAGGGAGGAGGAAGGCAGGGTGGACCTCTTCTTATAAGGAACGTCAGGTTTCTTCAAGTAACGATGAATATCAGGTAAGGTCAATTCATTTTTCTTATAGAAACCTTCCGGGTCCAGAAGATCAAAATACTCTCTGTAATCCTTGCACCACGTGTCATTTTCCTCCTCTCTAGAAAGAAAGACATTTAAGGTGTCCTCATAGATTTGGAAACGGTGATCCGCGATCATCGATGTGAGGATCACTTGAGTATTCGGTGGGGGGATAAGCGAGTCGTAGTTCCAATGCAAATTCATGTAGAACTCATGAACTACCTTAGTACTCGACATAGAGTTGTTAAAGCAATCATGTTCAACGACAAGGGTGGATAGATGGCGGACGGATAACAACTTAGCTACTTGGTCAATAATTGCTTGACGTCTAGGAGAGGGCTCGATTAAGGCACAAAAAGGAAAAGGGCTTTGAGGAAGAAGTTCTTTGTACCGATTTACAACCTCTATCGATATAAACGATGTATCGCTAAAGGGAATCAAGTGATTAGAGGATGAAGAAGCAGGTGCATTGCTTGGAGCAGGTTGTTTCCTTCTTTGGGAGGCCATGGAGGCTAAATATATGAAGAAAACATGCAAACAAGCAAAACAAACTGTAAAATCCGAACATGAACCACCAAGGATCGCCCGGGAAGGTCTAGGTTAAGCTACCTAGGTCGGGAAACGACTGGGAATGGGAGTTTTAGGGATAAGGTCGAGAGCTCAGGACTTGAGGATGATGGATCAATCAGCTATTTTCTAGTTGAGAGGGAAAATAGTCGGCCGATCGTAACTTAAAGTTGGCTCAGCCCGCTGATTGGTCGAGTTTTGTGAGTGTGAAACTTGACCAAATGGTTCTCTGAAGAACAACTCTCGACTCCTGATCGGTCGAGTTTGTCCAGGGGGAAACTCGACCGAAGGTCAACCTGACCTAAAACAGTCATTCTTAATTTCTAGCCACATTCATGCCAATTAAATTCATTTTTCAATTCTATTATGTATAATTAACATACTTAGGCACATGTAGCTCATCATTGGGTACTATTTTGCAATAAAACATGAAACTCGATAAAAACCCAAAAACAAGAAAAAAAAACTAAGCATGATAACAAGAAAGTTAGGCACATTTTAAGCATATATAGGTAGGCAAGGTGAGAAATGACATGAGCAAACAAATATGATAGAGACAACTAGCTAGATCACATAGCAATATCATCCAAAGCAATAATGAGCAGTTTAGATCGAATAAAATTAAATTGATCTCTAGCTAGAGGTTTAGTGAAATTGTCCGCCAGCTGATATTCCGTGTCCACATGCATGATATAAATATCATTCTTGGCAATGTGATCACGAAGAAAGTGATGGCGAACCTCTATATGTTTAGCTCTACTATGCAATATATGATTATAAGAGAGATTGATTGAACTAGTATTATCACAATAGATAGGAGAAGCATCAAAATGTATGTTAAAGTCTTGGAGCATTTACTTCATCCATAGGAACTGGGCACAACAACTCCCGGCTGCAATATATTCAACCTCGGTAGTTGATAATGCCATGGTGCTCTATTTCTTAGAAAACCAAGACACCAAGCATGGTCTTAGAAGGAAGCAAGTGCCACTTGTGCACTTTCTATCAACTAAAAAACCAGCGTAATCTGCATCACTATATGCCATGAAAGTAAAGTCCCTTGACTTAGGATACCATAGTCCAAAATTTTGAGTTTTGGCTAAGTACCTCAAAATCCTCTTAACGACAATAAGATGTGATTTCCTAGGGCTAGATTGAAAGCGAGCACACATGGAAACACTAAACATAATATCAGGTCTAGAGGCAGTTAAATAAAGAAAACTTCCAATCATACCTCTATAGAGCTTCTCATCTACCTTCTCACCTTCTTCATCTCTATCAAGTTTGGCGGTGTTGGACATGGGAGTATCCATCGACTTCATGTTCTCCATCCCAAAGTGTTGGAGTAGTTCATGTGTGTACTTGCCTTGGTTGATGAAGTTTCCTTCTTTTGTTTGCTTGATTTGAAAGCTGAGGAAGAAGGTCAATTCACCCATCATGCTCATCTCGAAGTCACTCTGCATTAGAGAACTAAACTCCTTGCAAAGATCAAGATTAGTCTCGTCAAAAATGATATCATCAACATAAATTTGAATAATAATAAAATTGTTAGAAGTGTGCTTTAGAAACAAGGTAGAATCAACTTTGCCCATGACATACCCATTATCTAACAAAAATTTCTAATTTCTCATACCAAGCTTTAGGTGCTTGTTTGAGTCCATAGAGAGCTTTTTGAAACAAATAATCATGACTGGGTAGCTTGTCATTTACAAAGCCCAGAGGTTGAACAACAAATACTTCCTCCATGATTGTACCATTCAAAAACACACTTTTAACATCCATTTGATATAATAAGAAATTTTTGTAACTAGTAAAGGCAAGTAGCATTCTAATAGATTCAAGTCTAGCAACAGGAGCATAAGTTTCATCAAAGTCAATACCTTCCTGTTGGTTGTAACCTTGTGCTACAAACCTTGCTTTGTTCCTTGCCACTTTTCCTTTCTCATCTAGATTGTTGCGGGAGACCCACTTGATGCCAATGATCTTTCTATCACATGAACTTGGCACTAGAGTCCACACACCATTCTTCTCAAATTGCTCCAGCTCTTCTTGCATGGCAAGGATCCACTCATCATCACCAAGGGCTTCTTTGATGTTCTTTGGCTCTAGTTGTGAGATGAAGGCACTGTCTGCTTGTTCTTTGTTGTATGCAACTCGTGTCTTCACTCTCTCGAAAGGGTTGCCAATGATTAGCTCCTTGGGATGGTTCTTTGCAAAGAGGGGAGTAGGATCCTTCTTTTCTTCTTCATCTACTTCTATCACCTGCTTACCTTTATTGTCGATGTTGAGGTCTTTCAAGATAGGAATGAAGTCATCTGCAACATCATTATCAACAACATGCTTGCCAACAACAAGGTTAGTTTCAATAAACTTAATATTAATAGATTCTTCAATTTTAGACAATTCAATGTTGAAGACTCTATAAGCCCTGCTTGTAGTGCTATAGCCTAGGAAGAAAGCCATATAAGATTTCAGATCAAACTTGTCAAGAGAATCCTTCATATTCAAAACAAAACAAGGACATCTGAAAACATGAAAGAAATCAATGGATGGATTTCTACCACGCCAAAGATCATAGGGGGTTTTCTTCAAAGAAGGATGTGTAAAAACTCGGTTATGCACAAAATAGGCGGTACTAACGGCTTCAGCCCAAAACTTCTTAGGAAGGTCATATTCAAGAAGCATTGTCCTTGCCATCTCTTGAAGCGACTTGTTCTTCCTCTCAACTACCCCATTTTGTTGAGGCGTACGAGGAGAAGAGAAATTGTGTGAGTAACCAGATTTTTCACAAAAACGTTCAAAAAGACCATTTTCAAATTCTCCCTCATGGTCACTGCAGATAGAAGCAATCCGGAAAGAAACTTCATTTTCAACCCATTTGCAAAAGCTCAAGAAAACATCAAAAGTATCACTTTTTGAAACGAGAAAGAAGGTCCAAGTATATCGAGAAAAATCATCGACAATAACAAGACAATACTTGGAACCGCGAAGCATTTGTGTTCTCATTGGTCTGAATAGATCAATATGAAGAAACTCAAGAACTCTTTTGGTACCCATGACTCCTTTGGATTTGAAGGAGGATTTGGTTTGTTTCCCTTATGTATGAGGTTGGCATTCCTCATCCTTTTCAAAATCCAATTTGGGAAGTCCTCGACCCAAATCCTTTTTGCTCAACTTCTTCATTTGATGCATATTCACATGACCCAAACGATGATGCCAAAGAGAAATATCATTTTTATCCACTACCAAGCATCTGTCAAGAACATGCTTAAGAGCATCAAGAATAATAACATAAAGATTACCATTTCTAGTTCCCTTATATATGACATTGTAAGAGAGGGAATCTAGAGGCAAACATTCTAAGGATGTAAACAGCACAAGATATCCATTATCACATAGTTGACTTACACTAATCAAATTGTGATGTATGCCATCAACAAGCAAAACATTCTTAATATATAGGTCATTGCCTACATCACCCTCACCTATGACCTTACCCTTCTTGTTGTCCCCAAAGGTTACCGATCCTCCTTTCTTTTTCACAAACTTGTTGAAATGGCTGATTTTTCCAGTCATGTGCTTAGAGCAGCCACTATCAACAATCCATTTCTTTTTAACCTGCAATAAAGAAGGATGTCAGAACCCAACTCAAACTTTGCGATCCGAGGTTAGCTTAGGGACCCATTTCATCTTTGAGTTGGTCCCCTTGGGCTTGTAAGGACAATAAGTAGAGTAATGGTCCTCACATTTACAATGAACACAAACCATAGGGTTCTTAGAGCCGAAAGTCTCTCCATGGAAAATAGGAGGTTCCACACTCTTTTTCTTACCCTTGTTCTTGCTCTTTTTCTTACCTTTGGGAGAAGTCCCATCATATCCCAAACCGCTAGTATCAATTTGTTTGGTAGAGTGTTCTAGGACATCATTGAGGGATTTCTTTCCCGAGAGAAACTTTTGCAAAGAAGATCTTAACTTGGCATTATCATCACTAAGGTTAATGACACTAGTATAAAGACTAGCAAGATCATCTCTAGCATTCAATAGTCTGGCCTCTAAATAGAGGGCTTTAGTATGAAGGGAATCTCATTCTAACGCTATGCTAGCAACTTCATTACTTTGCAAAATAGGTCTAGAAGATAAATAATTAACTTGAGCAAGTAACTTGGCATTTTCATATTTAAGAAAAATAATTTCTCCTAGCATCATCAATGAGTTTGAGTTCTACATTTTCAGTTTTAAGACCATCAAGCTCATCTAGGAACTTTTGGTTTTCTATCTTAAGATTTTCAATATTTTTAAGAAATACACCATTCTCAACCTCTACTCCATTATGTTAAAGCTCAAGGTCAAGAAATTGCCCTTGCAAAGAGTCTATGCTATCAAGGCGAAGTTTTTCATTTTTATCAAGAATCTCAATTTTAGCATAAAGATCATCAACTATCTTGCCTAACCTTTTCCTTTTAAATTTGCATATAGTAAAGGATGATTGGCATTCATTTAGCATTTCAATGAGAGTTTCCTTAGATAGCTCATGCAAATTGACTTCACTTACATCACTTACCTCACTTACCTCACATACATCTTCACTTGTAGAGGCCATGAGTGCAAGGTGTCATTCTTCATCTTCAGAGCTTGAAAGCTTGAGGAGGACTCCTCCCAAGATGCATGAGTTGCATCTTTGGATCTACTTTCTTTCTTTTATTTCCTCTTGTACTTGCCCTCTTTCTTGTATTCTTTGTCTTTCTTATGGCTACTCTTGTGATGAATCTTCTTGGCCTTTGAGCAATCACTCTTGAAATGGCCTTTTTGGCCACACTCATAGAATCTCGGAGTTGATGAAGAAGGCTTCCCCTTGTAGTGCTTTCCCTTGGAGTAATTTGCTTCATGCTCATTTTGCCCTTCATCTTCACTTGAGGAGGGGGTAGGAGACTTTAGAGAAAGTTGTTGTTGCCGCATCATCTCTTCTATTTGTGCTTTGAAGGATGTGTCCTTTATCTTCTTAGACTCCTTCTCTTCCCATTTTTCTTTCTCTTCTTTCTTATCAAGCCTAGGTTCATGGGCTTGAAGGTTACCAACCAGCTCCTCAATTGACAACTCACTTAGCTTGTACACCTCTTCAATGGATGTAACCTTGGGCTCCCATCTCTTAGGAAGAGATCTCAAGATCTTGGAGTTGATAGTGCCTTTGTCTAACACACTCCCAAGGGTTTCCAATCCATTGATGATCACATTGAGCCTAGTGTACATATCAACCACTCTCTCATTCTTACCCATTTTGAAGTTCTCAAGTATCCCACCAAGCATGTAGATTTTGGCTTCCTTTACTTGCTCCGTACCTTCATAGGTGACACATAGTTTGTTCCAAATTTCATGTGCGGTGTCCCAAGAAGATATCTGGTTGAACTCGGATGGAGTGAGGGCTGCATAGATGATGCTCACTGCTCTTACATTGGGTTGGGCTTTCTTCATTCGAGATTCAGTCGAAGTGGAGATCTCCCCCTTTGGTTCTTCATACTTGAGGTGCACCACCTTCCACATTTAGTAGCTCACACCTTGAAGGTAGAACTGCATTCTTCTCTTCTAATTTAGGAAGTTGGTGTCATCGAAGACCAGAGGTCGTATGGAGAAGTTCCCTTCTAGGTCGAGGGATCCAAGTGTCAAATCGCCCATCTTCTCCTACTTGTCGAAATAGCTTGGAGAAGACCTACTCTGATACCACTTGTTAGATCAATGGGCTCTAGAGGGGTGGGGGGTGAATAGAGCTTCACAATTCTCACAAGACAAATTAAACCACCAAATTATATAAAGTGTAAAAGCTTAAACAAGCATCAATTTGATGTCTTAATCTAACATACATAGAAAGGATGAGAGACAAGGATAAGCAAGCAGTTGGACATGTGGTTTAGAGTGGTTCCATGTCCTAAACTTAGGAGCAATGTCAGTCTACTACCTAGAGTGGGTTAGTCTCTAGGATTTGCAATCTTGGTACTCTTATATTCCAGAATAAGATTACAAGACACAAGAACCCCACATCTAAGGGATTAGTACCTCAAGCAAAGATCTTCAACCTAGAGAAGGAGCTTACCCACTTGAACCATGGAGTCTTCAGCCATCAACATGGACTTACCCACTCCTTCCTTCAAGTCTTCTGCCTTCAAGGGATTACCTATCTTCCTTGAGCGTTGCGTTGACTATCTTTTTCACTTGGAGATCTTGAGAACCTATCTCCTTCACTTGGAGATCTGGAGCACCTTGCTTTCTTCAACCTTGAAGAACAACACCTCCTTCTCCTTCACTTGGAGAAGATCTTCAAACTTTATCTTCAATGGGAATTGAGGTAGGAAGATGGAGGAGAGATTTACATCAATACATGAAGTATCTCTCTTACACAAGAACCTATCTCACTCATACTCACGAATTTGACGTAAAGGTAGAGAGAGAAAGGGGCTCAAAGGGTTAGAACACTCTCAACTATGCTAGAACCAAGTTTGCAATGAATGATCAGCCTTCGAATGAACTCCAAGATGTCCTATTTATAGTTGAGGGTGCCCCTTTAAGTTGTGGGACACTTAGATACAAAAATAACCATTTTTTTCTCAAAGCAACAACTCTATTTTTGCTTAAAACACACACCAACAGTCACATTACTTTTTAGCAAAATTCTGTACATTGCAATCAGTCGAGTTTCAATAAAGTTAACTCGACCGATCAAGTAAAATACAAAACTGATATTCAAACTGTCAGTCGAGTTTGTCCTGGGGAAACTCGACTGATCACTGAAGATCATTTTGGTCAGGCACTCGATTGATCGAGTTCTGTGAAAATACAACTCGACCGATGCTATCTCTAGAAAACTTACCAAAATGGATCGACCAAGTTTGTCCTGGGGAAAACTCGACCGATCGACAGCCTGTTGTCAATATTTGGAAAATGCATCTAAAGTGATTTAACTTTGGCATTTTATGTCCCAATCATTTTTCTCATCTAAGTTACAAGTCAATTCATCATTACAAGTGATTACAGAAATGTTCTAAGGTCATTTACATGGATTTCCACAAATACACACTTGTAGCTCTTTGACTTGAACTTGAGCCATTTTAGGGCTTTTGATTTTAGATACTTTTCATGTACCTAATACCTGAAATCAATCTTTAATACACATATTAGATACATATGAGTGGAATGGTTAAGTCATTATCAAAACATGGACAATGTATAACCTCAAGGTCAGCATTCTCCCCCTTTTTGACAATGACAAACCATTCCTCAGACATATTAAGAAAGGATGTAGAAGTTACACCTTTGCCTTGTGAATTTTGGGGGATTCATGATACGAACAATGTGAATTTCTCCCTCTTAATCTATGCTTCCTCTAAGATGCATGGTTAGTCTCTCTACACATAGCAATAACAATCTACATGTAGTATGTAGTCCTTTACAAGTTCACATGGTGAACAGTGAATGAACAAGAAAAGGATCACACAAGCTAAAAGCACTAGTATAATGATGAATACCAATATGATTGAGTTTCAAGACTTGAAATATCTTCCCCATTTTGAAATTATCAAAAAGTAAGGGGGGTAGAATAGCATAAACTCAAGTCTTCTCCAAAACACAAGCAACCACATATGCCGAAAGAATAAGGAATCACATAGCATATATCACACAAAGACAGAACATAACATACAATCTAAGTTGTAAGCAAAATGTGGTAGAAGATGGCACCAACACATACAAAAGATCAGAGTAAAAAGCCAGAGTGCACATCATATATATAACAGCTCAGAGATATGTTCACATGAGAGCAACTACAAGCATAAGACGATGAAAACAAAGATAAAAAATAGTACAAATCAGATATATGTGCAAAGATGTTTCTTATACAAAATAGTGTAGAATGATGTATATGATAAGCATTCTAGACTACAAACTAAGAAACAACCTAAACATCTAAGATATATATATCTACGGTATCATCATCATCTCTAGGCATGTAGTCCTCATCTCTGTCAGAAGGTGGAGCAGCAGTGCCATCATCATCGGAGTCAGCACCATCACCATCACCATCACCATCACCATCATCTGAAGCATCCTCGCCATCACCATCTTCATTAGCATCATCATCCTCAGCATCGTCAGCCTGGTCTGACATCTCCTCATCAGCAGGAGGCCCAAAAGAGCGACCAGGCCAACAAGCATTTTGCTCAGCCTAAGACATACCAAGAGCGTGAAGCTCATTCGCCCGTGGGAAGGATGGAGCAGAGTCTCCAAGGTTGGAAAGCAGAGTGGCCAAGGGGACAATAGGCAACAGTAGATAGATGGGAGCGGAGCTACCAACAGTAAAAGGTGGTGGGGGTGGAGGAGTAGCAGCGGAAGGCTCGGGAGCGGGGTAGTAATGATTATATGCATAGGAAGCATAATCACTATCGGGGTAGGGCTGGTAGGTGGGATAAGGATAATCACATGATAGGTTCATGATAGACATGATGGAACATAGATCCTGATGTAGATGGTCCAGAACCTATTGGTTGTGTCCTTGTTGGTGCATCATATATCCCAAAAGGGTTTCATTTGATACACAAAACAAAGCACGGCTAGGTCTGGGAGGAGGCTGTAGTGGTGGAGCTTGGGTGGAGGAGGCTGGGGCTACATAAGCTGAGGGAGAAGCACTGGGGGTGGAGGATAATATAGGCACAAACTTTTAAAGTGTGGTCTCACTGATGCAAACACCCTTTCTGGCGACTGGGTAGTGGAAGTCAGAAAAGAGGGATTTGTCCGTGACAAACTTGAAATAGCCACAAATCAAAGCCGGGTAGGGAGGGTGGGTGCCTTTTGTGTTCTTATTAGTGTCAAAGCAGGTCATATGATGTAGAATATATCTGTCCCACTTGATATCGATGTTCTCTAACATGCAATACATAATAACTGCAATGTTCTCTACAATGTCCGTTTGGTTTTTCTTTGGATGGACATTACAGTTGATCACTAAAGCCAATATGCGCTTCCTAAGGTCAAGGGAGGAGGAAGGTAGGGTGGACCTCTTCTTATAAGGAACGTCAGGTTTCTTCAAGTAATGATAAATATCAGGTAAGGTCAATTCATTTTGCTTGTAGAAACCTTTCGGGTCCAGAAGATCAAAATACTCTCTGTAATCCTTGCACCATGTGTTGTTTTCCTTGTCTATGGAAAGAAAGACATTTAAGGTGTCCTCAAAGGTTTGGAAATGGAGACCCATGATCATCGATGTGAGGATCACTTGAGTATTTGGCGGGGGGATAAGTGAGTCGTAGTTCCAACACAAATTCATGTAGAACTCGTGAACTGCCTTAGTACTCGATGTAGAGTTGTTAAAGCAATCATGTTCGATGGCAAGGGCAGATAGATGGTGGATGGATAACAACTTAGCTACTTGGTCAATAATCGCTTGACGTCAAGGAGAGGGCTCGATTAAGGCACGAAAAGGAAAAGGGCTTCGAGGAAGAAGTTCTTTGTACCGATTTACAACCTCTATCGATATAAACGATGTATCGCTAAAGGGAATCAAGTGATTAGAGGATGAAGAAGCAGGTGCATTGCTTGGAGCAGGTCGTTTCCTTCTTTGGGAGGCCATGGAGGCTAAATAGATGAAGAAAACGTGCAAACAAGCAAAACAAACTGTAAAATCCGAACATGAACCACCAAGGATCGCCCGGGAAGGTCTAGGTTAAGCTACCTAGGTCGGGAAACGACTGGGAATGGGAGGTTTAAGGATAAGGTTGAGAGCTCAGGGCTTGAGGATGATGGATCGATCATCTATTTTCTAGTTGAGAGGGAAAATAGTCGGCCGATCGTAACTTAAAGTTGGCTCAGCCCGCTGATTGGTCGAGTTTTGTGAGTGTGAAACTCGACCAAATGGTTCTCTGAAGAACAACTCTCGACTCCTGATCGGTCGAGTTTGTCCTGGGGGAAACTCGACCGAAGGTCAACCTGACCTAAAATAGTCATTCTTAATTTCTATCCACATTCATGCCAATTAAATTCATTTTTCAATTCTATTATGTATAATTAACATACTTAGGCACATGTAGCTCATCATTGGGTACTATTTTGCAATAAAACATGAAACTCGATAAAAACCCAAAAACAAGAAAAAAAAACTAAGCATGATAACAAGAAAGTTAGGCACATTTTAAGCATATATAGGTAGGCAAGGTGAGAAATGACATGAGCAAACATATATGATAGAGACAACTAGCTAGATCACATAGCAATATCATCCAAAGCAATAATGAGCAGTTTAGATCGAATAAAATTAAATTGATCTCTAGCTATAGCTTTAGTGAAAATGTCCGCCAGCTGATATTCCGTGTCCACATGCATGATATAAATATCCTTCTTGGCAATGTGATCACGAAGAAAGTGATGGCGAACCTCTATATGTTTAGCTCTACTATGCAATATATGATTATAAGAGAGATTGATTGCACTAGTATTATCACAATAGATAGGAGAAGCATCAAAATGTATGTTAAAGTCTTGGAGCATTTGCTTCATCCATAGGACCTGGGCACAACAACTCCCAGCTGCAATATATTCAGCCTCAGTAGTTGATAATGCCATGGTGCTCTATTTCTTGGAAAACCAAGACACCAAGCATGGTCCTAGAAGGAAGTAAGTGCCACTTGTGCACTTTCTATCAACTAAAAAACCCGCGTAATCTGCATCACTATATGCCACAAAAGTAAAGTCCCTTGACTTAGGATACCATAGTCCAAAATTTTGAGTTTTGGCTAAGTACCTCAAAATCCTCTTAACGGCAATAAGATGTGATTTCCTAGGGCTAGATTGAAAGAGAGCACACGAGCCAACACTAAACATAATATTATGTCTAGAGGTAGTTAAATAAATTAAACTTCCAATCATACCTCTATAGAGCTTCTCATCTACCTTCTCACATTCTTCATCTCTATCAAGTTTGGTGGTGTTGGACATGGGAGTATCCATCAACTTCATGTTCTCCATCCCAAAGCATTTGAGTAGTTCATGTGTGTACTTGCCTTGGTTGATGAAGTTTCCTTCTTTTGTTTGCTTGATTTGAAAGCCGAGGAAGAAGGTCAACTCACCCATCATGCTCATCTCGAACTTACTCTGCATTAGAGAACTAAAATCCTTGCAAAGATCAAGATGAGTCCCGCCAAAAATGATATCATCAACATAAATTTGAATAATAAGAAAATTGTTAGAAGTGTGCTTTAGAAACAAGGTAGAACCAACTTTTCCCATGACATACCCATTATCTAATAAAAAGTTCTTTAATTTCTCATACCAAGCTTGAGGTGTTTGTTTGAGTCCATAGAGAGCTTTTTGAAACAAATAAACATGATTGGGTAGCTTGTCATTTTCAAAGCCCATAGGTTGAACAACAAATACTTCCTCCTCGATTGTACCATTCAAAAAATGTACTTTTAACATCCATTTGATATAACAAGAAATTTTTGTAACTAGCAAAGGCAAGTAGCATTCTAATAAATTCAAGTCTAGCAACAGGAGCATAAGTTTCATCAAAGTCAATACCTTCCTGTTGGTTGTAACCTTGTGCTACTAACCTTGCTTTGTTCCTTACCACTTTTCCTTGCTTATCTAGCTTGTTGCGGTAGACCCACTTGGTGCCAATGATCTTTCTATCACTTGGTCTTGGCACTAGAGTCCACACATGATTCTTCTCGAATTGCTCCAACTCTTCTTGCATGGCAAGGTTCCACTCATCATCACCAATGGCTTCTTTGATGTTCTTTGGCTCTAGTTGTGAGATGAAGGCACTGTCTGCTTGTTCTTTGTTGTATGCAGCTCGTGTATTCACTCTCTAGAAAGGGATGCCAATGATTAGCTCCTTGGGATGGTTCTTTGCAAAGCGGGGAGTAGGATCCTTCTTTTCTTCTTCATCTGCTTCTATCACCTGCTTACCTTTATTGTCGATGTTGAGGTCCTTCAAGATAGGAATTAAGTCATCTGCAACATCATTATCAATAACAAGCTTGCAAAAAATAGGGTTAGTTTCAATAAACTTAACAATAATATATTCTTCAATTTTAGACAATTCAATGTTAAAGACTCTATAAGCCCTACTTGTAGTGCTATAGCCTAGGAAGAAAGCCTTATAAGATTTTAGATCAAACTTGTCAAGAGAATCCTTTGTATTCAAAACAAAACAAGGACATCTAAAAACATGAAAGAAATCAATGGATGGCTTTCTACCACGCCAAAGCTCATAGGGGGTTTTCTTCAAAGAAGGATGTGTAAAAACTCAGTTCTGCACAAAACAGGCGGTACGAACGGCTTCGACCCAAAATTTCTTAGGAATGTCATATTCAAGAAGCATTGTCCTCGCCATCTCTTGAAGCGACCTTTTTCTTCCTCTATACTACCCCATTTTGTTGAGGCGTACGAGGAGAAGAGAAATTATGCAAGTAACCGGATTTTTCACAAAAATGTTCAAAAAGACCATTTTCAAATTCTCCCCCATGGTCACTGCAGATAGAAGCAATCTGGTAAGAAACTTCCTTTTCAACCCATTTGTAAAAGCTCGAGAAAAAATCGAGAGTATCACTTTTTGAAATGAGAAAGAAGGTCCGAGTATATCGAGAAAAATCATCATCAATAACAAGACAATACTTGGAACCGTGAAGCATTTGCATTCTCATTGGTCTGAATAGATCAATATGAAAAAACTCAAGAACTCTTTTGGTACCCATGACTCCTTTGGATTTGAAGGAGGATTTGGTTTGTTTCCCTTGTGTACAAGGTTGGCATTCCTCATCCTTTTCAAAATCCAATTTGTGAAGTCCTCGAACCAAATCCTTTTTTCTCAACTTATTCATTTGATGCATATTCACATAACGATGATACCAAAGAGAAATATCATTTTTATCCACTACCAGGCATCTCTCAAGAACAGGCTTAAGAGCAACAAGAACAATAACATAAAGATTACCATTTCTAGTTCCCTTATATATGACATTGTAAGAGAGGGAATCTAGAAGCAAACATTCTAAGGATGTAAACAACACAAGATATCAATTATCACATAGTTGACTTACACTAATAAAATTGTGATGTAGGCCATCAACAAGAAAAACATTCTTAATACATAGCTCATTGCCTACATCACCCTCACCTATGACCTTACCCTTCTTGTTGTCCCCGAAGGTTACCGATCCTCCTTTCTTTTTCACAAACTTGTTGAAATGGCTGATTTCTCCAGTCATGTGCTTAGAGCAGCCACTATCAACAATCCATCTCTTTTTAACCTGCAAGAAAGAAGGATATCAAAACCCAACTCAAAATTTAGGATCCAGGGTTAGCTTAGGGGCCCATTTCATCTTTGGGTTGGTCCCCGTGGGCTTGTAAGGATAATAAGTAGAGTAATGGTCATCACATTTACAATGAACACAAACCATAGGGTTCTTAGAGCCGGAAGTCTCTCCATGGAAAATAGGAGGTTCCACACTCTTCTTCTTACCCTTATTCTTGCTCTTTTTCTTATCTTTGGGAGTAGTCCCATCATATCCCAAACCGCTAGTACCAATTTGTTTGGTAGAGTGTTTTAGGACATCATTGAGGGATTTCTTTCCCGAGAGAATATTTTTCAAAGAAGATCTTAACTTGGCATTATCATCACTAAGGTTAATGACAGTAGTAGAAAAACTAGCAAGATCATCTCTAGCATGCAATAGGTCAGCCACTAAATAGAGGGCTTTAGTATGAAAGGAATCTCGTTCTAACGCTATGCTAGCAACTTCAATACTTTGCAAAATAGGTCTAGAAGATAAATCATTAACTTGAACAAGTAACTTGGCAATTTCAAATTTAAGCAAAACAATTTCTCTTTGAGAAGCATAAACTTCATTTCTCCTAGCATCATCAATGAGTTTGAGTTCTGTACTTTTAGTTTTAAGACCATCAAGCTCATCTAGGCACTTTTGGTTTTCTATCTTAAGATTTTCAATATTTTTAAGATATACACCATTCTCAAGCTCTACTCCATTATGTTGAAGCTCCAGGTCAAGAAAGTTCCCTTGCAAAGAGTCTATGCTATCAAGGAGTAGTTTTTCATTTTTATCAAGAATCTCAATTTTAGCATAAAGATCATCAACTATCTTGCCTAACCTTTTCCTTTTAGATTTGCATTTAGTAAAGGATGATTGGCATTCATTTAGCATATTATTGAGAGTTTCCTTAGATAGCTCATGCAAATTGACTTCACTTACCTCACTTACCTCACATACATCTTCACTTGTAGAGGCCATGAGTGCAAGGTGGCATTCTCCATCTTCAGAGCTTGAAGAGCTTGAGGAGGACTCCTCCTAAGCTGCATGAGCTGCATCTTTGAATATTCTTTCTTTCTTTTCTTTCCTCTTATACTTGTCTTCTTTCTTGTACTCCTTGTCTTTCTTGTGGCTACTCTTGTGATGACTCTTCTTGGCCTTTGAGCAGTCACTCTTGAAATGGCCTTTTTGGCCACACTCATAGCATCTCAGAATTGATGAAGAAGTCTTCCCCTTGTAGTACTTGCCCTTGGAGTAATTTGCTTCATTCTCATTTTGATCTCCGTCTTCACTTGAGGAGGGGGTAGGAGACTTTAGAGCAAGTTGTTGCTTCCGCATCATCTCTTCTATTTGTGCTTTGAAGACTATATCCTTTATCTTCTTGGACTCCTTCTCTTCCCTTTTCTCTTCCTCTTCTTGGTTATAAAGCCTAGGTTCATGGGCTTGAAGGTTACCAACTAGCTCCTCAATTGACAACTCACTTCGCTTGTACACCTCTTCAATGGATGTAACCTTGGGTTCCCATCTCTTAGGAAGAGATCTCAAGATCTTGGAGTAGATAGTGCCTTTGTCTAACACACTCCCAAGGGTTGCCAATCTAATGATGATCACATTGAGCCTAGTGTACATATCAGCCACTCTCACATTCTCACCCATCTTGAAGTTCTCAAGTAGCCCACCAAGCATGTAGATTTTGGATTCCTTTACTTGCTCCGTACCTTCATAGGTGACACATAGTTTGTTCCAAATTTCATGTGCGGTGTCCCAAGAAGATATCCGGTTGAACTTGGATGGAGTGAGGGCAGCGTAGATGATGCTCACTGCTCTTGCATTGAGTTGGGCTTGCATCATTTGAGCTTCAGTCCAAGTGGAGATCTCCCCATTTGGTTCTTCATACTTGAGGTGCACCACCTTCCACATTTCGTAGCTCACACCTTGAAGGTAGAACTACATTCTTCTCTTCCAATATAGGAAGTTGGTGCCGTCGAAGACCGGAGGTCACATGGAGAAGTTCCCTTCTAGATTGAGGGATCCAAGTGTCAAATTGCCCATCTTCTCCTACTTGTTGAAGTAGCTTGGAGAAGACTTGCTCTGATACCATTTGTTGGATCAATTGGCTCTAGCGGGTGGGGGGGGGTGAATAGAGCTTCACAATTCTCACAAGACAAATTAGACCACCAAATTATATAAAGTGTAAAAGCTTAAACAAGCAGCAATTTGATGTCTTAATCTAACATACATAGAAAGGACGAGAGACAAGGATAAGAAAGCACTTGGACATGTGGTTTAGAGTGGTTCCATGTCCTAAACTTAGGAGCAATGTCAATCCACTACCGAGAGTGGGTTAGTCTCTAAGATTTTCATTCTTGGTACTCTTATATTCCACAATAAGATTACAAGACACAACAACCACACATCCAAGGGCTTAGTACCTCAAGAAAAGATCTTCAACCTATAGAAGGAGCTTACCCACTTGAACCATGGAGTATTCATCCATCAACATGGACTTACCCACTCCTTCCTTCAAGTCTTCTGCCTTCAAGGGATTACCTATCTTCTTTGAGCATTGGCTTGACTATCTCCTTCACTTGGAGATATGAAGCACGTTGCTTTCTTCAACCTTGAAGAACAACACCTCCTTCTCCTTCACTTGGAGAAGATCTTCAAACTTTATCTTCAATGAGAATTGAGGTAGAAAGATGGAGGAGGAAAGCTTTACATCAATATAGGGAGTATCTCTCTTACACAAGAACTTATCTCACTCATACTCACGAATTTGACTTAAATGTAGAGAGAGAAAGGGGCTCAAAGGGTTAGAACACTCTGAACTATGCTAGAACCAAGTTTGCAATGAATGATCAGCCTTAGAATGAACTCTAAGAGGTCCTATTTATAGTTGAGGGTGCCCCTTTAAGTTGTGGGACACTTAGATACAAAAATAGCCATGTATGCGTAGGGGATGATGGATGAAATCAAGGTCTAGCTGCTTTCTTTCCGTATATCACTCTAAGTTATGTTTCTGCTCTAGTTTTTTACTCAAAGCAACGACTCTATTTTCACTCAAAACACACACCAACAGTCACATCACTTTTTCTACAAATTCCGTACAGTGCAATCGGTCGAGTTTCAATAAAGTTAACTCAACCGATCAAGTAAAAGACAAAATCGATATTCAAACTATCGGTCGAGTTTGTCCTGGGGAAATTCGACCGATCACTGAAGATCATTTTGATTAGGCACTCGATCGGTCAAGTTATGTGAAAACACAACTCGACCGATGCTATCTCCAGAAAACTGACCAAGATGTATCGACCGAGTTTGTCCTGGGGAAAACTCGACCGATCGACAACCTATTGTCAATCTTTGGAAAATGCATCTAAAGTGATTTAACTTTGGCATTTTATGTCCCAATCATTTTTATCATCTAAGTTAAAAGTCAATTCATCATTACAAGTGATTACAGAAATGTTCTAAGGTCATTTACATGGATTTCCATAAATACACACTTGTAGCTCTTTGACTTGAACTTGAGCCATTTTATGGCTTTTGATTTTGGATCCTTTTTATGTACCTAATACCTGAAATCAATCTTTAATACACATATTAGATACATATGAGTGAAATGGTTAAGTCAGTATCAAAACATGGACAATGTAAAACCTCAAGGTCAACATTCTCCCCCTTTTTAACAATGACAAACCATTCCTCAAACATATTGAGAAAGGATGTAGAAGTTATACCTTTGCCTTGTGAATTTTGGGGGATTCATGATACGAACAATGTGAATTGATCCCCCTTAATCTATGCTTCCTCTAACCTGCATGGTTAGTTTATCTACACATAGAAATAACAATCTACATGTAGTATGTAGTCCTTTGCAAGTTTACATGATGAACAATGAATGAACAAGAAAAGGATCTCACAAGCTAAAAGTAGTAGTATAACGATGAATACCAATATAATTGAGTTTCAAGACTTGAAATATGTTTCCCCCTTTTGAAATTATCAAAAAGTAAGGGGTGTAGAATAGCATAAACTCAGGTCTTCTCCAAACCACAAGCAACCACATATGCAGAAAGAATAAGCAATCACATAGCATATATCACACAGAGACAGAAGATAACATACAATCTAAGTTGTAAGAAAAATGTTGTAGAATATGGCACCAACACATACAATAGATCAGAGTAAAAAGCCAGAGTGCACATCAGATATATAATAACTTAGAGATATGTTCACATGAGAGCAACTACAAGCATAAGACGATGAAAACAAAGATAAAAAATAGTACAACTCAGATATATGTGCCAAGATGTTTCTAATATAAAATAGTCTAGAAAGATGTATATGATAAGCATGCTAGACTACAAACTAAGAAACAACCTAAACATCTAAGGTATCTATATCTACAGTATCACCATCATCTCTAGGCATGTAGTCCTCGTCTCTGTCAGAAGGTGGAGCAACGTGCCATCATCATCGGAGTCAACACCATCACCATCACCATCACCATCATCTGAAGCATCCTCGCCATCACCGTCATCATCAGCATCATCAGCCTCAACATCGTTAGCCTGGTTCGACATCTCCTCATCAGCAGGAGGCCCAAAAGAGCGACCGGGCCAACAAGCATTCTGCTCAGCCCAAGACATACCAAGAGCGTGAAGCTCATTGGTCTATGGGAAGGACGGAGTAGAGTCTCCAAGGCTGGAAAGCAGAGTGGCGAAGGGGCCAGTAGGAAACGGTAGATAGATGGGAGCGGAGCTACCAGCAGCAAAAGGTGGCGGGGGTGGAGGAGTAGCAGTGGAAGGCTCGGGAGCGGGGTCGTAATGATTATATGCATAGGAAGCATAATCACTACCGAGGTAGGGCTGGTAGGTGGGATAAGGATGAGCACATGATAGGTTCATGGTAGACATGATAGAACACATATCTTGATGCAGATGGTCCAGAACCTGTTGGTTGTGTGCTTATTGGTGCATCATATATCCCAAAAGGGTTTCATTTGATACACGAAACGAAGCACAACTAGGTCTGGGAGGAGGCTGTGGTGGTGGAGCTCGGGTGGAGGAGGTTGGGGTTGCAGAAGCTGAGGGAGAAGCCCCGGGGGTGGAGGAGAATACATGCATAAACTTTTAAAGTGTGGTCTCACACTACTACATTTTTGTCCAGTAACGTCGCTGCCCATATCGTTGTTTTTACTAGAATAACTGACCTAATAGACTACTGCATCGATTTTATCACAAAAACTGACCTTACAGGTTTCCCGCGACAAAAATTTGTGCGATTTTGGCTTCGCGCCTCGATCTATAGGGTCGTTTTTTTTTAAATAACCGATTCTATAGGGTCAACAAAAAATGCGGGCACCGTTTTGGAACTCTAGAGTCGGTCTTTATATATAACCGACCTTACAAATGTGGTATGAAGCGTCGGTTATCCTAAAAAACCATCGCTATAGGTTAAGTCTGGGCACCATTTTTTTAATAGACTTTTAGGGTCGATTTTTTACCCAAAACCGACGTTATAGGATTCGGGTACAGTTTCATTTCTCATTTGGGTTTAGTTTTTGAGAGCCTATGGGGTCGGTTTTTACTATACAAGGTCATTTTTTTTGGTTAAAAAACTGACCGTATAGAGCAATTTTTGTAGCGACGGCCACTTAGGCGTCGGCTGAAAAGTGACACTATAGGCTTAAAAAAACCGATGCTATAAACCATTTTTGTACTAGTGTCACTGATGCAAACACCCTTTCTAGCGACCGGGTAGTGGAAGTCGGAAAAGAGGGATTTATCTGTGGTGAACTTGAAATAGCCACAAATAAAATCCGGGTAGGGAGGGTGGGTGCCTTTTATGTTCTTACTAGTGTCAAAGCAGGTCATATGATGTAGAATATATCTAGCCCACTTGACACTGATGTTCTCTAACATGCAATACATAATGACTGTAGTGTTCTCTACAATGTCCGTTTGGTTTTTCTTTGGATGGACATTACAGTTGATCACTAAAGCCAATATGCACTTCCTAAGGTCAAGGGAGGAGGAAGGCAGGGTGGACCTTTTCTTATAAGAAACATCATGTTTCTTCAAGTAACAATGAATATTAGGTAAGGTCAATTCATTTTGCTTGTAGAAACCTTCCGGGTCCAGAAGATCAAAATACTCTCTGTAATCCTTACACCACATGTCGTTTTGCTCATCTCTGGAAAGAAATACATTTAAGGTGTCCTCGGAGATTTGGAAACGGAGACCCATGATCATCGATGTGAGGATCACTTGAGTATTCAGCGGGGGGATAAGCGAGTCATAGTTCCAATGCAAATTTGCATAGAACTCGTGAACTGCCTTAGTACTCAACATAGAGTTGTTAAAGCAATCATGTTCGACGGCAAGGGTGGATATATGGTCGACGGATAGAAACTTAGCTACTTGGTCAATAATTGCTTGACATCTAGGAGAGGGCTTGATTAAGGCACGAAAAGGAAAAGGGCTTTGAGGAAGAAGTTTCTTGTACTAATTTATAGCCTCTATCAATATAAACGATGTATTGTCAAAGTGAATCAAGCTATTAGAGGACGAAGAAGCAGGTGCATTGCTTGGAGCAGGTTGTTTCCTTCTTTGGGAGGCCATGGAGGCTAAATAGATGAAGAAAATATGCAAACAAGCAAAACAAACCGTAAAAGCCAAACAAAAACCTCCAAGGATCACTCGGGAAGGTCTAGGTTAAGCTACCTAGGTCAGGAAATGGCTTGGAATGGGAGGTTTAGGGCTAGGGTTGAGAGCTCAGGGCTTGAGGATGATGGATCAGTCGGCTATTTTCTAGTTGAGAGGGAAAATAGTCGGCCGATCGTAACTTAAAGTTGGTTCAGCCCGCTGTTTGGTCGAGTTCTGTGAGTGTGAAACTCGACCGAATGGTTCTCTGAAGAACAACTCTCAGCTCCAGATCGGTCGAGTTTGTCCTGGGGGAAACTCGATCGAAGGTCAACCTGACCTAAAACAGTCATTCTTAATTTCTAGCCATATTCATGCCAATTAAATTCATTTTTCAATTCTATTATGTATAATTAACATACTTAGGCACATGTAGCTCATCGTTGGGTACTATTTTGTGATAAAACATGAAATTCGATAAAAAACCAAAAACAAGCAAAAAACTAAGCATGTTAACAAGCAAGTTAGGCACATTTTAAGCATATATAGGTAGGCAAAGTGAGAAATGACATGAGCAAACATATAGGATAGAGACAACTAGCTAGATCACATAGCAATATCATCCAAAGCAATAATGAACAGTTTAGATCGAATAAAATTAATTGATCTCTAGCTAGAGGTTTAATGAAAATGTCCACCAGCTGATTTTCTGTGTCCACATGCGTGATATAAATATCCTTCTTGGCAATGTGATCATGAAGAAAGTGATGGAGGACCTCTATATGTTTAGCTCTACTATGCAATTTAGGATTATAAGAGAGATTGATTGCACTAGTATTATCACAATAGATAGGAGAAGCATTAAAATATATGTTGAAGTCTTGGAGCATTTGCTTCATCCATAGGACCTGGGCACAACAACTCCCGGCTACAATATATTCAGCCTCGATAGTTGATAATGCCACGGTGCTCTATTTCTTGGAAAACCAAGACACCAAGCATGATCCTAGAAGGAAGCAAGTGCCACTTGTGCACTTTCTACCAACCAAACAACCCGCGTAATCTGCATTACTATATGCCACAAGAGTAAAATCCCTTGACTTAGGATACCATAGTCTAAAATTTTGAATTTTGGCTAAGTACCTCAAAATTCTCTTACCGGCAATAAGATGTGATTTCCTAGGGCTAGATTGAAAGAGAGCACACAAGCCAACACGAAACATAATATCAGGTCTAGAGGCAGTTAAATAAAGTAAACTTCCAATCATACCTCTATAGAGCTTCTCATATACCTTCTCACCTTCTTCATCTCTATCAATTTTGGCGGTGTTGGACATGGGAGTATCCATCAGCTTCATATTCTCCATCCCTAAACATTTGAGTAGTTCATGTGTGTACTTGCCTTGGTTGATGAAGTTTCCTTCTTTTGTTTGCTTGATTTGAAAGCCGAGGAAGAAGGCCAACTCACCCATCATGCTCATCTCAAACTCACTCTGCATTAGAGAACTAAACTCCTTGCAGAGATCAAGACCAGTCCCGCCAAAAATGATATCATCAACATAAATTTGAATAATAAGAAAATTGTTATAAGTGTGCTTTAGAAACAAGGTAGAATCAACTTTGTCCATGACATACCCATTATCTAACAAAAATTTCTTTAATTTATCATACCAAGTTTGAGGTGCTTGTTTGAGTCCATAGAGAGGTTTCTGCAACAAATAAACATGATTGGGTAGCTTGTCATTTTCAAAGCCCAGAGGTTGAACAACAAATACTTCCTCCTCAATTGTACCATTAAAAAATGCACTTTTAACATACATTTGATATAACAAGAAATTTTTGTAACTAGCGAAGGAAAGTAGCATTCTAATAGATTCCAGTCTAGCAATAGGAGCATAAGTTTCATCAAAGTCAATACCTTCATGTTGGTTGTAACCTTGTGCTACTAACCTTGCTTTGTTCCTTACCACTTTTGCTTACTCATCTAGCTTGTTGCGGTAGACCCACTTGGTGTCAATGATCTTTCTATCACTTGGTCTTGACACTAGAGTCCACACACGATTCTTCTCGAATTGCTCCAGCTCTTCTTGCATGGCAAGGATCCACTCATCATCACCAAGGGCTTCTTTGATGTTCTTTGGCTCTAGTTGTGAGATGAAGGCACTGTCTGCTTGTTCTTTGTTGTATGCAGCTCATGTCTTCACTCTCTCAAAAGGGTTGCCAATAATTATCTCCTTGGGATGGTTCTTTGCAAAGTGGGAAGTAGGATCCTTCTTTTCTTCTTCATCTGCTTCTATCACCTGCTTACCTTTATTGTCGATGTTGAGGTCTTTCAAGATAGGAATTAAGTCATCTGCAACATCATTATCAACAACATGCTTGCCAATGATAGGGTTAGTTTCAATAAACTTAACATTAATAGATTCTTCAATTTTAGACAATTCAATGTTGAAGACTCTATAAGCCCTACTTGTAGTGCTATAGCCTAGGAAGA
Organism: Alisma plantago-aquatica; assembly: GCA_963693085.1. Lineage (NCBI taxonomy): Eukaryota > Viridiplantae > Streptophyta > Magnoliopsida > Alismatales > Alismataceae > Alisma > Alisma plantago-aquatica. Next base: position 412,574,026 of record OY856409.1, read on the forward strand.
AAGCCTTATAAGATTTTAGATCAAACTTGTCAAGAGAATCCTTCATATTCAAAACAAAACAAGGACATTCAAAAACATGAAAGAAATCAATGTATGGCTTTCTACCATGCCAAAGCTCATAGGGGGTTTTCTTCAAAGAAGGATGTGTAAAAACTCAATTTTGCACAAAGCAGGTGGTACTAACGGCTTCAGCCCAAAACTTCTTAGGAATGTCATATTCAAGAAGCATTATCCTCACCATATCTTGAAGCGACATGTTCTTCCTCTCTACTACCCCATTTTGTTGAGGCATACGAGGAGAAGAGAAATTGTGCGAGTAACCAGATTTTTCACAAAAACGTTCAAAAAGACCATTTTCAAATTTTCCCCCATGGTCACTGTAGATAGAAGCAATCCGACAAGAAACTTCATTTTCAACCCGTTTGTAAAAGCTTGAGAAAACATCAAGAGTATCACTTTTTGAAATGAGAAAGAAGGACCAAGTATATCGAGAAAAATCATCGACAATAACAAGACAATACTTGGAACCACAAAGCATTTACATTCTCATTGGTCTGAATAGATAAATATGAAGAAACTCAAGAACTCTTTTGGTACCCATGACTCCTTTGGATTTGAAGAAGGATTTGGTTTGTTTCCCTTGTGTAAAAGGTTGGCATTCCTCATCCTTTTCAAAATCCAATTTGGGAAGTCCTCGAACCAAATCCTTTTTGCTCAACTTCTTCATTTGATGCATATTCTAATGACACAAACGACGATGCCAAAGAGAAATATCATTTTTATCCACTATCAAGTATCTATCAAGAACGGGCTTAAGAGAATCAAGTACAATAACATAAAGATTACCATTTCTAGTTCCCTTATATATGACATTGTAAGAGAGGGAATCTAGAAGCAAACATTCTAAGGATGTAAACAACACAAGATATCCATTATCACGTAGTTGACTTACACTAATCAAATTGTGATGTAGGCCATCAACAAGCAAAACATTCTTAATACATAGGTCATTGCCTACATCACCCTCACCTATGACCTTACCCTTCTTGTTGTCCCCGAAGGTTACCGATCCTCCTTTCTTTTTCACAAACTTGTTGAAATGGATGATTTCTCCAGTCATGTGCTTAGAGTAGCCACTATCAACAATCCATCTCTTTTTAACCTACAAGAAAGAAGGATATCAGAACCAAACTCAAACTTTGGGATCCAGGATTAGCTTAGGGACCCATTTCATCTTTGGGTTGGTACCCTTGGGCTTGTAAGGAAAATAAGTAGAGTAATGGTCATCACATTTATAAGGAACACAAACCATAGGGTTATTAGAGCTGGAAGTCTCTCCATGGAAAATAGGAGGTTCCACACTCTTCTTCTTACCCTTGTTCTTGCTCTTTTTCTTACCTTTGGGATCAATTCCATCATATCCCAAACCGCTAGTACCAATTTGATTGGTAGAGTGTTTTAGGACATCATTGAGGGATTTCTTTCCCGAGAGAAACTTTTTCAAAGAAGATCTTAACTTGGCATTATCATCACTAAGGTTAATGGAAGTAGTAGAAAGACTAGCAAGATCATCTCTAGCATGCAATAGGTCAGCCTCTAAACAGAGGGCTTTAGTATGAAATGAATCTCATTCTAACGCTATGCTAGAAACTTCATTACTTTGCAAAATAGGTCTAGAAGATAAATCATTAACTTGAGCAAGTAACTTGGCATTTTCAGATTTAAGCAAAACAATTTCTCTTTGAGAAGCATAAACTTCATTTCTCCTAGCATCATCAATGAGTTTGAGTTCTATATTTTTAGTTTTAAGATCATCAAGCTCATCTAGGCACTTTTGGTTTTCTATCTTAAGATTTTCAATATTTTTAAGATATAAACCATTCTCAACCTCTACTCCATTATGTTGAAGCTCAAGGTCAAGAAATTGCCCTTGCAAAAAATCTATGCTATCAAGGAGCAATTTTTCATTTTTATCAAGAATCTCAATTTTAGCATAAAGATCATCAACTATCTTGCCTAACCTTTTCCTTTTAGATTTGCATTTAGTAAAGGATGATTGACATTCATTTAGCATATCAATGAGAATTTCCTTAGATAGCTCATGCAAATTGACTTCACTTACCTCACTTACCTCACTTACCTCACATACATCTTCACTTGTAGAGGCCATGAGTGAAAGGTGGCATTCTCCATCTTTGGAGCTTGAAGAGCTTGAGGAGGACTCCTCCCAAGCTGCATGAGATGTATCTTTGGATCTTATTTCTTTCTTTCTTTTCATTCCTCTTGTACTTGCCTTCTTTCTTGTACTCCTTGTCTTTCTTGTGGCTGCTCTTGTGATGACTCTTCTTGGCCTTTGAGCAGTCACTCTTGAAATGGCCTTTTTGGCCACACTCATAACATCTCAGAGTTGATGAAGAAGGCTTCCCCTTGTAGTGCTTACCCTTGTAGTAATTTGCTTCATGCTCATTTTGGCCTTCATCTTCACTTGAGGAGGGGGTAGGAGACTTTAATGCAAGTTGTTGCTGCTACATCATCTCTTCTATTTGTGCTTTGAAGGCTGTGTCCTTTATCTTCTTGGAATCCTTCTCTACCCTTTTCTCTTCTTCTTCTTACTTATTAAGCCTAGGTTCATGGGCTTGTAGGTTACCAACCAGCTCCTCGGTTGACAACTCACTTAGCTTGTACACCTCTTCAATGGATGTAACCTTGGGCTCCCATCTTTTAGGAAGAGATCTCAAGATCTTGGAGTTGATAGTGCCTTTGTCAAACACACTCCCAAGGGTTGCCAATCCATTGATGATCACATTGAGCCTAGTATACATATCATCAACTCTCTCATTCTTACCCATTTTGAAGTTCTCAAGTAGCCCACCAAGCATGTAGATTTTTCCTTCCTTTACTTGCTCTGTACCTTCATAGGTGACACATAGTTTGTTCCAAATTTCATGTGCCGTGTCCCAAGAAGATATCCGGTCAAACTCGAATGGAGTGAGGGATGTGTAGATGATGCTCACTGCTCTTGCATTGAGTTGGGCTTGCTTCATTTGAGCTTCAGTCCAAGTGGAGATCTCCCCCTTTGGTTCTTCATACTTGAGGTGCACCACCTTCCACATTTCATAGCTCACACCTTAAAGGTAGAACTGCATTCTTCTCTTCCAATATAAGAAGTTGGTGCCATCGAAGACCAGAGGTTGCATGGAGAAGTTCCTTTCTAGGTTGAGGGATCCAAGTGTCAATTCACCCATCTTCTCCTACTTGTTGAAGTAGCTTGGAGAAAACCTACTATGATACCACTTGTTGGATCAATGGGCTCTAGAGGGGGGGGGGGGTAAATAGAGCTTCACAATTCTCACAAGACAAATTAGACCACCAAATTATATATAGTGTAGAAGCTTAAACAAGCAGCAATTTGATGTCTTAATCTAACATACATAGAAAGGATGAGAGACAAGGATAAGCAAGCACTTGGACAGGTGGTTTAGAGTGGTTCTATGTCCTAAACTTAGGAGCAATGTCAGTCCACTACCTAGAGTGGGTTAGTCTCTAGAATTTGCAATCTTGGTACTCTTATATTCCACAATAAGATTACAAGATACAACAACCACACATACAAGGGCTTAGTACCTCAAGCAAAGATCTTCAACCTATAGAAGGAGCTTACCCACTTGAACCATGGAGTATTCAGCCATCAACATGGACTTACCCACTCCTTCCTTCAAGTCTTCTGCCTTCAAGGGATTACCTATCTTCCTTGAGCGTTGTCTTAACTATCTCCATCACTTGGAGATCTTGAGCACCTATCTCCTTCACTTGGATATCTGGAGCACCTTTCTTTCTTCAACCTTGAAGAACAACACCTCCTTCTCCTTCACTTGGAGAATATCTTCAAACTTTATCTTCAATGGGAATTGAGGTAGGAAGATAGAGGAGGAAAGCTTTACATCAATACATGGAGTATCTCTCTTACACAAGAACCTATCTCACTCATTCTCACAAATTTGACTTAAAGGTAGAGAGAGAAAGGGGCTCAAAGGGTTAGAACACTCTCAACTATGCTAGAACCAAGTTTTCAATGAAAGAGCAGCCTTGGAATGAACTTCAAGAGGTCCTATTTATAGTTGAGGGTGCCCTTTAAGTTGTGGGACACTTAGATACAAAAATAGCCATTTGTTGCTCAAAGCAATGACTCTATTTTTGCACAAAACACATACCAATAGTCACATCACTTTTTCTGCAAAATTCCGTACAGTGCAATCAGATGAGTTTCAATAAAGTTAACTCGACCGATCAAATAAAAGACAAAACTGATATTCAAAATGTCGGTTGAGTTTGTCCTGGGGAAACTTGACCAATCACTGAAGATCATTTTGGTCAGGCACTCGATCGGTCGAGTTCTGTGAAAACACAACTCGACCGATGCTATCTCCAGAAAACTGACCAAGATGGATCGACCGAGTTTGTCCTGGGGAAAACTCGACCGATCGACAACCTGTTGTCAATCTTTGTAAAATGCATCTAAAGTGATTTAACTTTGGCTTTTTATGTCCCAATCATTTTTCTCATCTAAGTTATAAGTCAATTCATCATTACAAGTGATTACAGAAATGTTCTAAGGTCATTTACATGGATTTCCACAAATACACACTTGTAGCTCTTTGACTTGAAGTTGAGCCATTTTAGGGCTTTTGATTTTGGATCCCTTTCATGTACTTAATACCTAAAATCAATCTTTAATACACATATTAGATACATATGAATGGAATGGTTAAGTCATTATCAAAACATGGACAATGTATAACCTCAAGTTCAACAGAGAAGAGGCGCACTATTGTAGTTGCGCCGTGGCTGTTTCATGACCATGATTTTGAGGGAAAATGGGAGAGGAAGAGTCTTTCTCACTACATCATCATACCGTTGGTAGAATTTTGGGGAGAAAACATAAGAGAGGGGTCAAGGAAGCAATATGAGTTGTTGGTTTTGTGCTTGGACATAGTCAATAGGGTGTGTATATATTAGTAGGGGAGAAAAGTGGTGGTCAAACTTCCTTTATAATTTAATTTCATCTTGTGCTAAAAGAAACTCATAATTACTTGGTTTAACCATACAAACAACTTTTTGGTCAAGACATATGTTTCACACTGTAATTGGTCCTTTTAATGAAAATATTTTTAATATAACAAAATATCTCCACCGCAACAAAAGTCTTATATCTCCTAACATAATTCATTGGTGTAATTAATATATCACTATTTCAAACGATCTTCATACCTCATGTCTATCACCAATATACTATTAAGTTAAATTGACGTCTTTAAAACAAGCATTATGCACCTCAATTCTTTCTTTTTTAAAATATTGTAAACTTAAAGAAATCATAACTTCCAATCATATGGATGTTGATAAGGTTTTCCTTATTATGTAAAGCCTCTATTTCTCTTTTAGATAGTGGACAATAAAATACACTAAAATGGGAATATTTGAAGGTCTAAATAATTCTTTTAACAAAATGAATGTTAAAAAGTCATAATTATAATTAAGATTCACAAAACCATCACAAGATCATTCTGTAATCATAATTAAACTCCAAAATACATCATTGTCTACCAAATTCATACCAATCCTTAAATAAAATAATCAAAATGCTTCAATATGACTTTATTTTCTGATAAATACTTTAAAAAGTATTTTAAATTACATCATTTCTATATATTATTGATCCATTTATTAAACATTTTATCAAATACTATCAAAATATATCTTCAAAATCACTTAACTATTATTATCCAAAATTGACCAAAAATCCAAATTGTACTAAAGAGGTCTCCCCATTGATGTTGATGTTGGGATTTGATGCAGAAGCAAGCAGCATCGTGGTGAAACCAGAGTGTTGCTAATTGTTAGTCACCTCCACTACCGAGTCAGGTTTTCTTGGGACTGAGTAGTGGAGAAGTGGGCACAAATCTTGCCTCCCAAACTGTTGAACTACAAGGAGGCGATAAAAACTTCAATTTTCTCCACCCTTCCAAAATTCTCATTAATAAATCAATTGAGGGGAGAGAGTGATGTACTCAGTTAAAATTTCACCTTATTTGAACAAAGGAATATCAAAATATTAAAGTTTTACTATTTCACCAAAATAATATTAATGACTTGAATTATCAAATTCAATTTGTCTCTAGTTATTGTATATTTTATTTGACCCATCAACCAAGATTGGTTTGGTCTGAAATTTTATTTCAAGATTGATTACCACCATAAAACTCTCCCACCAATTTTCATCCAAAATCACTTTGTTTATCCATCCAACTAAAATATCACTAAAAATTATCATTTTTGGCCCACATGAATTTTATTTGATTTAAATGATCTCAAAAAATTCTCAACTCTTAACCATATATATAGTAAATGATTATAAGATTCATGGGTGACTTTGGGGTCATTTGGATACACAAAAATATCAAATTCATAAATTGGATTATAAGATCTTAAAAATTGAGTTTGTCACATCCTTCCCACCTTAAAAGAAATTTTGTCCCCAAAATTTAAAAAACAATCTCAATGATTGAGAGTGTCTAAACCATGTCATTTCCTCAAAATTATGTTCATGATTAAATCAAAGGTCACTTATAAACTTGTATTGATCAACTAGAGGTCAAAAGATCATAGTTCCTAGTCACATCTATATCAAGTAAAGGTTAGGATCAAGAGTCGAGATTATCCATCAGGATTAAATCATGTTGTGATCTAACAAAATTGTGATTCAAGAGTCAATATTCAAATATCAATTTTTTTGTCCAATCATTCAAAGTAGGGCACTATTCCTATTTTAGACCATAGGCATGATCATTCATCTGAAACCAACAATGTAGCAAAATTTTGAGACATCATTGTCCATTCATAGTCAAGGATAATCAAGGTTGATGGTGACCAGACCTAGGTCATTTTTAGAAAATAGACCCTATAATTGAAAATATCATCCTCAAAATTATCATCTAGTCAACATCTCAAGATCTGAGTTTTTGGTTCAAATGTCAAAATTTGGATGATCAGACTTTAAGTCAAACGAATAGAATTCTTGGGTCAAAAGTATAATAATCCCAACATTTTAGGATCCTAGCTTCTACATGTCCTAGGCGGGGTTATGTATCCACGATAGGGATTTTGTATTTTAACAATTTGAGTCAAACATCATATTTCAATACTGTGATTTCATGTTCAAAATCAATGGAATGCCCCACCCTAGTCCACATGAGAGTCACACCCTAATTCATAAATCGAGTGGATACACATAGTCATATTCTCAAACATTTTTAGTTTTAGGGATATGGAAGTCACTAATCATATATCAAGGGTGGTAACAAAATCCACATTGCATGATTATAGGAGTCACATCATTTCCAAGATCCATAATCATGAGTCATGATTTCATACATCAATATTGAGAGTCAAAGTTTGGACGTCCAGGTCATAGGTCCAAATATTTCAAAGCTAGGGTTTAGGTTCCTATATAGACTTTAGGGAAGACCATTCATCCATATTAAAAGATTGAGAAATAACCAAACAATATTTTTTAATATCAATCACCAATTTTTGTTACCACAATATCGAGGTCTGATGAATGATCTAGACCTAAGTTTTTCTAGGAATTTAGCCACAAGTTATCGTCAAATTTGTACTTAAATTAAAATTCAAAATTGAGTATCAATATTTCCATAGATGTAACCTATTGGAGACTTGGGTCAAGGAATGAAAATCAGTTGGAAGGGGTTACCTTTACAAGATGACAATTTAGAGGAAGTCATAAATAGGTATGTGACCAAGGTTAGGGGAGTCATAAGTCAACTACCACCCTAATATAGCACATTAGTACTAATAGTAATCAAACATGATCATAGCAAAAATAGGGGGGAGTATCAATTATTTAACCGTACTTCATATGGTCACAAGATCAAAGATCAAGGTCATAATCGGAAACTATATTTCAAGATTTTACAAACTTGGGATTATAATATAGCTCCTTTACTTTCATAGATCAAGGAAACAAGTGTCTTTGGAAAATCAAGAAGTTAGATTGGGAACTCAAGAAATTAAGCATAATCATGCGTATGATTCATACTATTCAAATTTTGAGTCTTATAAAGAGGCATAATAGTCAATAGGGAAGTTACCTCTTGTAACAAGTCTTCACATCATGATATAAGGGTCTGAAGACATAGTCATATCAAGGTATGGGGATACATATCAATAGAGAAATATTTTCTTAACCATGGTTTGAGGTTTGATCAAAAACATGGGAAACATAGGTTCTAATAATAGGGACCTCATCAAAAATTATGTGAAAAACACGAGTTCCACCTTATTTCACCATATCACAAATTCAATTCACTCATAAAAGCACTTATATCCAATTTGGTGATATTCAATTTACAAAAACTTTACACATGAGTACATCACTTTCCAGAGTACTTTCATATATGATTAAGGAATTTCAATTGAATATCAGATCATGGAACAATAATGGTCGATATTTTACAATTTTTTATCTCATATTTTAGGTGTTCACCATGATACCCAAAAACAGGGATAGTAAATGTGAAGTCAAAGAACTATATCAAAGATGAGAAGATGAGAATTCATCCTACTATTTTCAATAGATGGCTAGGGGTAGTCCTTAAAGAAGATATGAGGAGCGAGATGACTCTTCAGGGTTAAAGAAAATCCCTTCTGGATCAACTTTGTCCTGGTAGAGTAGGGAACCTCAACCACCATTGTGAGAAGGATAGGAGGTGATTATTAGCTATAACCCTGAGCCCAGACACAAAAATGTATCCATTAAGGATTTTTTGGGTTTTCCTTGGTTCAAAAGATATGGATAATTTATTTAATTAATGCATATGTAACTGTATAGGCTTTGATACCAAATGTCACGGAATTGTTCTTACCCCAATCCTAATCCCACTGCCTAGACAGTGGTAGAGGGATTGAAGCACCCATCCCTATTTGGCTCAATGAATCTCACACAATCATATTTATAAAAGAAGATAACATCTCTTTTTATTAAGTGAACCATAAAAGTTTGTATACCAATAAGATAGACACTTAAAAGAAGAGAAAGACTATGGCAATACGCCATGCTAAATGAGATTACTCAAAACCAAAATGTTGATCGATCACTAATTTACTCATATTACCAAAAAGGGTGCAAAACTAAAACCAAGTAAAATTTTCCATCCGTTCCAGGGAACATTTACACAAAGGTTCAGAATCTTGTATATATACGTGTGTATATATACCGTATTAGGTATCTTTACATCTGTATCATGGCCACAACTTCAACTTATTTACAAAGGATATTCTCCAAATATTTACAACATTTACAAAGCATAAGTACACTACCAAAATCTTGATTCACTGTACATCATCTATAAAACATCCCGGCCTAGAACTGAGAGTATAGGGATGACTCTAGGACTCACTAAACAACCCACCAACCTTCTTCCTCCATAGATCTCCAAACTACTCCTCCTCGCTACCATGGATCTGACAGTGCTTCTAAGGTTCATATAAAAAGATGTGGTGACCCACAAGGTGAGACCCATGTCCCAATGAGAGATATAACTTCTAAAACATTTATTGCTTATATAAATATTATGTACTTTAAACTGTTAAAACAAATAATATTATATAGTTGAAAGACTATATAACTTACACACAAGAATAAGAATATTTAGAGTCATAAGTACAGTTGATTTCTCTTACTGTATTATAAATCATCTACAAAATAAAAGAAACAAAGCAATGATCATCATCCAATGTGAGTCTACGGTAACCCTAATAAATATGCTACATGACTACTTTACATATTTTATTAAGCCCTGGGTAGTTTGAGGCATACCATTTAAACTACCAACTGACCACTACAAAGTCACAATTAGCCCTGTATAAGATCTAGGATGACTAGAATCCTAAGATCTCTTTCCCTCGATCAGTGCAAGTAACAACCGTAGTGATACATTGACTTAACCAATAAAACAACCTAGTCTACCCTGGGTACACATGCCATGAAACTAGAAACCAAGTGTGAACCCTAAAATCCAAGTTACAACCGCAATCACTCTCAACACATATCAACTCTGATACATGTCCCCGACCGCTCTCTAAAACCTTCAGATTTGGATGGCAGAGATATACCCTCCCTGCACCCAGATATACTCAACAATATATGACTCTGAGCTCCTCTTGGAATTAATTATTTCACTATCTAGAAAGTTCTAACACTGATATAGTTCTACGGTCACATGACACTACATATTAGGGTTACACTTGATTAATTATGTTGTTTAACTATTTTGACTGCATCAGTTTAGTTACATACACGATCCTATAGTATGCTTTACAAGTCCTTGACATCAAGCTTAACTGATCAAGCCTGCTGCTTGTGAAGCTTAGATTATAGGATTGAATCACAACAAATCTTGATGGGATACTATAGGATGGGACTAAAAGCCCTTTACAGATGTAATTGGCTATTCTACCTCCTGATTACCTTAGACATGGGTGAAAGTCCAAACTATCATTTTTTATAGTATGCTTTACAAAATAAATTGCAGAATACAACTTTAGAAGATAAAAAATATATGAAACATGTTCCGTGTTGTTCCATTATGGTATACTTATCCATTATTATCTGTAAAGAGGACTAAGCCTCCAACTAGGGTGCAAAATAGCCCAAAATGCCATGTAGATCAAAAGAGTAATAATCTTCTGTAGGAGTAGCATTCACATCTAAAATTTTGCATAGAGTATCATGAGTCACCAATAGGATAACACCCAAAATTTCATCCTAAACATTCATCAGATGAAAGAGATATACAATTTTAAGGATTAAGCAATCATATATTCAAAACCTAGCATAGGTGAGTGACCTTACTTTAGGATATTTTTTCCAATGGAAATTTCAGCACTAAAATAGTAACCAAAAGCCCCAAAATTCATATAGAAGATCATCATACAATAGGGATCAATATACATTTCAAGTTTCGTCTTCATTGGACACTAATGCACCTTGAAAAAGGCATGTTTATGGGACATTTCACTTGTATTAAAAATTTCAAATCTTGTAAGTTCAAAGGAAAAGTTCTCCTTACAAAAGAAAATGTATGGGGAGGGCTAAAAGAGGTTAAAGGATTCATATTTTCATCATATACATGCAAAATAGTACCCAAATAACCATCTTTTGGCATTACATACTTTCTAAAATAAGATTTAGGTCATGCATATATTATGTAGGCAAGCAATGTAATAAAAATTACATCACTAACCAGAAAAGGTGAAGGAAAATGTCCAACAAAAAAGTATCATGAAGAAGAGAAGGTAAAACCCTAGCTTTATACTCTGAAAGCTCTAATGTAGCTCCTATATTCAAGAATGGGGTAGCTCTAGAGCAACAGAGAGAAGAAAGAGAGCCCTTCATACATGTGTATGATTTTACAGTAAAGAACACCATGGATTCTATCCATGGAAGAAGATAGAAGAAATAATATAGTAAGAAAAGGAGGTTGGGGAAGAAGATCTTACATCCATGTAACAAGAAATTAGGTAAGAAAACTTTGTTCCATTCTAGAAGAGCTAGATCCAAGTCCTACAACAACATGTGACCATGATCCAACAAGGCTTTGACATTGAGAAGCTCCTCCTTCATCAACCCTTTGGTTTCGGGTGGTCTCCAAGAATGAGAGCAGGTTTGGGTCTAAAAGGTTTGTTTGAGGGAAGAGGGGGTGGGGTATTTTTATCTATGAGGAGAGAGAAAGGAGGTCAAAGGTCAAAAAATGTTCTATCATTGATCAAAGGTCAAGCTTTCCATCTATGTACAACCAGAATCTCCATCAATTTGTAGCCCTCAAGGAAAACCATTATTTTGTACACCCAATGCAACCATCACATTGCATCCCTGAAGGAAAACCATTGGTTTGTAGCCCTCAAGGAAAATCATTGGTTTGCACACCCACTGCAACCATTAGATTGCAACCCTCAAGGAAAACTGTAGGTTGGACACACACTGCAACCATTGAGTTGCAACCCTTAAGGAAAACCATTGGTATGCACACCCATCACAACCATCAGGTTTCAACCTTCAAGGAAAACCATTGGTTTGCACATATAGTGCAACCATCAGGTTGCGGCCCTCAAGGAAAATGATTGGTTTGAACACCCATTACAATTATCAGATTGCAACTCTCAAGGAAAATCATAGATTTGCACAACCAGTGCAACCATCAGGTTGCATCCCTCAAGGAAATCCATTGGTTGTTGAACCCAAACAAGCATCAGAAGGTGAAAATACTTTCACTTCCATATAGAACGAACATCATGGGTTGGTACCTTTATGCAAAAAGGTTCCAAAGCCTTCAAATAAGACAAACTTGCTATGCATATCATCCTCTAATTACCATGTGGCTTCCTCCACACCATGGTGATGCCACAACACCTTCACTAAGGCTATGTACTTCTTCCTTAGTTTCTGCACACATCTATTCAAGACCAAAACTGCTCCTTAAAGATAAGAAACATCCTCATCCAACTCCACTTACACTGGTTGTATTGTCTGCTCTATATTGGGGTGACACTTCCTTAACATAAAAATGTAGAACACGTCATGTAATCTGTGAAACTCTGTCGATAAGTCCAACTGGTATGCAACCTTTTCAACTCGTTCCATGATAGGGTAAGGTCCCATAAACCTAGGTTCCAACTTACCCTTCTTACCAAACCTCATCACACCCTTCCAAGGGGATACCTTGAAATACATGTTCTCTCCAACTCGGGACTCTAACGGTCTATGAAGATTATTGACATATACTTTTGTCTATCTTGAGCTGTCTTTAATTTTTGCTAGATCACCATGATTTTCTCTATAATTTGTTGAACCAACTCAAGACCCAAATGTTGATACTCACCTTTTTCATACCAACAAAGAGGTGATCTACATAATCTACCATGAAAATCCTCATACGGTGCCATGTCTATGCTCCTTTGATAATTGTCTTTGTAGGCAAACTCAATTAGACTCACGTGGATATCCCAACTCCCAAGAAACTGAAGTACACATGCACTCAAAAGATCCTCTAATGTTTGTATGTCCTCTCTGAATGACCATCTATCTGCATGTGAAAGGTTGTACAGAACCTCAACTGTGTCCCCAAATCTTTATGTAGACACTCCCAAAACCTTCTGGTAAACCGAGGACCTCTATAAGACACTATGGTAACTGGTATGCCATGCAGATGAACTATCTCATCAATGTAGACATGTGCCAACTTCTCTGATGTATGGGTTGTCTTGACTGGAAGAAAGTGATATGACCTTGACAACCTATCAACGATCATCCAAATGGAATCATGACCGTTGTCTGTTCATTGGAAGTCCAACCACAAAGTCCATGGTTACGTGACCTCATTTCCACTGTGGAATTGGCAAAGGATGAAAAGTCCTTGTAGGTTTTTGATGCTTTTCTTTGACCTATTGACAAACTGGACACTTGGAAAAAAACTTTTCCATGACATGCTTAAAACTTAGCCACCATTATAAATCCTTCAAATTATGATGCATCTTTGTACTTCTAGAATGCATCACGTACATTAAGAAATGAACGTCCTCAAGTAACATCTCCCTTAGACCGCCAATGTCAGGAACCACCATCTTGTTGTGGAAGACCACTATCCCATCATTAAGTCATGAAAGCCATCAGGCTCCCTACTACCAAACTCTAATATGATGTTCTATATCATAGTATCATTCTTCTCCGTGTCTCTAATTTCTTGTTTAATGTTAGCTTTACATGTCACTATGCTAACAAACCCGCCAACAAGGAAACCTCCAACTATACATTCATATACCAAAGTGACACTAGCATGTCCCGCTTGTGATATGCCATGGAGTGTAACTATGCTTTATATGTAGACGATGAAGAAGATGACTTTCTACTCAGTGCTTCAACCACTACATTTTCCTTTATAGGATGATAGTCTATCATACAGTCATAGTCCTTGACCAGATCCATCCACCTCTTTTGCCTCAAGTCCATCTCGTGCTTTGAAAAGATAAACTGTAGATTCTTGTAATATATGAAGATTTGGCACTTTTCCCCATACATACAATGCCTCTGAATCTTCAAAGATAGAACCACAATAGCTAACTCCAGGTCATGAGTTGGATAGTTCTCCTCACGCTTCTTAAGTTTCCAAGATGCAAAAGAAATCACATTCTTACCATGCATCAACACACATCCAAATCCATTTTTTGAAGCATCACAAAAATAGATTTAGCCTTTCCTAGGCTCTAGCAACACCAACACGGGAGAACTCGTCAACTTCTCTTGCAATAAGTGAAAAGAATGCTGACACTTGTCATCTCAAACAAAAGGAACACCCTTCCTGGTTAGTTTGGTCAAAGGTAAAGCTACGACACTAATTTTTTAATGAGCCTCATGTAGTAACCGGCTAGGCTAGGAAGTTTCAAACTTTAGTTGGTGTCTTGGGCTGCTCCCACCCAAACATTGACTCCACCTTATCAGGGTGTAGACAAACACCTCTTGCTGAGATGACAAGACCAAAGACACCTCATTCAGCTAAAACTCACACTTACTTAACTTAGCATACAACTAATGCTATCTCAATAACTCCAATGCTTGACGAAGTTGTTGCTCATGTTAGTAACTATCCCTGGAGTATATAAGTATATCATATATGTACACAACCACAAACTGATCAAGATATGGCCTATAAACTCTATTCATTAGGCCCATAAATGTTGTCAGTGCATTGGTCAACCTAAATGACATGACCGCAAACTCGTAATGACCATACCTAGTCCTAAAAGTAGTCTTAAGTATGTCATCTGCCTTGATCCTCAACTAGTGATATCCTGACCTCATGTCTATCTTATAAAACACTATAGCACCTCTCAACTAATCAAAGAGATCATCTATCATTGGCAACAAATACTTGTTCTTCAATATGACCTTGTTCAACTGCTAGTAGTCTATACAAAGCCTCATAAAACCAATCTTCCCTTCATGAACAACACCGGAGCACCCCAATAGGAAGTGCTTGGTCGTATAAAATCCTTCTTCAGCAAGTCCTACAACTACTTCTTCAACTGCTTCATATTAGTTGGTGCCATTCTATAGGGTGCTTGAGCTATGAGTTGCATTCTAAGAACTAGATTGATTTCAAAATCAATCTCTCTATGGGGTGGAACACCAGGAGATTCATCTGGAAAACATCCTCAAACTCACACACCATAGGTACATCCAGGTTACTAGGACTCATCACCTTGGTATCCACTATATGAGCTAAGAAAGCTTCACATCCTTGTCTCATCAACTTCTCTGCTATCATAGCCAATATAAGATAGGTTGGAAGAATTTTCCTATGTCCTTGGAAAGTCCAAGAGACATCCCCATCATGAAAAATTGAAACTTTGGAACTACAATCGAAAAAACCTCATACTTGTCCAATTTATCCATTGTTAGGATCACATCAAATCCATGCATATCAAGTGGCATGTGATCCACTTGAATGTTGTGTCTTGATAAGGAAATATCACAAGATGGACACACCTCTCGCAACACGATAGAACCAACCAAAGGGGTTTCTAGCAAGAGGCTATCATCCCTACTATATCCAAGAAGATTATAACTATTTATCACCTCTCTGGTGATAAATGAGTGCATCACACCTGGATCAACTAAAGCAGATACAAAGGTAGAAGCAGATAAGTTAGAATGAAAAAGTTCCATCTGACCTATCACGATCCTTAGGTTGACCACTCCTTCAAACTAACTCATGACATATAATATGGTTGTTTCCTATTTTCGACCTCAAACCTTGCTAGTTGGTCGTGAAGACCCTTCCTGTGATGTCCGTCCTCAACCCCACTGCCAATGCTACTTCACTACTATTGCTATTGCTATGAGCCCTATTGTCTCTGCCTCTGCTCATGCATAACTTCTTGATTCTTCATGGGGCAAGAACACCTCACATGCCCAACCTAGCCGCACTTGAAATAGGCCCTTGTGTCATATTGTGGCCTGGATGGCCCTATCATAGACACTGATCCAGAATTGTTCACCACTGCTGGTGGAAAACTATGACCTCTCCCCTTGCTAGGAGACTACTGTGACTATTCTTGTATCCTTGGCTCAGAAACAACTGATCTATGCAGTGACTATTGGTACTATGGGGAAGAGAACCTCAACTTCTTAAAGCTTCCAAACGATTACCCTTGGAACTGGGTTGACCTCTTCCTTGCATTAGCTTCTCCCTACTCCACTGACATCCTCTCTATCCTCCTCACAGACTCCACAAAGGTGGAAAACTTCTCTTGGGACTCTAAGGTAGATGTTGTCCTTGCCAACTCGACATTTGATCCCTTCTCAAACCTTCAAATCTTCTCCTTCTCTATGGATACCATGTGAGGACAAAATGTCAACATGTAAATACTCAATCTTTACGGTCGAATATTTACAAAAGAAAATCAGAAATATAAACAATCTTTATTACCATCATGATTTTACATCAGAGTTGCGGAAGCTTTACATAAGATTACAAAATTTAAAATATACTTTATTCCTATCTATTATTTAATAGAGGACAACTCCTGCACGTCTCTTCTAGTCCATCCTTGTATCACCTATTCATGAGTTCCCAAAAGAGCAAAACCACACATGGACCCCATTGAAGGGAAAAAAGGTTAGCTAGGCTGGTACTCAATCCAATTATTGAACTATTAAAAAGTAGGTACAAAATATGATTTAGGTATGAAATCAATTTTTGGAGGGAACTATTTGGTGGACTTAGTTCAACAAAATGAGAATAACAAGTATTGATGTTTCACAATTCAATATTCAAAATAGAAATTCCACAAGACTAACAATTATTCTAACTTATCCAAGTTCTAGTTATCAAAATATCAAGAATATTTCCAATAATCAACTTTAAATATCAAGATTAAGCACTCTCATATCATTTCTTTATATATGACTATAATGCCATATGTTCAATCATCTATGAAAGAACGACATAGTAGCCTGCTATTTTAACCAGTATACTAGGGGACCACTAATCCATTACAACCTGTGCATAGGGCGACAGGACGTACCCAAAAGGACCAAAGTCCATGGAGTCAAAACTCCAAGAATTCAATTGCAATGCTATCTTAATATTAAACTAAATCCAACAATAATGAATTTAGGGGTGGTGACCTTCAGAGGAAGCAAAGGCTTATAAAATAGTTTAGGGTTCACCACCAAACAAGATATATTGAATTCAAGAGGGAAACAAAATAACTCAATAAGTAAATAGAGAATCTAGTACCTCAATTTATCCAAGACTGCATGGATTGCATCATCACAAAGTGGCCCCAAGCATTTATGAAGAGGTAACTACAAAGAATAATGATCTTGGCACCATTTGACTTGGAATAAATGTTGTTCAATTTGTCGATTTATGATTAAGTTTTTCCATCTAGGTTTCTATGACATATTTCCCCCTCGATATCATATTTAGGTTTCCAACCTTATATATATCATTGTTACATACTCATTTTTATATATGATTGTCTGTTCATATTTCCTCTAGATTATATCCTAAAATGTTGTTCATTTTGATTTAAAATATACTTCTATTTAGTCACTAGGGGTCAAAGGTGTTCACTGACTAGTACGATCTTACTAGGAATATCTAGAGTTTATATTCAAAATTCTTCAACATACACATACTTAGATTTCAAATGTGATATAAGTATATCAATATATTTATGACTTGTTTATATGATAGAGAGGGAGTGGTTTTACCTATGTTCAAACATTCTTTTGATATTTTCTATCTCTAAATATATAATATATCTTTAGTTATACTTTTAAAAGGATTAATTTCAACATAACTCGATATACATAATCAAATAGAAGATTATGATTATGCTTCTTAAATACATGTAGGATCTAGATGAAGGAAAATAAGATGATACCATACATTGTTCCACCAATATGTCTTCTAAGCCAAGTTCATGCAAATATGAGATCATCCATCTTATACATATTCATAAGAAAAGTTTTCTTACATGTCTACTTTCTCCAATATAATGATTTATTTCTAATTGGGT
Source organism: Alisma plantago-aquatica (assembly GCA_963693085.1). Lineage (NCBI taxonomy): Eukaryota > Viridiplantae > Streptophyta > Magnoliopsida > Alismatales > Alismataceae > Alisma > Alisma plantago-aquatica. The sequence continues at coordinate 412,592,188 of OY856409.1, forward strand.
CCATGTGCGTAAAATATTTGCAAGATTGATATCGTATTCACTACTATATGGATATTAAGATACAAAGTACTACTACAAAATCCAATTAGATTTAATACATTCCTGAAATTGTATATATTAATGTGCTTCTATATATGCTATATATCATTAGTATTAGGGATAAAATCAATTGGTGTCGATGACTATAGTACTTAAGTATTATATCTTGTGAATATCTCGATTATCATCTTAACTTTCAATGTTTTTTTACTAAGATTCCTTACTACATAAGTTTATAAATGCCAACATAGTATTGTGTATAGGGTTCGAATGACAACAGTAGCCTAGATAACAATAAGAGTATAGACTATAGAACATCTAATTACCTACAACTAATGCACTTGAATTTTGGTTGATCAATTATGGTGTTGTCTCCTCTTTAGGGTGATTCATGTTCAGATGCCATGATTTAATTAGAGGATATCCTGATCAGTTCCATTCATCGATGGGCTAGTTAGATATATCCCATGTCCAACATACATCTTTGTGAAACTGGAGTTGTGACTCCAGTTGAATAGGCATGCAGATCATTGGGGGATCTGTCTCTCCTTCTTGACTTTGAGTGAAAGACAAAGGGGACCAAGGATGTTGCTGCACGAGGTACTGGGAATGAAAGGGGTAGATGATTATATGGAAGGAGCCAAAGATGAGGTGCAACAGTAGAAGTTTGCAATCCTAATTACTCTCAGCTTCCTACTAAATTGGGACCCTCGTATGATTGTAGCTAGAACGACTGTAGGTCAGAGGAATCATCGAAGATGACATGATTTGATGCATCCGTAAGCCTACTACCGACACAGCAAGTTCGATGGTAATGGGTAATAGTGACCACCAAGCATCTGGTTCCATTGAAGGAAGACCTGCAGACCCCCAGCGGTTGGGTCATGGTGGTCTTGTAGGTCATCAATAACTGGAGATGGGAGAGGGCCGCCAAGTCTACTACTGGAGGGAGGGTTATTAGGGATTTACATGTGACAGTGAGGGTGGATGTCACCAGGTGTGCAACCTACAATGAAGACTAATTATGTTCCAGTTCAAAGGATTGACCACCTCATGTTGCAGGTCCTTGGTGATTGTAGGGGTATGCCAAATGGGGTTGAAGAGGGAAAATCCACGGAGGAGGGTAGTGTAGATGGAGGTATAATACAAGATGTTGGGCTCCTTGCACCACTAGAGAGGATGTCTCTAGTACAAGTCGTTGTGGAGTTGGTTGGTGGTGAGTTTGTAGATTGGTGAATCTAGAGATGATGTTCGTTTCTGGTGGTCTGCTAGGTGATCCAGGAGTTCCTTAGTGGCTAGCAAGGTCAATGGAAACTTTAAAAGTTATTGTCAAAGCAACAAAGTGGAAGGAGGAGGTGAAGGCAGTGTTAGCACTGATGGAAGATCAGGTTGGCACTGAATTGGTTGTCGGTATATAGATTCATTGCCTATGGTTCCCTCAGTGTTGCCATGGTGATCGTTGATGAGGTCAATATGCGTCATGGAGGCTAGGTGAGAAGGGGCATCAACCGTTGCAGGTTTATCGATTGCTTGTTGTTATTGCAGGTTTGTGGCTAGGGCTTATGAAGGTGTCGATACTGCTAGGGTTTTAAGGTGTTGGAAGATAAGGAGGAGGATATGAAACAGAGGAGGTGAGAGAGTATGCTCCCAACCTTAACAAAGGCAACCACATATCTATTTCCTTGTGAGGGGGGTGGGTCTGTGAGGTGACATTCTTTCTAGTAATAATGGAGGTGGTTGTCAATGGTGTGCTTGTTTATAAAGCTTGAGAAGGTCTTCTAGGGTTTTTAGAAGGTGCGATTTCAAGAGGTAACTAATGGGTCCTTGTTCTTTCATCTGGAAGTGTGGTGGCTAGGGATTTCTTCATTCTTCTAGCTTCCATTTTTGTTGGTCTAACAAAACCAAATATGGCTACTGGTTCTTGGGGGAGAGAACGACACTTCTGTTCACCTTCCTCATCTATTGATAGTTTTGGGGTAGAAGGCGTGACCTAGTTTAATGCTAACCTAAATGAACTGATCTCTTAATATTAATATTAAATGTAAGAGTCCATTAATTGGGAACTTCATAACTCCTAAATGATACAAACAAATGCATTGGAATTTTGTCCCATGTTAAGTTTTAATTAATTAATCTTTAGAAAACATTAACACCCCCATTTATATATATTTGACCATGATAACTTAACTATTATCATAATTAATGTCAATATTGACATATAGTATGATGAGCATTTTGCATTGATTCCAAGCCCAAATAGCTTTTTGATGAAGGATGTTTCATTCATGCTAGGTCTAATAGGATAAAGAGGAACAAAATATCAAATTAAACTGGATGATTTCAAGGTATGACAAATGATAGACAAATGGGGGCTAGTTTGCAATTTTTATCAATTAAAGAGCAATAGTTTATTTAGCACTATAAATCTAAAAGGAGGCCACTTTATACTAAAGGATATGATAATCAGTCGAAATGTTCACATACATGTTGGAAAGAAGGGCCCAATTGTAATGGAACTCAAGTTTAGGGGAAATTATGAATAATAGCTCAAAATATGTTTAGTATGCCAAATTTCAGTATGTTACACTCTCCACCCCTTATAAAAGATTTCGTCCCCAAAATCAATTTAGTTAGGTGCTAATCTCCACCCCTTAAAAGGATTCGACCAGAAATCTAAATAAGTAAGTCAACTATAATGTAGTGTTCTTCACCAAATCCTATGTTTGAAGGGTTTCATGAGAGTCTCTTTTAGGCTTTATCTTATACTTATTTGATTGTGACTTAGCTCATGAAATCATCGACAAAAAATTCTAAAATTCATTTTCTTTTGTACATATAGTATTATAAGTTTAGGATATAACCTAGAGGAAATATGAACAAACAATCATATATAAAAATGAGTATGTAACAATGATATATAACCAGGTTGGAAACCTAAATATGATATCAAGGGGAAAATATGTCATAGAAACCTAGATGGAAAAACTTAATCATAAATAGACAAATTGAACAACATTTATTCCAAGTTAAATGGTGACAAGATCATTATTCTTTGTAGTTACCTCTTCATAAATGCTTGGGGCCATTTTGTGATGATGCAATCCATGGAGTCTTGGATAAATTGAGGTACTATATTTGTTTCCCTCTTGAATTCCATATATCTTGTTTGGTGGTGAACCCTAAACTATTTTATAAGCCTTTCCTTCCTTTGAAGGTCACCACCCCTAATTTCATTATTGTTGGATTTTGTTTAATATTAAGATAGCACATGAATTGACTTCTTAGAGTTTTGACTCCTTGGACTTTGGTCCTTTTAGGCTTTGACCCTTTAGAGCTTTGGATCCTAAAGGTTGGGTATGTCCTTCCTCCCTGTGCATAGGTTGTAATGGATTAGTGGTCCCCCAATATATTGGTTAAAATAGAAGGCTACCGTGTCGTTCTTTCATAGATGATTGAACATATGGCATTGTAGTCATATATAAATAAATGATATGACAATGCTTAATCTTGATATTTAAAGTTGATTATTGGAAATATTCTTGATATTTTGAGACCTAGAACTTGGATAAGTTTTCATAATTGTTAGTCTTGTGGAATTTCTATTTTGAATATTGAATGGTGAAACACCAATACTTGTTCTCATTTTGTTGAGCTAAGTCCACCAAATAGTTCCCTCCAAAAATTGATTTCATACCTGAATCATATTTTGTACCTACTTTTTAATAGCTCAATAATTGGATTGAGTACCAGCCTAGTTGACCTTTTTTTTCCCTTTAATGGGGTCCATGTGTGATTTTATTCTTTCAGGAACTCATGGATAGGTGATACAAGGATGGACTAGAAGAGACGTGTAGGAGTTGTCCTCTGTTGAAGTCTAGATAGGAATAAATGTTATTTTAAAATTTGTAATCTTGTGTAAAGCTTCCACTACTCTGATGTAAAATCATGATTGTAATAAAGATTGTTTATATTTCTGATATTATTTTGTAAATATTCGACCATAAAGATCCAATCTTTACAACATAGTATCCAAGCCATAAACAATCGACACACATGCACGTCTCATGGAAGTTAGGGTTGGAAACTAGCATACCTAAAACTTATTCAAGTAGTTTAGAGCCAACCCTAGTCTTTCTAGCCTTACCTAAATGCAAATAGTACCTAAAGTGAAGTTAATTTTCATAAAGTTGTATGACTCACCAAGTAGTGAAGATGATACATCACCATAACAGTAGATATGTGTTGAGGTTTCAGAACATGTGAACAAACTAGTAGTTGAAAGGTGAACAGTTGGACTAGAAACCCTAAGTTTTAAATTTGTGAGTCCCCATTGATAGAAAAACAATATCCTTCTTTCCTATGCTATAATTGAAGTTACCCTAGTGACCCTTTAGGTCCTACATGGATCTCACTTCTAACATTGAGTCAATAGTTAATAGGATGGAATAGATAGTGTGGTGAATGTTTATAAAAGGTGATTGTGACTTACTCACCGCATTGATTTTGGCCATTTTCAGTTTTGCATCGAAACACTTCCCATAGAAAAATATTGTTCATTTTTATTTATAATATACTTCTATTTAGTCACTAGGGGTCAAAGGTGTTCAATGACTAGTATGACCTTACTAGGAATATCTAGATTTATATTCAAAATTCCTCAACAAACACATATTTATATTTCAAATGTGATATAAGTATATAAATATATTTATGACTTGTTTATATGATCAAGAGGGAGTGGCTTTACCTATGTTCAAACATTCTTTTGATATTTTCTATCTCTAAATATATAATATATCTTTAGTTATACTTTTAAAAGGTTTAATTTCAACATAACTCGATATACATAATCAAATAGAAGATTTTGATTATGCTTCTTAAATACATGTAGGATCTAGTTGAAGGAAAATAAGATGATACGATACATTGTTCGACCAATATGTCTTCTAAACCAAGTTCATGCAAATATGAGATCATCCATCTTATACGTATTTATAAGAAATGTTTTCTTACATGTCTGCTTTCTCCAATATAATGATTTATTTCTAATTGGGTCCATGTACGTAAAATATTTGCAAGATTGATATCATATTCACTACTATATGAATATTAAGATACGAAGTACTACTACAAAAATCCAATAGGATTTAATACATTCTTGAAATTGTATATATTAATTTGCTTCTATATATGCTATATGTATTGTTAGTATTGGGGATAAAATAAATTGGCGTCAATGACTACAGTACTTAGGTTTTATATGTTGTGAATATCCCAACTATCATCTTCACTTTCAATGGTTCTTTATTAAGATGCCTTACTACATAAGTTTATAGATGCCAACATAGTATTGTGTATAGGGTTTGAATGACAACAGTAGCCTAGAAAACAATAAGAGAATAGACTACAGGAAATCTAATTACCTACAACTGATGCACTTGAATTTTGGTTGATCAATTCTGGCGTTGTCTCCTCTTTAGGGTGCTTCATGTTTAAATGCCATGATTTAATTAGAGGATATCTTGTTCAGTTCCATTCATCGATGGGCCAGTTAGATATCTCCCATGTCCAGTAGATGTCATTGTGATTTGGAGTTGACTCTAGTCGAATAGGCTTGCAGATCATTGGGGGATTTGTCTCTCCTTCTTGACTTTGAGTGAAAGACAAAGGGGATCAAGGATGTTGCTACACGAGGTACTAGAAATGAAAGGGGTATACAATTATATGGAAGGAACCGAAGATGAGGTGTAGAAGTGGAAGTCTAGAATCCTAATTACTCTTGGCTTCCTTCTGAATAGGGACCCTCACATGATTGTAGCTAGAGAGGCTGTAGGTCGGAGGAAGCATCAAAGATGACTGGATTTGATGCGGTAGTAAGCCTACTACCTCCACAATAAGTTTGATGGTAACAGGTAATACCAAGGTGACCTCCAAGCATCTGTTTCCATTTAAGGAATACCTATAGACCACCATCAGCTGGGTCATGGTGGTCTTGTAGGTCATTAGTGACTGAAGATGGGAGAGGGTGACCAAGTCTACTACTGGAGGGTTGGTTATTAGGGATTTACATGTGACAGTGAGGGTGGATGTCGCCAGGTGTGCAACCTGTAGTGAAGACTAATGATGTTCTAGTTCAAAGGGTCGACCACCTCATTTTGTAGGTCCTTGGTGATTGTAGGGGTGCGACATATGCGATTGAAGAGGGAAAATCCATGGAGGAGGGTAGTGCATATGGAGGTATAGTACAAGATGTTGGGCTCCTTGCACGCCATAGGGGATGTCTCTAGCACATGTCACTGTGGATTTGGTTGGAAGTGAGTTTGTAGATTGGTGAATCTAGGTCTGCTATTCATTTTGTGGTGGTCTACTAGGTGATCCAGGAGTTCCTCAGTGTCTAGCAGGGTCGAGGAGAACTTCAAAAGTTATCGTCAAAGCAGCAAAGTGGAAGGAGGAGGTGGAGGCAGTGCTAGCACTGATGGAAGATCAAGTTGGCACTGAATTAGCTGTAGAGATATAGATTCATTGCTTGTAGTTCGCTTGTGTCACCATGGTGATCGTTGATGAGGTTAATATGCGTCGTGGAGTCTAGGTGAGAAGGGGCGTCAACTGTTGTAGGTTTATCGATTGCTTGCTGTCATTGCAGGTCTGTGGCTAGGGCTTATGATGGTTCTAATACCATTAGGGTTTTAAGGTGTTGGAAGATAAGGAGGAGGATACGAGACAGAGGAGGCGAGAGAGGATGCTCCCGAACTTAACAATGACCTCCGCATATCTATTTCCTTTTGAGGGGGTGGGTCTGTGAGGTGACACTCTTGCTAGTAAGGACGGAGATGGTTGTCATTGGTGTGGTTGTTTATAAAGCTTGAGAAGGTCTGCTAGGGTTTTTAAAAGGTGCAACTTCAAGAGGTAATTGGTGGGTCCTTGTTCTTTCATCTAGCAGTGCGGTGGCTAGGGATTTCATTGTTCTTCTAGCTTCCATTTCTGTCGGTCTAACAAAACCAAAGATGGCTACTAGTTCTTGGGGGAGAGAATGGCACTTCCATTCACCTTCTTCGTCTATTGATGGTTTTGGGGCAGATGGCATAACCTAGGTTAATGCTAACCTAAATGAACTTATCTCTTAATATTAATATTAAATGTAATGTCTATTAATTGGGGAATTCATAACTCCTAAATGATACAACCAAATGCATTGGAATTTGACCCATGTTAAGTTCTGATTAATTAATCTTTAGAAAACATTAACACCCCCCATTTATTTATAATTGACCATAATAACTTAACTATTATAATAATTAATGTCAATATTAACGTACAATATGATGAGCATTTTGCATTGATTCCAAGGCCAAGGCCAAATAGCTTTTAGATGAAGGATGCTTCATTCCTACCGGGTCTAATAGGATGGAGAGGAACACAATATCAAATTAAACTGGATGATTTCAAGGTATGACAAATGATAGACAAATGGGGCTAGTTTACAATTTTTATCAATTAAAGAGCAATAATTTATTTAGCACTATAAATCTAAAAGGAGGCCAATATATACTAAAGGATATGATAATCAATCAAAATGATCACATACAAGTTGGAAAGAAGGACCCAATTGTAATGGAACTCAAGTTTTGGGGAAATTATGAATAATAGCCCAAAATATGTTTAGTATGCCAAATTTGAATATGTTACACAACAACTCCATAAACTTCACCTCATAGTCATTAACAGACCATGACCCTAGGTGCAACCACTCGAACTGACCCATCTTCTCCTCTAGATACGTCTTAGGGAAGTAGTGACTCACAAACTCCCACTAAAACTCCTCCCAACTGATCACCTCACCTGACCTCTTCTCCTCTTCTATGGCCCACCAGTGGCCAACACTACCCTTCAAGAGGTAGATTTCATGCTTCACCTTATTCTCCTTGGAGATATTCAAGATCATGAACACATTTTCTAACTCTATCAACCACATATCTACATCTTCCTGGGTCAGATTTGCCTTCATACTGAATGTCTCCTACACACTTCAACCTTTCACATGTCTTCCCAGGACCCTAAGATTCAACATTTGGGATGGGTGCTGGTTGGTTGAAGTGCAGGGCACCCTGTTAGCCAGATGCGTAATCATTTCCATAGGCTATCGAAACATAGACTAAAAGTTGGAATAGCCATGGTCGAAGGGTCAAACAAAGGTAATACAGGCTGTTCTGGACCTATCTCAAGTACTCTTCCTTGTTGTACCAATCTCCTACCACCACCTCTTGGTGCCAAAAAGCTACTCTCGACATGCTCTTCATATTCTCTAGGCATATCTACATAACCATAAATCATGGTTAGTTATGTTGGATCACGTAAGAACAGACACAACAACCTAAGTCCTATGTCCCTGTAGACTCGGCAAACCTGGCTCTGATACCAACCAAAATGTGACAACCTGCCATGCTAAATGATATTGATCACTAAATTACTCATATTACCAAAAAGGGTGTAGAATTAAAACCCAAATTTTTTTTCATCCATGCTAGGGAACATTTGCATGAAGGTCCAACATCTTGTACCCACACTGTACCATACTGAATTTGGACATATTCTCTTTTTGGCCCCTTTCCAAGCTTTTCCTTTCCTTTCTATCATTTTTGGCCTTGATGTTTAAATTGTAGAATTTATAGTGATTCAGTGAACACTTGTTCAATAATTATACCAATGAAAGGGTTTATTCACAAATACCTCAGTGAAAGCTTATTTAAGGATCTAAAATGCAAAATCAACACTTAAGTCGAACAATGGTAAATAAATTTGTGCTAGAAGTGCAAGGCCCCAAACCTTGCTTAATGTATTAAACAAGCTTAATTACCATAATTAAGTGCTATAAACCTTAATGTAACTTTTTTATGTGTTTTGAAATCATAAAATGAGCCTAATTTTCAATTTTGGTTCAATTTGGATGTTGTTTGTGCAAGTTATGCAATTTTAGTTACATTCTGGACTTTTATGCAATTTACCCAATTGGGAGGTTTTATTTACAAATTATCACCTGAATTATAATCCCTTATATATTCCCTTACCATTATCGAGATTTTGAACCATGATTCACCTAGTTGCACCTTGGTTTGAAGGTGTTTCTCTCAAGGGCATTTTAGGAATTACCCTCTTTATGAATGGGCTTATCTTTAAAAGCTATCAACCAATGGGGTTATTTATTTAATTGGAGGATAGTGGGGATGGCCTCTAAGTCTCCTTGGGATTTTATAATTGACATTTGATATTCAAGAAGCCTCTATGAGCTATCCTCTTGCATGGCCATGAAGCCCTAGGCTAAGGACACATGGAAAGTCACATAGACACCTCCCTATAAGTCTCCATGGGATTTTATAATTGACATTTGATATTCAAGAAGCCTCTATGAGCTATCCTCTTGCATGTCCATGAAGCCCTAGGCTAAGGACACATGGAAAGTCACATATACACCTCATGCTTGTCCCCTTCTTTATAAAGCCATATCTACCCCTTCCCACCTCCCAATTTGAAAACTCTTGGTCTCTTTCTCTTTCCCCCAACTTAGAGCATTGTTCCTACTCTGTTTGTCCATGAAGGTGCTGTACCAAGGTAAAAGATTGTGGTTACCTTGGTGAATAAGGCTCCTAGGGTTCCAAATTCTCTCTATTTAGGGTTTCTAAAGCTCCTTCTTGGTGATTTCAACCAAAAATAGTAAGTTTCCTCCTTTCCTTCCCTATTTTCATACTATTTGTCTTCCTTCCACCTTATTATAGGTCAGAACCATGGCCTTCCATGGAAAAACCCCACCTAGAGCCCTTAAACACCTCATCTCCATGTTCTTTTTCTAGGGGTTTTCACCTCTAAAGTGGAGAAGTTGCTTCTTGCTCGAGATAGGATCTTTGTTGGAGAAAGCAACCTTTCCATCTTGAGATTTTTTTGGTTGAACCTTTTCACCTTCCATAAAGTTGAGTTTTATAACCCCCTTCTCATATATTGCTTATTACATGCTTAAAACTCATGCTTCTATGTTTAAAATCGATGATCTCCTTCTCTGTTTACTATGTTCTTCTAGGGTTTTGGTTTCTTTCTATTTTACCTTCTCTAGCAGTGCTAGTTTGGTCACCTATGAAACTCCAAACATGATCTTGGGTCAAAAGGTTCTCTCTCTCTCTATCTCTCTCTCTCTCTCTCTCTCTCTCTCTCTTCTCTCTCTTAAAGATTTCTGACTTATCATTTCCTAATTGGTTCAAATTGAAAAATTCATATCTTTTAATCTGCTTATCCAAATTTGACAAATAAATATGTTTTGGAATCAAAAAATTAATCTATATTTAATAAAAATATTTTCAAGGTCTGATTTCGAGGTTTATCAAAGGATGATTTTTGAAAATGAATTTAATGCATAAAATTCATAAAAATTACATCTTAATCATCACAACTCCAAAATGAACATAAAAATATATTTTCTTGATCAAGAGAACCTAATAAGTTCATTAGTGAGGTTTTTAGAGTTGAAATCCAAGTTTTTCTTAAAAGTTCTAAAATTAGGATTTCTATACATCATAATGCATTATGTACTCTAATACATGTTAATACGTTGAAAATAAGTAAAGAGGAACTTGGACTCAATTAAAGTGGTGAAAGTTAGTAATTGATATCAGTAAGAGAGGTATGTGAATTCCTACACCCTAAGTTGGGATATTTGCAAACCAAACCCTATATTCCCTAATGAGGCACTATATAAACCCTATTTCCTCTATTTATGATTTTTTTATTAAATTGCCTCAAAAGTTGGTAATGATATTCTTTTTCTTGGGTCTTGTACCCCAATGCGATGTTCTAATTGATATGATGCTTTTACTTGCCATGATTTCTTTTCTAGCATGTTGATTTTATGGACTATTTATCTATAGTAGTCGTACTTATGTACAACCACCCATAGAGAGGGAATGCATTATTTTTCCATGGGGAATGTCTTATTCTCCCCCATAAAAATATGTGTAGGTGACTGGGAATGTATAATTATCCCCTCACCTATAGGTTGAGGCCCGGTAGGTGCCTCAACCCTACTTAGTTAATGTAGTCAATATTAATCATGCATGCAAATCTTTTATTGTTTTTATTGATATGGAAATCATCTATGTAATTATTCCTCATACTCTTGTTCTCTTCATCTTATGATGAAATCTTAGCCTTTACTTTCATGTGATTTCCTTATCTTTTCTTCTTGTTCATTATTTGACACATACCTTGTATTTCTCTCTCTTTCTGGGTGATTTACCAACCACCCAGGTTTAGATCGAGGTGTTGAACATGACCAAGGAGAACATAGCTTCCAACATGGACCTAGCTCTTAGAGATGTTGCTTGGAGATAGATTTGAAGTAGTTTAGACTTCCCTCTACCTAGATACTTATGTTGTATCATACATGTAAACCCTTATGGGATATTGTGATGTACTTTTGTAATCTTTTGTGAAAATTGAATATAGTCATTTGTTTGATTTCGCGGCTACACTTTGGTTGTTTTATATACCATTTATTGAAGTTTGAAAATTTTACACCTATTTCAATGTACCTTTGAGTGTGTTCGAAATGGATGTTTTATTCTTCAAATTTCTTTTTGGTAGGGAGTGGATCCCCACTCTCGGGTCCCACTCCTTACAACATGGTATTAGAGCTCATGGTAGTCAGAATCTGACTATTTCAGCTTTGTCTCCCTAATTAGAACCCTTGCCTCATATAGTTTCTCTTTAAGTAACATTTTGCCCTAGAATTGATGTATCCTGATCTTGAGATGATGAAAGATTGATTTAGGATCATAAGAGTTTCACACTAGAAACATGTTTAGTTAACCATAATGTGATGAGCCTATTAGGTAGCTATTAGAGCATAAGTTGAAAGCAAAGGTGTCTAGAAAGGATCAGGGTTCAGGGGCTGGCAAGATTTTCCTCCGCACCACTAGCTTGGTTTATGAGGACTCCCGAATTCATATGATACCTGCCTGGCCTGAGCTGATACTGACTGTCCAAAATAGCATGCCTATAGACAATTGTAGCCTTAGGCACCTACGTTGGATAATCCTAAGAACCTAGTATGTTGACCTTGTCTTTCAGGTGTAATGACTTGTTTGAGGATGAATACCCAATATAATTCTCTTATGCCCCCCTAGAACCACATGTTTGGATAGTCTATCCCTAAGAACCTAGACTTTGAAGTTGGTGTTTATTAAGCAATCAGAGTGCATAGTGGAAGCGTGATGGATCTTGTACGTGGCTTAGTTAGACTCACCCATTTACCTCCAGATTAGTTTGTCTTGGTAGGTCAAACCTTTTAAGGGGTGGAGAGTAGTTGTTTTGATGATGTTAGAGTAGTTAGATTTTGAGGATGAAATCCTTTTTAAGGGATGGAGTCCTGTAAGATACTAAAATCCAGCTACACTGTCTCTAGAAACCCTAACTCCATGATTAGGATGATAGTTTGCTTGGATCCTTAGTTTTGACCAAACAAGTCATAGTTATAACCTAACATGCTTATTTATATACTAATGAACATATAATGGTCATCTAATGAATAGTTCACATGTTTGAACCCTAATGAATATCTAATGCACATAATATGAGTGACTCACATATAATACTAATAGTGGGTATACATGAGGCTAAAAATCTCTTGGACCAATAAACCCTAATGAAATGATGGGAAGGATAATTGTAACCTAATCTTGTATTTAGTGCATACTAAGAATGTATAGATGAAGAATAATGATCATATTGACCTAAACACTAAGTTATAATCATCTAACCTTAAGCTATACGTCCTTAATGACATTCTTGATACATTAGTGACATTAGGTGTCATAATTAGATAAAATACTTTAATACACATAAATCATATATAATCACCTAATCATAGATTAATCAGGTCATCAATGTGAAATGCATATAACCTTGTTCTCTAATACACACCTAACTAATCACCTAATCATCACTTGGTATGTGAATCAAATCATTAATATGTAATATGTCCCACCATGATCACCAAAATGCATATAATGACTGCAATATTGATAAGAAGTAACTGGATTCACATAAATGTGCATAATCAATAAGAAGTGAATAAATGTGAGAAAATGATTAGTAATGACATTAATGTAAAAAAAGGTGTACGTAATTAATGTGACATTATTTGGATAAATTGTAACAAATTGGATAAAATTTCTTATTTCATGCAAAACAATATGTTATAATTCAATATGTTGACAATAGAGACTATATCCAAATTATTAAGGATAATAATAGAGTATATTGAGATAATTGAGTAAACCCTAATTGCACTGAGGTAAATAAGAAATATATAGGACTTTGTGTATAATTATAAAATATAACTCTTTGAGCAACAAATCAAATATAACATGACACAATTAAAAGAATAATGAGGGTGATGTAATATCATAATGAATATAATGCTAACAAGACAAAAATGTTAAAAAGAAATCATAAAAGTGGAACCCTTAGTGACCCATGACAACCTGACCTATGAGGAGTTTCCTGTGAAGAATCTAAACTCCTGAATTTGAACTCCCAAGTTAAAAAAAATAAGGAGTTTGAGTTAGTGGAAGTTTTGGTGGAAGTTTTATGGTTTTAAAGAAATAACTTGGGAGTTAAAGATAAGATGTTGCATACTGACCCTCCTGTCTTTTCTTGTGATTTCGAGGACAAAATCTTCTTTAAGAGGTGGAATGCTGTAACATACTGAATTTGGACATAATCTCTTTTTGGCCCTTTTCCAAGCTTTTCCTTTCCTTTCTATCATTTTTGGCCTTGATGTTAATTGTAGAATTTATAGTGATTTGGTGAACATTTGTTCAATAATTATACCAACGAAAGGGTTTATGCACAAATACCTCAGCGAAAGCTTATTTAAGGATCTAAAATGCAAAATCAACACTTAAGTGGAACAATGGTAAATAAATTTGTGCTAGAAGTGCAAGGCCCCAAACCTTGCTTAATGTATTAAACAAGATTAATTACCATAATCAAGTGCTATAAAGATTAATATAACTTTTTAATGTGTTTTTAAATCATAAAATGAGCCTAAGTTTCAAATTTGGTTCAATTTGGATGTTGTTTGTGCAAGTTATGCAATTTTAGGTACATTCTGGACTTTTATGCAATTTACCCAATTGGGAGGTTTTCTTTACAAATTGTCACCTGCATTATAATCTCTTAGATATTCCCTTACCATTCTCAAGATTTTTAACCATGGGGCACCTAGTTGCACCTTGGTTTGAAGGTGTTTCTCTCCAAGGGCATTTTAGGGATTGCCCTCTTTATAAATGAGCTTACCCATAAAAGCTATCAACCAATGGGGTTATTTCTTTGATTGGAGGATGGTGGGGATGTCCTAGAAGTCTCCATGGGCTTTTAGAATCGACATTTAATATTTAGGAAGCCACGATGAGATGTCCTCTTGCATGGCCATGAAGCCCTAGGCTAAGGACACATGGATAATCGCATAGACACCTCATGCTTGCCCCCCCTCTTTATAAAGCCATATCTACCCCTTCCCACCTCCCAATTCAAAAAATATTGGTCTCCTTCTCTTTCCTACAGATTAGAGCATTGTTCCTACTCTATTTGTCCACAGAGGTGCTGTCCCAAGGTAAAAGAGAGTGCTTACCTTGGTGAAGAAGGCTCCTAGGGTTCCAAATTTGCTCTATTTAGGGTTTCTAAAGCTCCTTCTTGGTGATTTCGACCAAAACTAGTAAGTTTCCTCCTTACCTTCCATGTTTTCATGATTTTCATCTTCCTTCCACCTTATTCTAGGTCGGAACCATGGCCTTCTATGGTGAAACCCCACATAGATCCCTTAAACACCTCATCTCCATGTTCTTTTGCTAGGGGTTTTTACCTTTAAAGTGGAGAAGGTGCTTCTTGCTCGAGATAGGATCTTTGTTGGAAAAAACTGCCTCTCTAGCTTGACAAATTTTCTAGTTGAACCTTTCCACCTTCCCTAAAGGTGAATTTTATCACCCCCTTCTCATATATTGCTTTCTACATGCTTAAAACTCATGCTTCTATGTTTAAAATCGACGATCTCCTTCAATATTTACCATGTTCTTCTAGGGTTTTGGTTTCTTTCTATTTTACCTTCTCTAGAAGCTCTAGTTTGGTCACATATGAAACTCCAAACCTGATCTTGGGTCAAATGGTTCTCTCTCTCTCTTCCTCTCTCTCGAAGATTTCTGACTTGTCATTTCCTGATTCATTCAAATTGAAAAGTTCATATATTTTACTCTGCTTATCCAAATTTGACAAATAAAAATGTTTTGGAATCAAAAATTTAATCTATATATAATAAAAATATTTTCAAGGTCTGATTTCAAGGTTTGACAAAGTGTTATTTTTGAAAATGAATTTAATGCATAAAATTCATAAAAGTTACATCTTAATCATCACAACTCCAAAATCAACATAAAAATATATTTTCTTAATCAGGAGAACCTATTAAGTTCATTGTTGAGGTTCTTAGAGTCAAAATCTAAGTTTTTTAAAAGGTCTAAAATTAGGGTTTCTATACATTAAAGTGCATTATGTACTCTAATACATGTTAATACATTTAAAATAGGTAAAGAGGAACTTGGACTCAATTAAAGTAGTGAAAGTTAGTAATTGATATCAGTAAGTGAGGTATGTGCATTCTTACACCCTAAGTTGGGATATTTGCATACCAAACCCTATATTCCCTAATGAGGCACTATATGAACCCTATTTCCTCTATTCATGATTCTTTTATTAAATTGCCTCAAAAATTGGTAATGATATTCTTTTTCTTGGGACTTGTACCCCAGTACCATGTTCTAATTGATATGATGTTTTACTTGCCATGATTTATTTTCTAGCATGTTGATTTTATGGACTATTTAGCTATAATAGTGGTACTTATGTACAACCACCCATAGATAGGGCATGAATTAATTTTCCTTGGGGAATGTCTTATTCTCCCTCATAAAAATATGTGTAGGTGGTTGGGAATGTATAATTCTCCTTTCACCTATAGGTTGAGGTCCGGTAGGTGCCTAAACCCTACTTAGTTAATGTAGTCAATATTAATCATGCATGCAAATATTTTATTGTTTTTCTTGATATGGCAAGCATCTATCTAATTATGCCTCATACTCTTGTTCTATTCATCTTATGATAAAAGCTTAGCCTTTACTTTCATGCTATTTCCTTATCTTCTGTTTTTGTTCATTATTTGGCACATACCTTGTATTTTTTTCTCTTGCTGCGTGATTTCCCAACCACCCATGTTTAGATTGAGGTGTTGAACACGACCAAGGATAACATAGTGCCAGCATGTACCTAGCTCTTAGAGATGTTGCTTGGAGACATATTTGAAGTACTTTATACTTCCCTCTACCAAGATCCTTATGTTGTATCATACATGTAAACCCTTATGGGATAGTATGATGTACTTTTGTAATCTTTTGTGAAAATTGAATATAGTTATTTGTTTGATTCTACTACTACACTTTGGTTGTTTTGAATACCATTTATTGAAGTTTGAAAATTGTACACCTATTCCAACGTACCTTTGAGTGAGTTCGGAATGGATGCTTTATTCTTCAAATTTCTTTTTAGTAGGGAGTGGATCTCCCTCTCAGATCCCACTCTTTACACACACACCCCCCCCCCCCCACACAGTACCAGGTATCTTTACATATGTATTGTGACTACAACCACTATAATGTTTACAAAAGATATGGTCCACATATTTAAAATATTTACAAATTACAAGTATACTACCAAAATCTCGAGTCAACATACATCATCTATAAAACTTCCCCACCAGGACGTGAGAGTACATGGACGACTCTAGGACTCACTAAACAACCCACCAACCTTCTTCCTCTACATATCTACAAACTACTCCTCCCCAATTCCATGGGTCTGACAGTGCTACTGACAATCACCTAAAAGGATGTGGTGACCCACGAGGTGAGATCCATGTTCTAGTGAGAGATATAACTTCTAAAAACATATGCTACTTATAGAAATATTATGTACTTTAAATAGTTGAAGCGCATGATGGACACACCTCCCACAACTCAACGAAACCTACAAGAGGGGTTTCTAGCTGAAGACTATCAGTTCTACTACAAATAGGTAGATAACAACTACTCATCACCTCTTTGCTGATAAAAGAGTGCATCTCACCTCAGGTCAACCAAAATAGATACAAAAGAAGAAGCAAAAAAATTAGAATGAAAAAGTTCCATTTGACCAGTCATGACTTGCAGACTGTCCAATCCCTATGTCTGACTCATAGCCTAGAATCTAGGAATCACCTATTTTCATCCTCATCCTTTGCTAGCTGATCCAGAAGACCCCGCCTACGATGCCTGACCTTGTCCTCTACCACCTCCACCACCACCACCACCACCGCTAAAATGTTGTTGCTGGGAACCTTGCTATTTCTACCTCGGTTGCTATATCACTTATTCATCTTTAATAGGGAATACCCACCTGATATGCCCTACTTGACCACACTTGTGACAAGTCATCGAATCATAGTGTGGCCTAGACGGCCCTATCATTGACATACACGTTGTGTTGTATGCTACTGTTGGCAAAAAATTGCGACCTCTGCCTTAGTCGAGGACCACTGCGACGACACTCCTGATCTCTATTTAGAAAAAGTAGATCTCTATTATTATTATGGTGAAGAAAACCTTGACTTCTTAAATCCTACAGATGACTGCCCCTAAAACTGAGCTGGCCTCTTCTTAACATTGGCTTCATGCTTCTCGATAGTTGACCTCCCAATCCTCCACACCGAATCCACAAAGGTGGACAACCTCACTCTATTCTCCAAAGCTGACACTATCATTGACAACTCTATGCTCAGACCCTTCTCAAACCTCCAAATCCTCTCCTTCTCAGTTTTCGACATGTGAGGACAAAACCTGAAAAGCTCCATAAACTTTGCCTCATACTTGTTGATAAACATGGAACCTTGCCGTAGCTTCTCAAACTGCGCCATCTTCTTTGCTAGATATGTCTCTGGAAAGTATAAGCTCATGAACTCTCACCAAAACTCTTCCCAGCCTATCATAACTCCTAGTCTCTTCTCCTCCTCTGTGACCCACCAGTGGCTGACACTGTCCTTAAACATGTAAACAATGTGCTTCACCTTGTCCTCATTTGGAATATGGAGGATTTTGAACACCTTCTCAAGATCCATCAACTACATATAAGAGTCATCTGGGTCTGCTGTACCTACATACTCAACCACTCCAATAAGTCTCATCCTCTCAAATGTCATCCCAGAACCCTAAGATTCTGCATTAGGGACAGTTGTCCTAGTTTGAGGTAAGGGGCACTCTATTTGCTATATGCATAATCGATGCCATGATTTGTCCAAACATGGTTCACTCGAACTAAGGCACTTCTCTGGTCCCATATCAGGCACTCTATCTTCATATGCCTTCCCCCTAGAGACACCTCATGGCACAACATAACCCCTCTCAACATGTTCTTCATGTTCTCCAGACATATTTACATAAGCATAAGCTATAATCAAATATGTTGGACGATGTAAAAATAGACACAAACCTAATTCCTATTGTAATGACTGCCATCAAATTGATAGCCAAATCGTCACTAATAATGCAGAATTACCATAAACAACGAATTAACAAAAAATCACTAAAATTAAAAACCATTTTGCAAGGAGATCCTCTACCAGAAAACTCTTACTGAAAGATCCAAATCTTATACATAACATGATTTACATTGTACAACACTATTTTATCTCATCTTGAGGACAACATATAACAGTTACTCTATCAACACATGTACTGTAGCAACATAAAACCTCGAGACATGCAAGCCAAAATCTCAAATCACTCATGAAACCATTACGAACTGGCTCCAAGGACCTGAGAGTACAGAGATGACACATAGGACTTCTATCTACAAGACGTGATAGATAGTACACTCAACTTATACTATTACTGCTGCCCTGCTGTTTATTGTCCTTCCTTTGTAGAATAGTCTCTACCTCCTCTTGCATGTCCACCTAAAAATTGTGGATCCCATGGGGTGAGACAATTGTCCCAGTAAGAGATATAACTCTCCTCCAACAATATTATTATCACAGATAGACAATATAAAGCTGAGCAGAGGATCCTTTTACAATAATAAGAAGGATTAATCACTATTATAAGAAGAACTGAATAATCTCTCTTCTTAAAGTAATGCAACTATAAATGATGGAGCAATAAATTATCTATTTGCTTTATAAGGAATATGAAGAACATGTATAACATCTATCTAATAAGATGTATAAAAGTAATAAAGTATTTAACCAATGTTTTTCCATATTCGATCCTTAAACAAATACACTACATAACTGATTACATGTTTACATTCACACTTATTCACAGAGGAGATGAGATATACCGCTCATACTCCAACCGACCACTTGTAAGTCGAAATCGGTACCATACAAGGTCAATGGCAGAGCCGACTGTGAATACCTCACCTTGTCTCGGTCAATACGAGACCACTTAGGTTTAGCATGACATCTTGTGTCTGCTATTTATTAGCTATGCTGGGGTATAGCGACATTTTCTCTATAGAGTTACAACCGTAGCGTGTACTCTCTTTGGGAGAAGACCACTAAGCTTTCCCGGATTATCAAGATGACCACTGAGCGATTCTGCTTTAATTTCATCGGGAAGTCCACTGAGCAACTTGATGTATTTGGGGAGTCCACTAAGCACCTTTATTTAGTTTAGGAGTCCACTGAGCACCCTTATATAATTATCACATATTCAAAAATATGCATTCTGAGTAAAACTCATTTCACCATTCAGCAAATGCTGACACTGAATTAATCTATGGTCTGGGCAACTATATGATAACATTTATTTTGCTTAATTAAATGCATTACTGTATCTTTTAGCATCAATCAAGTTACAAACAATAATCACATCAAAAGCTACAAAGAAAAGCATAAATGTATTTGTTAGGTACTTTCATGTTCTCTGAAACACATAGTTCACTTAGAATCTCAATCTCTTATCATCGTCATACTTGGGTATTCAAACCCTTAATTCATCACTGAGTACTGTCACCACTTAGCAGATGATCATTACCTCTCAGTCATCAGACCAAGGTATTTATTCATATAGTCCACATAGCTCATTGAATCTGTATCATATAACATCATAGCTCTTACTTAGCCATGCTTATTGCCTTAAGATAATTGCATGTCTATTATATCATGCTATCAATAATTTCAAACACATGTCTTAACCATGGAATATTAAAGAACACATTCTCCCTAATGAATTAGGGTTATAATCAACCAATTAGGGTTTCAAGATTTCATTAGCAAAGATTAAGTCTGAACTCATACTCCACTTATCTCAGGAGTATTATTATATGCTGGTCACATAATTATCTTTCAAATCTTAGTTTCTCTTTCATCCCCACTAGGATGTAAATTACTTAATTCACCTCTTCAAGGTCTACTAGCTCATCATATTATCCCTATAGTGTATTGGTCATAAGTCACACAGTTGAATTACTCATCTATCATCAAGTGGTATGAACTCATCCCGGGTTAAGGCATTATTGATATAGAATTTATCAAATACTTCAGGGCTTTCCTCCTAACCAAGTATTAGCCATATCACTACTTGGTATTACACTCATCACTCCTAAGAGTGTTTTTCCCTCACCTTTACAAGGTGTATTGGGTTGAATCATGTATCTGAAGTTGAACACATGTATTGGATTAGGTGTATATCAAGCCAGGCATCATCATATCTCCCTATCACTTAATCATTAAGGTATTTAATCTTACCAATCATATGGTGTATCACCTTGTCCATATATGGGTGTACATCCTTACCTCTCTCAAGGGTATTTCCCACACCTTACTTTATTAAGTTTTAACTTATCCTCCTCTTGAGGGTACATTAACTCAGAATTATCAAATTGCACTAATACTTATTACTTCTTAATATAGTATTTATCATTTCCCACAACATATACCGCTTAGTCAAATTGGATTGAAGCATACCTACCATATAAGACATCATGGTATACATATGTACTATCATATTGTGTTTGAGACAATAGTCCTAAATTCTTATTGAAGCTCATGAATATATCAATTGATCAAAGGAAATCCAAATTTGAAAGAAATCAACAAGTTGAACAATATTGAAAAGAAATAGATAATAATATGGATTGGTTCAAGTTATATAAACCGCCTCTAAAGAAACTTCCAAGCTTCAAACTCCAACTCTTCAAGTTCCCAAGGTTGAAGATGAGCTTCTCCAAGATCCAAGACTTGAGCTCCTAACTTTTGCACGATACCTCCAATCCCAAAGGCCGATATCACCTTACTTGGTTGCTATGACCTATTTGGCCGATATCCTTTCTCTTTGGCCGATACCAAGCTTTCTACTCAACTCCTCTTACTCATGCACGATACAAGAGGGGTATGCATGATATGTAAGAGAAGGATGCTAACAATATTTAGGAAATTCTCTAAACAAGTGAAGGGAAAGGTATTTATATTTGAGTTTTATGGAAAGGAGTGTAAGAGGTGTCATCATCTTAAGATACTACATGCCACCTAGCCTTGCATGGTTGACACATATTATTTACATGCATCCCATAATTATCTTGCCATGAAAAAAATAAGAGCTTGAGGTTAATGCAAAGGATAAGGGTCGGGCTCCTTTGGTTATCTTCTAGGACAAGTCTTCTTCCACTCACTTTATTATTATATTCAACTCCATCTTTTTCTAAGACAAGTTGCAAGCTGATACATATCACTTTATTGAAGTATATTGCCCATCATGGGCACAACTAAAGCTCAACAAAATGATAGGAGACTCCCTCCATGGCCCCTTGGCCGATAGGGACTCCCATTCTAAGTCTACAACTTGATATAGCTCAAGTAAGGGCTTCACCTTTAATTCTTTCTTAGTCTTTTCATCACTAAGAGTACCATCCCTCAAAGACGGTTTAATCATGGAACCCCCTTATTTCCCTCTCCTCTAAATGATACATAGAGGGAGTAGGGACACTCTAGATGTTTTAATTTGCATATCAACCCTACATTTTGGGTAATTTACAATTTGTACCAAAATTGGTGCACAATGTACTAACATTATTCAAACAAGTTCTCACTTAGAATTTGGGCTTTCCACAAGCCACCACTTAGCATCATTCTCTCTATTTTATGATATTAAAACACTTAGAACACATTCAACATGTGACATTTTGCAATGTAACCCCTCATCTTGGGTAAATTGCACATTTCACTCAGACTATCAATTAATGCACAAATAGTTTGCAATTAAGCTCATACTTGAAAATAAACTTCATAAGAAGCGTTAATTTCTTTTCAAAAGATTAGAATTAGTTTGTAAGTAACTTACTTAAGCAAAACTCCTAGGGTTAAGCCATAATCCAGGTCAGGGGTGTTACAATTATAAACCCCTAACAAAGATTTCATCCCCAAAATCCCAGATGAAGGAAGACAATTGTTGTTCATGCATCATATCATCAAGGCTTCACATAACATATTGATGTTATGGAGATTCCATAGAACCTTGATCAGCACAAAAGTACTTCCATTAAAGATCATCATAAGATCTATCACATATGACACATACTCAGCTATCCTATTCATTGCTGACTGCGAAGTTAACTCTGTGTCAGGTAACACTTTCTAAGTCAGAGAAGTACTATTCATACTTTGAATAATTCAGGTGTCAAACCTCGTTGAATCACATGTTTTATGTGATAAGATTCTTAAATTCTAGGGAGACTTTCATACTCTTCACTTAGATTAGCATTTCCCTTTCAAGGAAGGACCAAGATTACATTCTGTCACCCACTTGGAACTACAAGTCTTATCATACATCCTTATTACTACTCCAATCTGTTGACACAACACAAAACTTTCTTATAACTTGTATCAACTATCTTCCTAATTGTACATTCTCATGTCATAAGGAAAGGTCACTTACTAAAGATGTGGTGACCCATGAGGTGAGACCCATGTCCCAGTGAGAGACATAACTCTTAACCGACATTTATTGATGACATTAGGTTATACTATTAAGCAAGTTCAGCAGATTAAGAAGTTTAAATAGATTAAATAGGTTAAGCAAGCTACGTAGCTAAAATAGGTAAATCATGACGAGAACAATACATAAGGAAACAAGTAAGGCTACCACTTTCTATACAGTTGATTTCTCTTACCACATTATATAAAAACTAAACAATATAAGAAACAAGGCAAGGGTTAACATCCAATGTGAAGCACATTTAACCCTAAAATTTTTTACTACACAATTGTATTAGGTCTTTTATTAAGGCCTAAGGAGTTGAGATATACCACTCAACTCCTACTGACCACTGCTAAGTCAAAATCAGTGCCATGCAAGATCTAGGAGAGTCAGACTCTTATGATCTCATCCACCCTCAATCAACACGAGTCCTCTATAGCGACATATAAGTCCAACTGCAAAACAAACTAGTCCGTCCTTGGTGTATAGGTCATGACACTAGCAAACCAACATATACAAACCCAAACATCCGCTCTACAACCGCAACTATCCTCAATCTCATCATATACACAAATCTCTAAGATACGACCACAACTGTTCTCCTATCGAGGCATGACTGCAACCATCCTCAAAAATCTTGGGACCAGGATGAAAAGGACAAATAAGCTCAAGCACCCCACATACTCAACAATATGCACTCCGAGTTTCCCTTAGGAATACTCATTTTACCACCCAACAAGTCCTGAAACTGGAATGATCTATGGCATAGGGAACTACATGATTAAGGTTTCACTTGATTAGTTAATTCCAATTAGGTATATTTTAGCTACATCAATCAAGTTACATACAAACCCTAAAAGAGTTTTACAAAAACATGGGTAGGTTGCAACATCAGAAGATATAAAATGTATGAGACATAATGCTTATCACATCACCACATGGTACTATTCCATTTCCATGCATGTAGCCTTGCTCCTCATCATACCATCATAGGATTTCAAATCCTTGTCACATCATACTGAGAATAACACCTCAACTATGGCACAAAGCCATGTCTAAGGTCATAAGATAATTCACATTATTCCCTGAATAATATCATTATCTTTCCATACCTCATCAAGGCTCATCAACCATCATCATACATGTGATACATAAGATGATACAACATTACATTCAAGAGCCATGATGTTCATAAGATAGCAAGTTAGGGTTACGGCAACACTAGGATAGAGAAAGTATTCTATCATCTTACTAGTCACACAAGGAACTATGCAATCCTCATCACTTTTATTAGGGTTAAGTTCATGAAAATAGTTGCATTAGCATTTCCAAACATCACTTTACTTGAAACCTTAGGTTTGTATTCATTTGAGGAAAAAGGTAAGACTAATAGATCATGTGTAACCAAGTAGCAATGAATTAGGGTTACTCCATCAATCATGAAAGTACTTAGGTCAAACATCACCATCATAAGGTCAACAAAACATGATGACCATGTAGATTAGAATACTTCACCGACCACTTGGATCAAAGGTGTCATCGATCGCTAAAGGTCAGAGAAAGTAATCAACCGTTGAAGATTAGAGAAAGTCATCGACCATTGAAGATCAGAGAAAGTCATCGATCGTTGAAGATTCAAGACCTCAATGACCACTAAGGGTCCAAACCTTGGTGAATGTCAAACATCTATGAAATTCATCGACTGCTAAGACACAATAATTATTGGTGACCACATAAGATATAACAATCTTAGAGACCAAACACATAAAACTTGGCTACCCATCAAGAGAGAGAAGTCTTGGCGACCATGGAGAGACCAAAAACTCATCAACCACTAAGAGGGTGAAAACTCAACTATCACTTAGAATCCAAAACAGGTGATTACCATCAAGAATCTGAAAGATCATCAAGTTACATTACAAGAAAAAAAATCCACTCCATAACCCTAATTTTGCAACCATCACATGAGAGAGAATAAAATCATCATTTCTACAAGCATGCAAGCACCAAAACTTCCATCATCAAAGAAGGTTTGGGAACAAAGGGATTAGGGATCATTCAGCATGTCCTTCTACTCAAGAACTATCATATGACCACAATCCTTAGGTTAAGACATCACATTTCTACTTAGAACAACATTAGGAGGCAAGATAATGTGCATGCAAGATGAAAGTAATCAATAATCATGGAGAAAGATATATAACTCGCCTAAGGGTTGATGTAGAAACTCCAAGATAGATTTAAGAAGAAAGGTATGAACCCTAGCTTGAGCACTCTTCTTAGTCAAGCTAGCTCCACCTCTAAGAAAGAAGCAAACCCTAGGTAAAGGAAGCAAACAAAAGAGAAGTCTTAGACCTCTAACTCAAGCACTACCATGGTGTTGGGTTTTAGAAGGAGGTAGAGAAGGCAGCGGAAACAAAAATTTTCTCCCCCAAACCCAGCACGAGGAAACGCGTCAACGTCTATATAATAGGAAAGGATGGTTTGTGGAATCATACCTTGTCCCAAGGCTTGCTTGGCGACAATTCTTCGCGCTATGCGCGGTCTTCAACACTGGTCTTTGACGGCGTCTGTGCAGCTCCTGGTCGCACCGGGACTGACGACTCCTCCTCCTACCGGACTGTCGGATGACAGTTGTCCTCCTGAGCGACAAAAACCTCCCACCTCCGAAGTAGTCCACACGGACCACCTGGAACTCCACACTCCTTGTCCCACAAGGAAGTGGAAGGATTCACACCCTCCTGTTGACGTACTAGTTGCCAACACACTCTCCTGCTGCCAGTTGCAACTGCAGTTGTCCTTCCCTTGCTGCACCTCCCTTTGCGGGAAGCACTTGCTTGGGCTCTCTCTCGGTTACCAAAACCAGAGAGAATGACAACTTTGCAGAGCAACTGAATGCACTGAGTTGTACTTTGAGAAGCCCCCAATACCCCTATATATAGGAGGGTCATGGGACAGGGTTCTCCATCCCAGGCAACGCGGGACTAAAAGCAGGAGTAGAAGGGTTTGAGATTTTCCACAAAAGCAACTAACTCGCAACCTGATCCGATCGGTTCACAAGTGAACCGGTCGGTTGGGGACCTGAACCGGTCGGTTGGAGCACCAACCGATTGGTTGGGACCCATGAGCCGATCGATTCACTTCTGAACCGGTCAGTTCGTGGTCCTAGTTGGTTCCCGATTGACTTTCCTTCTTTCGTTTCTAATTAGTATCGAATACCAATCCTTGTTCCAATCAAATTGGGCAAGTGAAACGCAAGGAAAATTCTCACCGACCTGACTTTCCCAACTTGCTCGGTTGCACCAGTTGAACCGATCAGTTCAACACTTGAGCCGACCAGTTTAGCAACCTCATCCGACCGGTTCAACACTTGAGCCGATCGGTTGGGAGCACAGGTTGTGCAGAATCAGACAATTGCGATTTCAATCAATCCGATACTCCAATCAATGCGTCCAACACCTTGAACCATATGATATTGAGCTATCAACTGATTGAGTGTTTAATTGAACTACTAAACTCCTTTAGTAATCAATCTAAACATTGCTTTGTGGACAAAACTCCTCTTCCAGGTTAAATCCTATGTGTGTGACCCTGCAGGTCCATTTCACGTTGGCAGTGAAAGTCCATAACACTTATGACTTCACAAGCAAAGAGCGGTGCCTAGTCACACATCAGTGCTACCCAAGTGAAAGTAGAAAGTTGGAGAACAACTTTCATCCTACAATCCGTGAATGGTGTTACAGTGAATGTATAATTCCTTTGTCACTGATATCCCGAATGAACTCAAGGCATGGAACAGTCATCCTGTCAACGTTCATTCACTTTCTTGATCTCAGAGTAGATTGAAGGAGATATGTATGACATCAATATCACATACTGATTCACACATGCGTGCGCACGCCTATCTCAATCCTACTCATCAAGTGGCCTTGGATATCAAACTCCCAAAGGAGGGACAAATACCATATCTATCACTCACCCCTCAAAAGCCCCATGTGTCAAAGCCACCCAATCACCACCTTTATAACAACCCATGTTTCAGGACTGCGTTTGATGATGTCAAAGTGTGCCCAACGACATGTGTTGAGTGTAGTGATTTCAGGTCAAAGAATCACACTCACCACCATCACTGTGAGTACTGACTGTGACTACCATCTCATGGTTCCATGTGTCAAACTCACAGTGGGTCTGTCCGATACACTTGTTCTCTAATAAGTACCTATGTGTTTGGTTTGATATCTCTATATCATGACTAATGAGATTCTGTCATCAACCAACACCACAATCTTGTCTTGTTTGTCATTGCTGTCTATCTACCTTCCACAATGACATCCGACTAGGGACATAACAAGAATGTACAAACTCTTAGCATCTGCATGATCTCATCGTCCAGGTCATGAACCTGAAGGCATACATCATTGAGTACTGTCATTCTCTAGACATTCAATCTGTTCTATCACTATCTCATATGATTGAACCAGAAAGAATTGGAAGCTTGCCTTTGATGTTTATCAAATCAATCTTAATGTATCCCACCAATCATCCCATGATTGGCTCTCAGGGCATACATACCAACAGACTCCCACTTGCACTGTGAGCCAATCACCCTTGAATCATATTCATAGTGATCTTCAAACATGTCCCACATGTTACTGTGCTCTTAGTGTGAACATAGTGAGTAATGGCAACACCTTACCAAAGTCAGTATAAATTGCATGTCTCTCATCTCTTCGCTGTACGTCACACGTATGAGATGGAGGTGCCGTAATATGCGATCTACTATTCCTTTGATAACCTTTAGCCACATTGCATGATCAAGGATTCCATACTTGTCATCAATGAGCAGAATATAAGTTCATCTCATGAACTTCCAGATCCATATAATATCCACTGCTGTTCTCTAACGCATAGATACTCGACATTTCCTTTTAAATGGTTTTATTGGAACACTTCCAATCATCAACAAACCTTCACTTTTATATATCCTATATATATTTTGTGATTAATTTTCTGTCCTTTCGGAAGTTCACATCAATGTAACTCTTTACATTGAACTCTTCCTTATCTCCATAGAACTAGTACTTCCCAAGTACTTATCAAGTTCTCATGGTATTCCAGTAACCCTTACTGGAAGTAGACAGACATCCACTCGTCATGTCCCACATACGAGTTATCAGGATGAGCACATCATATTGTCATGTCATACATACAAAATGATGAATGCATTTTATTCTTGCCATGTCTATACATGCAAGATAATGGGATGATTACATACATGATAGATCCTTATCTATTCTTAGTGTTCCCATTCTTCATAAGAATTGGACACTTGACCTTGGGATACTAACTCCATGTAACTTGGACAAGTTTTCTCCCACTGAATCTGTGCATACTGAACACTTTAGTACAGATTGCCAATGTATGCTCTCTCTTTTCAGGTTAAGAGATTTTTCGAGAACTATCCCTATATATCTCTATTCCTATCACATAGGAAATATCTCTATCTTCCTTAAAGACAATTTCCACTTTTGGATTTCCATTCTAGAACATTTCCATTTCACATCAACATGTGGAATGTGAACACGCTCCCACTAAATCACATATCCCTTCTTTATCTTTGACATATCAGTCAAACCTTTTGGCTATATTATCAAAGTAAAGATCCAATTCTGAGTTGCTTGTACTCAATCAATCACATTGATAAGTCCATTGTAACTTATAGACTTCATTTGCATTAGTGGATTCATAAACCTTATAGGTTGTGTCACGTACACATCCTTGTTTTATTCCTCATAGGAATGCGGTTTTAGTATCCATATGCCAAATGCCTTAGTCCTTAAGTTACAATCAACAAGCATCATCCTTCTCAAAATGTTATCCATGTGTCTTAGCATTTAAGACTCATTTGCACTTATGGATTTCATCCAATGGGTGCTACCATCAAGGTCATACCTTATGGTTCACATGGATATCATTTAGGATGTAATGGTCATAAACCATAATTCAGAATCCGGTTCCTCATATTCATCTAGATAGTTGACTCATCACATGAACAACTCATCACATAGATAATTGAGGTGTATCTGTCAAGGATATAAGAACTCACAACTCCTTGTGATTCTCAATGTCCTTTATTAGTGTGGGGTATTCTTTTATTAAGAAGAATTCAGTTATTTGATAATCATTCTCTAACTCCTTAGAGTATGATTCCTTCTTGATTTAGACATCACCATGCCTTAATCATGAGTTCACTATGATACACTATCATAATCACTCATAAGGATCTCAAACATTTGGTTTAAGTATTTCATTCATTGATCTCATCAAGAATTAACACTTTACCAAATTTTATACTTCAATTATGATAATCTTGAACACTTCAAGATATTCATATTGGTATTTCTCTAAACACCATTTGAAGTATTAGCATTTGTTCCAATAGGTATGTAAACACATCACATGTATTATACCTTATAGGATAATCATTCTCCCACTACCTTTAGTGAAGATTGATTAATCATGTCTAAGATATTCGTGTCTCTTACTGGTTCTCTAACCAAAAGAGTCTAGATTTATCCATCACATGGAAACTACAAATGAATTTCTTATGATTTATGCTAATTTTATTGTTTGAGTTATCAATAACTTTAGGTATCATTTTATCTTATGCATACCATGTATCACAAGATAAACAAGGCATGGCCACAAAGATCATATCTTTAAAAGATTGAAACATCAACTTTATTGATTGCCATCATTGTCATACAATATGCAAAAATAAAGTGTTTCTATCTATTGGCAATATATGAAATAGCAGTTCTCAACTCTATTTCGTGCCCTTTAGGCTGAAATGAACTGAAAAGTACTCCTATCTATGGCAGCAACACTTGCTCCAATGATGGGTACTTCTTTCTTGGTCCTTTCACAAAGGCCATCACTTCTTTGCGGATCTTGCATATCATATATGATAGATCCATATCTTGGTATCATATACCTTAGATAAAGAAGCGGTTCATTTCAAGATACCTTAGGTGGAGATCTCCATCCCCTTCCTTCATCTTCTTTTGTTCTTCCAGATATAGAGGGAAGTTTCCTCATACACCCTTTCCCCAGGTACCTTGAGGCTGAAGATGGCATGGATTGCTGGATAGCATCAGAATACTTCTTTGCTTTGCCCTTATCCTTGCCTTTAAGAATTACCTCTCTCTTTGATCACATCAAAGATTATGGTTTGTCTTTCTTCATCTTTGCCTCTACTATCCTCAACATGTCCAACAACTCTGTCAATGCTTGTCAAAGTTGTTCATGTTGTAGCTTATCATGAATTGTATGATTCTCGCAACATTTGCAGTATCATACCAATAGCCAGCTCTTGGCTCAGATGGAATCCTTCTTAGTCAGGTCTTTCCACATACCCAATCACATTGAGTGTGTGAATACCTTACTGGATCTCCTTCTGTCATGACATACTAGGACAGTATCTTGGAGACATCATATGTCTCATGTTGTCTCTGCAACTCATAGTTCAGAGAACACAACATCAAGCACTCCTCATCAATGTCTTCCTCGGTATGCTTCCATAAGCATACTTTCAGTCATTGATGTGGTGGGATTGAGTTCATCTGGTCTTGGTATGACTAGGACTTAGAGCTTTCGCTCTTTGATTGAGAACACTTCTCATTATCCTAACCAATCATGGAATTATTCCCATTTCATTTGTTGGTCTCAAAGACCGATCGCAAATAAAGTGATTATTGTTGATTAACTATTTATTTTAACAAAAGGAAATATATGCAATTTTAGTCCAAAACTCTTTTGACTTATTTGATTGATTTGAAAAGATGACGATAAAAATTAGGCCTTTAATTAATTATCGCTCCCACTATTTTACTTCAAATTGATAGCCCTCACCATCAATTCGGAAGATTACAGCGTACAACCTTCTAGTGGGCAAGATCCTAAAATCCTCTAAGCCATGGACCAACTAGGGCTGTCACCCACAACATAGATCTCTCAGGTAGGCAACTCTTGCCAATTGCATCATATGAAACTCTTGATAAGATGTCATATGCAAATCCTTGCCATGATCATATCCATGCCTCAAGGTACTAGATCCCATCTAGATCACCTTGTTAAGTCCGACCCAAATCAAACACGATGAACATGCACCCTGCTAGGGCAGACCCACACATTCATCCTTCACGCTTCCACGAGATAGACGGTGCACCACGCTAGGGCGTGCCCACACTTGGTCGATCAAGCTTTTCACGTGTGTCACATTTGGAAGGCATCTAAAACTTAATATTTTAATGAGGGATTTGGTTTTTATATACATATACATATCCAATCACCACAATACACAGTACGTATCATATACATGCTATATCCCACAAAAAAATGCACAAATGATAAAAGCGATGATTATGTCCATCCTAATGTGATTCCTCGAGCCAAGAGGAATCACGTCATCTAGGTCTACATCACATGCAACCTATCCAAGATGAACTATGTGCCTTGCCATCCGAGTTGATCAACTCATCCTATGAATGATCTTCTCTCTCTGGCCGGTCATCTGGTGCCACCATCCGATCGGTTGGCTCCTCCAACCGATCGGTTCGCCTGGTCGTTGTGCATCTCGTCATGGCCGCCACCCGCTCATCTCGCTCCTCGAACCGGTCATCAACCGATCGGTTCACTCCTTGAACCGATCGTCTGGAACGTCAATCGATCGGTTCACGCCTTGAACCAACCGTTTCAGCTGTCGTCAGATGTCCGCCGGTCTTCGACATAACAGGAAATAAAATCTATCCTAATATTACATTGCTTAAAAAGGGAAACCCCGAGTTACATTCGGGGGGAGCAAAGGTAGGAAAGAATCTTGAATTATTTTGAGTTACATCAGGAATAGGAGAAGGAAGATCATTGCGCAGACTGAGATGTAAGCAACCACAAACAACCACACACAGATAGGGTTTATTGGCCATAACCACTCTATACATCCATCACAAAACTCGTTTAAGGGCGACGCATATCGAGTGCATTAATAATACATATCATATATGTAATAGGGATTTGTGGATTTAGGGTTGGACATGCATAAAGCCAATTTTATTCGCATCGTATGCAATAAATAAAGGCGACAAACCAAAATCGATCATATCGATATTCCTAAAATATAGAGCAGTTGACATGGCTCTGATACCACTATTGGGTTTTAGAAGGAGGCAGAGAAGGCAGCGGAAACAAAAATTTTCTCCCCCAAACCCAGCACGAGGAAATACGTCAACGTCTATATAATAGGAAAGGATGGTTTGTGGAATCATACCTTATCCCAAGGCTTGCTTGGCGACAATTCCTCACGCTATGCGCGGTCTTCAACACCGGTCTTTAACAGTGTCTGTGCAGCTCCTGGTCGCACCGGGACTGACTCCTCCTCCTCCAACGGACTGTCAGATGACAGTTGTCCTCCTAAGCGACAGAAACCTCCCACCTCCGAAGTAGTCCACACGGACCACCTGGAACTCCACACTCCTTATCCCACAAGGAAGTGGAAGGAGTCACACCCTCCTGTTGACGTACTAGTCGCCAACACACTCTCCTGCTGCCAGTTGCAACTGCAGTTGTCCTTCCCTTGCTGCACTCCCTTTGCGGGAAGCACTTGCTCGAGCTCTCTCTTGGTTACCAAAACCAGAGAGAACGACAACTTTACAGAGCAACTGACTGCACTGAGTTGTACTTTGAGAAGCCCCCAATACCCCTATATATATAGGAGGGTCATGGGACAGGGTTCTCCATCCCGGGCAATGCGGGACTAAAAGCAGGAGTAGAAGGGTTCGAGATTTTCCACAAAAGCAACTAACTCGCAACCTGAACCGATCGGTTCACAAGTGAACTGGTCGGTTGGGGACCTGAACTGGTCGGTTGGAGCACCAACTGGTCGGTTGGGACCCATGAGCCGATCGGTTCACTTATGAACCGGTCGGTTCGTGGTCCTGGTCGATTCCCGATTGACTTTCCTTCTTTCATTTCTAATTGGTATCGAATACCAATCCTTGTTCCAATCAAATTGGGCAAGTGAAACGCAAGGAAAATTCTCACCGACCTGACTTTCCCAACTTGCTCGGTTGAACCAGTTGAACCGATCGGTTCAACACTTGAACCGCTCATTTCACTCTGTACATGAGCCGATCGGTTCAACACTTGAGCCGACCAGTTTAGCAATCTCAGCCGACCGGTTCAACACTTGAGCCGATCGGTTGGGAGCACATGTTGTGCAGAATCAGACAATTGCAATTTCAATCAATCCAATACTCCAATCAATGCGTCCAACACCTTGAACCATATGATATTGAGCTATCAACTGATTGAGTGTTTAATTGAACTACTAAACTCCTTTAGTAATAAATCTAAACATTGCTTTGTGGACAAAACTCCTCTTCCAGGTTAAATCCTATGTGTGTGACCCTGCAGGTTCATTTCACGTTGGCAGTGAAAGTCCATAACACTTATGACTTCACAAGCAAAGAGCGGTGCCTAGTCACACATCAGTTCTACCCAAGTGAAAGTAGAAAGTTGGAGAACAACTTTCATCCTACAATCTGTGAATGGTGTTACAGTGAATGTATAATTCCTTTGTCACTGATATCCCGAATGAACTCAAGGCATGGAACAGTCATCCTGTTAACGTTCATTCACTTTCTTGATCTCAGAGTAGATTGAAGGAGATATGTATGACATCAATATCACATACTGATTCACACATGCGTGCGCACGCCTATCTCAATCCTACTCATCAATTGGCCTTGAATATCAAACTCCCTCAGGAGGGACAAATCCCATATCTATCACTCACCCCTCAAAAGCCCCATGTGTCAAAGCCACCCAATCACCACCTTTATAACAACCCATGTTTCAGGACTGCATTTGATGATGTCAAAGTGTGCCCAACGACATGTGTTGAGTGTAGTGATTTCAGGTCAAAGAATCACACTCACCACCATCACTGTGAGTACTGACTGTGACTACCATCTCATGGATCCATGTGTCAAACTCATGGTGGGTCTGTCCGGTACACTTGTTCTCTAACAAGTACCTATGTGTTTGGTTTGATATCTCTATATCATGACTAATGAGATTCTGTCATCAACCAACACCACAATCTAGTCTTGTGTGTCATTGCTGTCTATCTACCTTCCACAATGACATCCGACTAGGAACATAACAAGAATGTACAAACTCTTAGCATCCACATGATCTCATCATTCAGGTCATGAATCTGAAGGCATACGTCATTGAGTACTGTCATTCTCTAGACATTCAATCTGTTCTATCACTATCTCATATGACTGAACCAGAAAGAATTGGAAGCTTGCCTTTGATGTTTATTAAATCAATCTTAATGTATCCCACCAATCATCCCATGATTGGCTCTCAGGGCATACATACCAACACATGGAACACCATGGGTTTGGCCAAGAAGAGAAATAAGAAGGGAAGAACAACAAGGAAAACATAGGTAAAGAGGGATATCTCACTTAAAAACACCAAGAATTAGAACAAGGATGCACCAAACAATCACAAGAAGGGTTAGATCCAAACTCTAGGTCAGCATGCAAGGAAGATCGACCTTTCTCCACCAACTTGAGCTCCACCTTCACCATGAAGCAAGAGGGGATGAGCTAAAAGCAATCAAGGGATAAGAGAGAGGATACTAGGTGTGTAAAGTGGTTATTTGCATGCAAAGAGAGGGGTTTGTATAACCTAGGTTTTGAGGGAGGGAAAGAGGGTTAGGTGTCATGCTAAGCATGCGAGGTGTCCAAAGCCAACACACCTCAACCATGCAAGCACCACATTCACGCAACCAAGGTGACCCCACCAAGAAAATCCATCGACCAACTTGGTCCAGAAAAAGCAAACAACCGTTAAAGCAAGATGTTGGAGATCGAATAAATTAGAAAGGCAAATAGCACCTAACCCTAGGTGATGTTGGCAACCAAGATGTAGGGGGAACCTCATCGACTGCCAAACCTAGGTATCATAAGGAAGCATAATCGACCACCGAAAACTAAGGCCAAAGGAAAAATTGGCAATCGCTAAAAACTAGGACTCATCGGTCAACACACTTCAAGGTCAACCATGAACTTAGGGCATCCAACCAAACCCTAATCTCAACATGAGATATCACCATATCAAACCAAGATGTAACAAGGTACCCCGATGCTCAAATATATCCAACATCATGTAAAAACATGTAACAAATTGCAAGAAAAACCATGGATATGGGAAAATTTCAATTAAGTCCAAAACAAGCACACTAATACATATCTAGCTCAAACAATGTCCAAATTGAGCCAATCTTTTAAAATAAGATTGTCACATGATATAAAAGCACATCACATGGTTTGATTAAGGCTTTAAGCATCTAATTATGATAAGCAAGCATGTTCAACCAAAATGCAAGGTCAGGGGTCTTACAATGTTACTCTTAAGGATATCATAACTCATATGATCGATGAATTCTTATGCCATGTCTATATACAACAAGTGAGTTGGTGACATGTAGAACCCTCTGCAAAAGTATTGAAAGATAATGACGTTCTTGCATGACAATATTGTGAATAATATAAATGGCCTTTGGCATGTCTAAAATCTAATGAAGTTTAACCTTCACCATTGGTGATAATGGACTGGTATACTATGATGTTGTGTTATGGAATATGTCTCATACATTTTATATCTTCTGAAGTTATTATGTACCAATGATTTTATAGAAACAATATAGTTGTTTATATGTAACTTAATTGATGAAGTCTAAAATTACCCAAATAGCTTAACCAATCAAGGAAAACCCTAATCATCTGAATTGTAGAACTATTCTAGTGTCAGGACTTGTTGGATAGTAAAATGAGTATTCCAGAAGGGAAACTTGGATTCGTACGCTATTGACTATATGCAGGTGCAGGAAGGGTATATCCTTTTCATCTTGATCATAAGGATTTTTGAGAGTAGTCAAGGCTCTGTTTCAGATGAATGTATGTATATGTGATGTGATGGAGGATGGATATTGTTGCACCTCATATTTTTGGGCCAAATGCTCTAGTTTCTAGTGTCGTGGCCTGTGTACCCAGGGCAAACTAGGATGATTGCAGTCTAACTGATATGTCACTATGGCGAACTCATACTGACCAGGGGAAGAGATCGTAGGATTTTGAATCTCCTAAATATTTTATGGAGCTGATTAAGACCTCATCGTGGTCACTTGGTAGTTGAGTGGTACACCTCAAACTACCCAGGGATTAATAAAATATGCATTTGAGTCGTGTACCACATCTTTTAGGGTTATTCAACGACTCACATTGGATGATAACCCTTGCCTTGTTTCTTTTAGTATTTGATGATGTATAATTCAATGGGAGAAATAAACTGTACATATGGTTGTATCTATGTCTATTCTTTTGATTATTATGTTAATCTTTCAGTTATGTAATATTCTTACTTATTCTATTTACTTTTATTATCTACTGTATGAAATAAATATTGTGGAAAGTTATATCTCTCCCTGGGACATAGGTCTCACCTCGTGGGTCACCACATTTTTTAGATTATCTTCATCGACATCGTCAGACCCATTATAGCAAGTGTTGGGAAATACAATACAGAGTATAGTAGTGGAAACAAAAATTTTATATATCCATATTCCCATAACAACAAGATCACGTCCACTAATATGAAATAGGAAGGATGGTTTAGCGAGTTATACCTAGTCCTAGAGAAATTCCAATGAGGAAAACTCGCTTATATGCAACTGTTTCCAGTTGTCCTTGGACAATGGCTATGGAGCTCCTGGTCTTCATGAACAACAAACACGAACAACTTCTGTAGCACTCCTGTGGTCATGCCATGGACTGTAGGATGACATTTCTCTCCAAGCAGAAACCAAAGGACTCCTACCTCTAGATTAGTCCACAAGAACCAACTAGAACTCATGTCATTCAACTAGAACAGACATGAAGGAGTTGTTCCTCCCATTGGTGTACTAGTCACAACTTGCTCTTCCACTACAACGATTCTCAATTCTTCTCTCTTGTCACTATCCCTCCCTTGTCGGGTAGGACTTGCGGGATCTCTCAGCTACCACAACCAGAGAGGACAACAATTTTCATAGGAATTGATTCTCAGTTGTCTGTGTTGTGTTCTAGTATGCCCCCAATACCCCTCTATTTATCGGCGGAGTTAGGGTCAGGGTTCCCAATCTGTATGGGATTGTGTGGGAGTAGAATGGATAGGAAGATCTTAAATTTTTGCAACCTGTGACAACCAAAACGGTCGTATGGTGACCCAGATGGTGGTCTGGTCATGTGAGACAGTCATCTTGCATGACCAGACTGTTGTCTAGAATTTTCCCAGTCACACATGAATTAGGCAATTTTGATTCCAATTAATATCACATATTAATTCCTTGCACCACATGTAATGTGCAATCGAAACAATTTGAGAAACAACCAAAATATTCATTCAGCCCAACCGAGCCATCTCACCCAGGAGAGACACCCATCTCACTCACCCAAACGTCCATCTGGTGAGTCTGAGATGAATCGGTTAGTTCAATCACATTGATCCAGTTGGTTTAAGGGTAGAACTTAGCCAATTCGAACTCTGATCAGCATGACAACCTAAGCATCCATCTCAACACTTGAGATGCCCGTCTGGCTGTCCAAACAACCATCTCAAAATTTGAGATGGTTTTTTAGCGGTCTAGTCATCTAATCTATTGCTCTGTTGCATGAATTGAATACCTAAATGCTTTAGTAATGAATCCAATCATCATTCAAGATAAACTCCTCTTCTAGACGAGTTCCTATGTGTGTGACCCTATAGGTCCCATATCACATTGGTAGTGAGTGTCCATGTGACGACCTAAATTTGTACATACTTTCCTTAGTGACATATACAGATATGCATGCACTCATATCTATAAATGTCAAAAGGGAAAATAATAGAAATCAAGATAGCCAACTAAAATCAGAGATAAGCCAAGATCATGTTCACATCATAGTAAATAGCCACACAACACTTCATTCAATAATGAAAGATAAAGTCATACATTCTAATAAGTGCAAAAGGAAGAAGGTTAAGTCTATGGAAAGAAAATATGTTTATTACATAGGATCTATAACATCCTATTACATCATCTAGAAGAATAAAGACTAGCTAACTGAAATGAACATGATGAGAAGTGGAAATCTATCTCATATCCTCCATGATCTTTATTTAGTGGCTTCAGGTACTTTAGAGTGCTTCATCTATTATCAATTGTTCCTTGTACCTAGAAAATATGAGAAACAAAAACATCAACAAAGTTGGTACGTGGAATTAAAAGCTATACTATGCTGATATATAAAATACTCAAAATTGGAGAAAAGAATGAAAACATTATTTAGAGGCAGAAAATAAGGAAATCCCAAGTTATTATCCTTATTTAGAATGAAAATGCATTACTATGGTGGACTTAGCACAAACATAAATATTGGGCCCTATCCCTGCGTACCTTGTACCATTAGGGATCTCCCTGCGTACCTTGTACCATTAGGGAGGTGATAGTCAACATTAATACTTTCCCTCTCTAATATGGAGATTAATGAGCACCACTAGTAACTACATTTCACTTATATTCAATTATGTTCTTTCATGTTCAAGGCGGTAAATCATCAATTAATCATATATCCACATCCATCAATGTATATCAATTTCATGCAAACAATTACATATACTTAACATCCAGCAAAAACTAGTCATATAATTATATCCACATACCTTTAATTCTCAGATCTGAATTCCACAAGTCCTAAGTTAGGAGAAAGATAGTAGATCACCCTGAAATATAGACAAAACCTAAAGTTACCATGGATTCTCATTATTCCACATTAGGGTTTCTTATTAGGGTTTAGGTCATTTGGAATATCATTTTTAGGATACATGTGATTCGAGAGGTCAGAGTTGGTTCTAAGGTCAGGGTTAATCAAGGTCATTCAAGGCAATTAATTGTATGACATAAATTGTATAAGGTATACATTATGAAGAGTGGAATCTCGAGATTAGGGTTTTTCATCATTGTTGGATCAACTATCCTTCTTGGATATGATTTCGGATAACATGGTGTTTAGAATCCTAATTAGGGTTTAATCTATTTCCCGAGGCAGATTGGAAATCAGTAATGACTATTGTTCATAATATATGTATAAATATTAATGGGTCCTTAGGCATTTAGGCCATTTTTCAAAGAAGAAATCGGATCTAAGTCCTGGAATTATTTTATTTAAATAGATTGCATTTTTCTGATGAAAATTATATATAGGTTTGATATATTTCGATATTCGTGTCATTTTCTAGGGTTTCCACAACTCTGACCAATCAGGAAAATTCCAAGGAAATAAACGAAAAATAAAAAATAAAAAAAAAGAGAAAGGTCACTGGTCTCGCAGATCAGAAGAGGGATCCGGCTACGCGGATCCTCTCCTTAACCCGTGAGCCAGCCATAGTCAACCGGGTCAAAGATGGGGGTAAAGGATGTGAATGCCCCTTTTGGGGTTTACATCGCGTCGCGACAGGTCGGGGAAGACGGGTAATTCTGCCTCCTCGATTGTCTTCCTCGCGCACTGAGCAACAACGATGGTCGGGCAACGACAGAGGAGAAAGTGGGAGTAGATCGGGTTGGCTAGGGGGTGGATGGGAGTGTGAGGATGGGTGGATCATCTTCGCGGTGTAGAGGTCGAGAATGGTTTTCCGTAGGTACAATTAACAGAAAAGTGAATTGGCTGCTTACCTTCCCTCAGGCTGGATTGAGGGAGTCAAAAGCTCCACGGAGGTTTGTTGAGGTGCTCTCGATCCTCCTTCAGTCCCTAGCAGGCTCCAACCTCGCCGACGGTGAAGCTCTTGGAGCTTGGTTGCACGGCTTGTCGACTCGATTACCTGGCCGTTCGCAGCTCCAACAAGCGGTGGGAATCTCCTCGCCGAGGTCCCCTGATGGTGTAGCGGTGCCCAATTGGATGGAGGGTGCCACTGGAGTGAGGGGGAAGTCGAAGTCCAGCGAGCAGGGTGTGCTTGAGGTCGGGGAGTAAGGGGTGATCTCTGTTGCAATTGAGGAGTTTGTGCGACTAAACAGGAGGTGGCGGAGCTACTGGGCTCCTTAAATAGGCCTGGGGGGTGCTAGTAAGGGGAGCCCTAAATTTGACTGCCGCCGCCACTAAGAGGTGTGAGGACTCGGGAGGTCGTTCTCCCTGATCCGGGGGAGACGGATGACGTGGTATGGATCATTGGGTGCGGTTTGAGGAGAGGAGTTAGTCCTCCAAAGATCTCACGAGGAGGAGGTCGGGTCTGGGCGCGAGGGCCGTTGGAGGAGTCACCGGTTTAGCTTCCTGGCGAGGACCGAGTCTATCGGAGGTTGGAGACGACTTGG
The DNA here is from genome assembly GCA_963693085.1 of Alisma plantago-aquatica. Lineage (NCBI taxonomy): Eukaryota > Viridiplantae > Streptophyta > Magnoliopsida > Alismatales > Alismataceae > Alisma > Alisma plantago-aquatica. The sequence goes on from OY856409.1 coordinate 412,632,784, forward strand.
CAGTCATCGGATCTTGTGGCTTCTGTGATCGGCCGATCCGAGGGTGGAGATTACTCCTCCTTTTAAAAGAGTTGCGCCCAAGCCAACAGCAAGGCTGCGTGACACATAAATGTCTAATTAAATCGCATACCTTAGTCCTAGGCTAGATTAGGTGACATAATACACCAAATTTCAAATGTAAAAAACTCAAAATTGGTAATTCCATTTGTAATGAGATTTTAGGCATAGTTTTATAATTCTATGATTTGGCTATGGTGCAAAATTAGAGTCCCAATTTGATTATTGACTATGTCAATTGACTAAATGTCATAATACTTGTATTATTGACTTTATATACCATTATGGATGGTCTTAGGTGAAATTGATGATCCATTTAATCAAATCAGTGAGAGATGATTGAGGGCATAATTGGAACAATTATTGTAAGAGAGAGAAACTAAATAATATATATGTAAAAACTCACTCTGTCACATTCTCCCCTCCTTTTAAGAATTTTGTCCCCAAAATTCAAGCAGCCTAAAAAAGATATGGATACTTCTTCTTGACCTCGGTCTTTAGCTCCTAGGTGGCATCCGTTTCATCATGGTGGCTCCAGAGAACTTTCACCATTTTGATATGACGATTACTGCGAAGCTCCTTTGACTTGAAGTTGAGAATTCTGACTGGGGACTCAGCATATGACAGATCATCCTTCAACTTAAGAGGCTCATGATTCAGGATATGACTGGAGTCCTTGACATAGGGCTTCAGATTAGATACATGAAACACATTATGCATGGCACTATACTGAGGTGGCAAAGCAAGACGATAGGCACATTCACCAACCCTTTCAAGAATCTCAAAGGGTCCAACATAACGAGGACTGATCTTTCCTTTGTTCTTGGCCAAAGCTCGAATAGGTCGGATCTTCAAAAAGACATGATCACCCTCCTTGAACTGACGTTCTTACCGGTGAGCATCTGCATACGATTTTTGCCTGTCCTGTGCTCGCTTCATCCTCTACCTAATTAGAGAAACCTTATCAGTATACAACTGCATCTCCTCAGATTTCATCAGGGTACGCTCTCCGACGTCGTCCCAATGTAAAGATGATCTGCATGGTCGACCATAAAGAGCTTCATAGGGAGGCATCCCAATGCTTGCCTGAAAGCTATTATTATAGGCAAACTCAGCTAAAGGCAAGTAATAATCCCATGAGCCTTCCCAATCGAGGACACCAACTCACAGAAGATCCTCTAAAATATGTACTGTATGCTCTGACTGCCCGTATTTTTGCAGATGGTAGGCTGTACTGAAGTTCAACTTGGTGCCCAATTCCTCTTGAACCTGCTTTCACAGCTTTGATGTGAACTTTGGGTCCCTGTCCGAGACAATAGATGCTAGGACTCCATGCAGACGTACAATCTCCTGTATGTAGAGGTCAGTCAACTCAGAAACCCTTGCAGTAGTCTTCACAGGAAGAAAATGAGCTGATTTAGTGAGACGATCCACTATGACCCAAGCAACATCGTATCCTTTCCTGGTCCTGGGTAACCCTACCACGAAATCCATGGTGATGTGTTCCCATTTCCATTCTGGAATTTCAAGGGGTTGTAGTAGACCGCCTGGTATCTGATGTTCGGCCTTGATCCTTTGACATGTCAAACATCTGGACACGAAATCGGAAATATCGCGCTTCATGCCTCTCCACCAAAACTGACATTGTAGGTCTTTGTACATTTTTGTCATGCCTGGATGAACTGTGTACTTGGACCCATGTGCCTCATTTAGGATTGATGTCTTTAAAGTTGACTGCTCAGGAACCCACATACGATTCTTGTAACAGATACCACCATCAAGACCCACAGACAGATGCGTTTGTGGCTTCGACAGGAGAGAAGATAGCTCTACAAGATCGGGACTAGCCTTTTGTGCCTCAAGAAGTTCGAAATGCAGGTTGGACGTGATGGAAATGTTATTAACATTTACATGATCAGATAGAAACTGCGGCTTCTAGCCCACTAGATCCTCCATGTTCCTCCATTCAGGGACTGAAAGAGATGCACACACTGCCCTTTTTCTGCTAAGGGCATCAGTGACTACATTTGCCTTACCCGGATGATAGGTAATAGTGAAATCGTAGTCCTTTAGGTATTCGATCCATCAACGTTGATGCAGATTTAAGTCCTTCTGAGTCAAGATGTACTTCAGGCTTTTGTGATCGGTGAAGATGTCAAACGTTGCCCCGTACAGGTAGTGCCTCCAGATTTTGAGGGCATGAATGATTGCAGCTAATTCCAAATCATGGGTGGGATAATTAAGTTCATTGGGTTTTAGCTGTCTAGACGCAAAGGCCACTACCTTGCCATTCTGCTGCTGGACACACCCTAATCCATTCCTTGAAGCATCAGTGAATATCACAAACCCTTCATTGCCAGAGGGTAGAACAAGAACAGGAGCTGACGTCAACTTCTGCTTTAACTGCTAGAAACTGGACTCACAAGTGGCTGACCAGATGAAGTGCTCGTCCTTTCGAGTAAGCTTGGTTAGAGGAAGTGAAACTTTGGAGAAGTTTGGAATAAAACGACGATAGTATCCGGCCAGACCTAGGAAACTCCGAATTTCAGAAGGATTACAGGGAGGTTGCCAATCAAGTACAGTAGAGACTTTGGCGGGATCAACATATATACTACCTCCAGAAATGACATGCCCAAGAAACATAACCTTATCAATCCAGAACTCACATTTTGAAAGTTTGCCATGAAACTTCTGGGTTCGAAGAATGTCAAGGACTGCTCGCAAGTGTTCACGATGTTTTTCCATAGAATCAGAATAGATCAAGATATCATCAATGAAGACGACCACGAACTCATCGAGATAAGGTTGGAAGACTTTGTTCATCAGATTCATAAATACACCTGGTGCATTGGTCAACCCAAATGGCATCACCAGAAATTCGTAATGCCCATAATGAGTTCAAAAAGCAGTTTTAGAAATATCAGAATCCTTGATTTTAAGTTGATGGTATCCGGAACGGAGATCAATCTTTGAGAAAACTTTAGCAGTACGAAGTTGGTCAAAGAGGTCATCAATTCGAGGAAGAGGGTACTTGTTTTTAATAGTGGCTTGGTTCAACATGCGGTAGTCAATACACATACGCATTGAACCATCTTTCTTTTTAACAAAGAGAACAAGAGCTCCCCAGGAGGAAACACTAGGACGAATGAAACCTTTGTCGAGAAGTTCTTGCAACTGTTTCTTCAACTCTATAAGCTCAGCAGGTGCCATCCTATACGGTGCCCTAGAAATCAGAGTGGTTCCAGGAAGAAGATCTATGGAGAACTCAATGTCTCTATTTGGAGGCAGCCCAGGAAGCTCCTCTGGGAAAATGTCAGGGAAGTCACTTACCACCTCCAGACTTTCTATAGGCCTGCTACTAGGACTGGTCTCTGAGACTAATGTGAGGAATTCTTTACATCCCTTAGAAATGAGCTTTTTAGCTTTAAGAGAGGATATTACAATATTATTACAGAATCCGCTTCCCTTAGGGATTTTCACAGGATAAGAATGAGGTTGAGAGAGGACCACCATCTTGTTTCTACAATCAATGTGAGCATGGTATGTGTATAGCCAGTCCATACCAAGTATAACATCAAAGTCTTCCATAGTTAAGAGAATGAATTCAAAGGGCATATCATGATTTTCGTATTTAAGATAAAGTTCATTGGTTTTCTGTAGAGTTGTGAGTATTTTGCCACTCAGAGCAGACACGTCCAGAATATATCCCAAATCCCTTATGTGAAGATTTAATATGGATGCCAGAGTTTGAGAAATAAAAGTATTTGTAGATCCAGAGTCAAATAAAGCCTTAACAGGATGACCATTTAATAATGTAGTGCCTATATAAGGTAATCTAATTATGAATAATTGCAGACTTGAAAAAGATATTGAATTATAAAGAAATTAGGTTACCTTCACAGAATTGGTTTGGGTTTGCCTTGGCCTCTTCTGCATTTACTGCGAATACCCTGCCATTGCGGTGTCCCTGAGGCTGCGGAGCACCACCCGCAGGATTGCCAAAGATGGAGGGAGTGGGGCACTTGGCGACGAAATGACCCTCCTTCTTGCAGTTATAGCAGACTGGCTTAGTGTGGCAGCATACCCCACCATGGAAACGTCCACAAGTCTTGCACTTGGGATGATTTGTCCTCGGCTGGTTCTGGTAGATTTTCTATCCTCCTTTTCCTGAACCTCCTCATTTCCCTGATACCTTATTGTTATGGCCAAGATGGAACTTTCTAGACTTGTCTTCTTCAGTTGTGGTTAACCCTAAGTATCCCATGCTAGAAGGTTTTTGCATGCCCTGCTCTCTCTCCTTCTTGAGGGCCATATCTAGGGCTTCATCTATGCCTCTGGGATGAGAGGCTATGACTAGGGTTTTTAGGTGGGCGGAAAGGCAGTCAACATAGTGTTTAGTAAGACGGTCTTCAGTCCTGATGGGTGCATAACACTCCAGAAGCCTAAACTTCCGGGTGTAATCAGCTACTGAAAGACTACCCTGCCTTAACTCCATGTACATCTTCTCCTTCCTCTTCCTCTCAGCTATGGACATAAAATGATCTGTGAAGAGGTTTTTGAAGGCTTCCCACTCCATGTCGTCTATTTCCTCACCCCTATTCCCGCCATAGTTCTCCCACCAGATTTTTGCCCCTCTCTTAAGCATATGGGTGGCGAACTTAACCTTCTTCTCATTGGGTACTTCTAGGGTATGAAAACCATTCTCTGTGGTCAAAATCCAGGCTTCCGCCTTGTCCATGACCTCAGGCTAATTCTCTCCCCAAAAGGAATCAAGGTTTAGCTTAATAAAATCTATCACCGTTACTTCTTTCTTCCTAGATGAGCTAGATTCGGGGGTTCCTTTTGTGGCAAGGGTTTCCATGAAATCTAAAAGGATTTTCTTCTGTTCCTCCCACCTTTCCTTGGCCGCAGCATCGGGATTAGGTACTTCAGAGGTTTCAGGTTCTTTTCTTTTCTTAGAGGATGATTCCCCTGAGCTGTGAGTCTTAGGAGGCATCCTGAAATTAATTGGGATATATTAGATTTATTACTCAACAATTATATTTGTCATTATCATTATATCGTTTCATTATTCTCTTATATCATTTATTAATGTTCTTGATGTTACAATTTATGGAGGATACCTTAAAGTCCTTATTAGTCGGTCCTTAAGACTTTCTAAACAGAGAGACTCTTTCCTAATCTTATATCATAAAGATGAAGGGAAGAACAAATTTCAAAAATTTTGAGATAAGAGGGAAAATATTCCTATAGAAAAGATGGGAGGGAATTTCTATAGATGAGAAGGATCCTAAATTAAGGTATGCCCAGGATGTAAGGGACATTTAGGATATCGGCCAGGTAGACTCACACTGCCTTATAGGTAGCCTCGTGATTGCCAAGCAAAGTGGCTCAGAGACTTTAGCCAGACCTTAGGCAGATGCTATCCTAGTCACCTCAACCCTTCACATCCCTAACTCAAGGACTACCCTATACTCATAATAGGGTGAATGAAAGTCATGTGACTATGATGTGTGAACAATGGCTCTGATACCAACTGTGGTGACCCCAATTTCTACATACTTTCCTTAGTGACATATACAGATATGCGTGCACTCATATCTATAAATGTCAAAAGGGAAAATAATAGAAATCAAGATAACCAACTAAAATCAGAGATAAGCCAAGATCATGTTCACATCATAGTAAATAGCCACACAACACTTCATTCAATAATGAAAGATAAAGTCATACATTCTAATAAGTGCGAAAGGAAGAAGGTTAAGTCTATGGAAAGAAAATATGTTTATTACATAGGATCTATAACATCCTATTACATCATCTAGAAGAATAAAGACTAGCTAACTGAAATGAACATGATGAGAAGTGGAAATCTATCTCATATCCTCCATGATCTTTATTTAGTGGCTTCAGGTACTTTAGAGTGCTTCATCTATTATCAATTGTTCCTTGTACCTAGAAAATATGAGACACAAAAACATCAACAAAGTTGGTAGGTGGAATTTAAAGCTATACTATGCTAGTATATAAAATACTCAAAATTGGAGAAAAGAATGAAAACATTATTTAGAGGAAGAAAATCAGGAAATCCCAAGTTATTATCCTTATTTAGAATGAAAATGCATTACTATGGTGGACTTAGCACAAACATAAATATTGGGCCCTATCCCTACGTACCTTGTACCATTAGGGAGGTGCTAGTCAACATTAATACTTTCCCTCTCTAATAGGGAGATTAATGAGCACCACTAGTAACTACATTTCACTTATATTCAATTATGTTCTTTCATGTTCAAGGCGGTAAATCATCAATTAATCATATATCCACATCCATCAATGTATATCAATTTCATGCAAACAATTACATATACTTAACACCCAACAAAAACTAGTCATATAATTATATCCACGTACCTTTAATTCTCAGATCTGAATTCCACAAGTCCTAAGTTAGGAGAAAGATAGTAGATCACCCTGAAATATATACAAAACCTAAAGTTACCATGGATTCTCATTATTCCACATTAGGGTTTCTTATTAGGGTTTAGGTCATTTGGAATATCATTTTTAGGATACATGTGATTCGAGAGGTTAGAGTTGGTTCTAAGGTCAGGGTTAATCAAGGTCATTCAAGGAAATTAATTGTATGACATAAATTGTATAAGGTATACATTATGAAGAGTGGAATCTCGAGATTAGGGTTTTTCATCATTGTTGGATCAACTATCCTTCTTGGATATGATTTCAGATAACATGGTGTTTAGAATCCTAATTAGGGTTTAATCTATTTCCCAAGGCAGATTGGAAATCAGTAATGACTATTGTTCATAATATATGTATAAATATTAATGGGTCCTTAGGCATTTAGGCCATTTTCAGAGAAGAAATCGGATCTAAGTCCTGGAATTATTTTATTTAAACAGATTGCATTTTTCTGATGAAAATGATATATAGGTTCGATATATTTCGATATTTGTGTCATTTTCTAGGGTTTCCACAATTCTGACCAATCAGGAAAATTCCAAGGAAATAAACGAAAAATAAAAAATAAAAAAAAGAGAAAGGTTGCTGGTCTCGCGGATCAGAAGAGGGATCTGGCTACGCAGATCCTCTCCTTAACCCGCGAGCCAGCCACAGTCAACCGGGTCAAAGATGGGGGTAAAGAACGTGAATGCCCCTTTTGGGGTTTACATCGCGTCGTGACAGGTCGGGGAAGATGGGTAATTCTGCCTCCTCAATTGTCTTCCTCGCGCGCTGAGCAACAACGATGGTCGGGAAGTGATAGAGGAGAAAGTGGGAGCAGCTCGGGTTAGCTAGGGGGTGGCTAGGAGTGTGAGGATGGGTGGATCATCTTCGCGGGGTTCCCCTGAGTGCGGTGAGCTCAACAGCTCGATCGGAGGCGGTGTAGAGGTCGAGAATGGTTTTCCGCAGGTACAATTAACAAAAAAGTGAATTGGAGCTGCTTACCTTCCCTCGGGCTGGATTGAGGGAGTCAAAAGATCCACGGAGGTTTGTTGAGGTGCTCTCGATCCTCCTTCGGTCCCTAGAAGGCTCCAACCTCGCCGACGGTGAAGCTCTTGGAGCTTGGTTGCACGGCTTGTCGACTCGATTACCTGGCCGTTCGCAGCTCCAACAAGCGGTGGGAATCTCCTCGCCGAGGTCCCCTGATGGTGTAGCGGCGCCCAATTGGATGGAGGGTGCCACTGGAGTGAGGGGGAAGTCGAAGTCCGGCGAGCAGGGTGTGCTTGAGGTCGGGGAGTAAGGGGTGATCTCTGTTGCAATTGAGGAGTTTGTGCGACTAAAGGGGAGGTGGCAGAGCTACTGGGCTCCTTAAATAGGCGTGGGGGATGCTAAGAAGGGGAGCCCTAAATTTGGCTGCCGCCGCCACTGAGAGGTGCGAGGACTCGGGAGGTCATTCTCCCTGATCCGGGGGAGACGGATGACGTGGTATGGATCATTGGGTGCGGTTTGAGGAGAGGAGTTAGTCCTCCAAAGATCTCGTGAGGAGGAGGTAGGGTCCGGGCGCGAGGGCCGTTGGAGGAGTCGCAGGTTCAGCTGCATGGCGAGGACCAAGTCTATCGGAGGTTGGAGATGACTTGGCAGTCGTCGGATCTTGCGGGTTCTATGATCGGCCGATCCGAGGGTGGAGATTACTCCTCCTTTTAAAAGAGCCGCGCCCAAGCCAACAACAAGGCTGCGTGACACATAAATGTCTAATTAAATCACAGTCCTTAGTCCTAGGCTAGATTAGGTGACATAATACACCAAATTTCAAATGTAAATAACTCTAAATTGGTAATTCCAATTGTAATGATATTTTAGGCATAGTTTTATAATGCTATGATTTGGCTATGGTGCAAAATTAGAGTCCCAATTTGATTATTGACTATGTCAATTGACTAAATGTCATAATACTTGTGTTATTGACTTTATATACCATTATGGATGGTCTTAGGTGAAATTGATGATCCATTTAATCAAATTAGTGAGAGAGATGATTGAGGGCATAATTGGAACAATTAAAATTGTAAAAGAGAGAAACTAAATAATATATATGTAAAAACTCACTCTATCACAGTCCATAACTAGCTTATGGCATCAAAAGTTAGAAGTAGTGCCTAGTTGCACATCAGTGCTACCCAAGTGAATGGAAAGTTGGAGAACAACTTCAACCTACAATATGTGTAAGGTATTGTAGTGATTGTATAATTCCTTTGTCACTGATATCCATAGTGAACTCAAGACATGGACTCGTCATCCTTTCAAAATTCGTCTCATGCTTCTTTAACCAAGAGAAGATTGTTTGAGATAATGTGACCTCAATATCATATATTGATTCACATGTGTATGCACATGCATTTCTCAGTCTCACTTATCAAGTGGATAGGATATCATACTCCAGTAGGAGGGACAAATCCCATATCTATCACTCACAATATATCCCCATGTGTCAAAGTCACCCAATCATCACCACTATAACAACCCATGTTTCAGGATGGCATTTGATGATGTCAAAGCCTACCCAATGACATGTGACGAGTGCATTGATTGTAGGTCTAAGAATCACAATCACCACCTTCACTATGAGAGATATATATGACTTACCATATGATGGTTTCCATGTGTCCCTCTCAAGGTGGGTCTGTCTGATACACTGTTCTCTAACATGTATCTGTGTGCTTGGTTTGATATCGCCATATCATGGCTAATGAAATTATGTTATCAACCAACCCCTACTCTAGTCTTATGTGTTGCTGGTGTCTATCTACCTTCCAAAGTAACAACCGACTAGGGACATAACAAGAATTTACACACTCTTAACATTCATATGATCTCATCCTCCAAGGCTAATACATGAAGACTTACGCCATTGAGTATTGTCATTCTTTAGACATTCATAATATTTCCTCATGATCTCATAACTGAGTGAAATAGAATGAATTGGAAGATTGCCTTTATGAGCATTAATCAAATCCTCTATGATATATGCCATGTCAATCATCGCATGATTGGCTCTCTGGGCATACATTACCAATAGATTCTCACTCGCACTTAGATCCAATCACCCACAAATCATATTCTTAGTGATCCAAACTTGTCCATCATGCTTCTACTGTGCAAGTGCTTAATCTAGCATGTTAGAAACATTTTGCTATTAGTCGGTATATTACATGTTTCATATCTCTTCACTCTTGAGATGAAACCACCATAATATGGTATCTGATATTCCTTGACTAGCAAGTAGATCCATTGTTGTCACAATATCACTATTGAGTCATCCACGGTTGGAATATCTATAAGTTCATTATATGAATTTCTAGATTCATATAGTACCACTCCATGTTCACAACACAAGTATACTCGAATTCTATTATAGAATGGCTATTAGTTCAGAACCCTTGAACTAACAACATTTCTCCTTTATTATCAAATATATTTTAATGCGATCACTTTGTCATTCATGGAATATTGCATCGATGTAGCCTTTTACATCTTACTATCCCCCCTTTTTCTATCCTTATTGACGAGAAATATATCCTTAAGTACTTCCCAAGCAATAATGGATATCTTTAATGACATTCCAATAAACCCTATTGGTATTTATCATCATATTGTAATGTCCAATACATATAAGATTATTTGGGACAAGTACACTTATAGCATTCATGATAGATCCATTACAATAGCCCATGCCATCATGTCATTTCCATTCTTCACAAGAATTGGAACATAAGGTTCATGAGAGACCAATCCGAATTATCTCTCATTGAATCCTTATGTGTTGAACACTTTCAACATATATATTGCTCTTGTAGGTGCTCAGTCTTCTATTGTAAAACATTCAAGAACTATCTCATAGGTCTTGATTCTTATCTCATAAGATGTTTCATCTTATCCTTCATTGCTGAAGGTGTTTTCCATGACAAATCTCAATATTCACAATACTGAGATGTTATTCCCCATCACATGTGGAATATTCATATATGCTCCCACTAAATCTTTTATAATCACATATTTCATCTTTTATCTTGATTCAAGTCAAACTCTTAGACTATCTTGTTAAAATCAAAATATCCCATCTCTAAGATGCTTGTTTCAATCCTTGATTGAACTTTATAGTTTATAGACTTTATTTGCATTCTCAAAGTTATAAAACCTTTTAGGTTGTGTCACATATACATCCTATGATGTATTCCTTTTAAGGAATCTAGTTTTATCTTCATATGCCAAATCTCATAGTCTACTTAACTACAACAACAAGCATGACAATTGGTAAAGGATTTTCTATCAATCTCAACACTTGAACTAATTTGAAAACCTATTCAACCAATCTGTCCTTTTATGTTGTCCATGTGGGTTTATGCTACAAGACCCTATTGCACCCTTTAGGTGGTGTTATCAAGGTCCTACCTTGTTATGTTACATGGGTCCCAAAATGGCCTTAAGCCTTTGCTCATATTATGGTACTTAATAGCTTCTAGTTGATTAGTTGGCTCATCCTGTTAAGACCAACCTACCTCAATTGTTGGATTCACAATCCTCCAATCTTAGATATGTTCTACTAGAACCATTTTATTATGTGTTACATGACGAACTTGAGATTCCACAACAACATGTGATTCTCTTAGTTCTCATTGTACCTCTTTGTTAATCTCGAACATTTTGAGTTTTACTTTTAATCAATTGATTTTTTAGGAATTCAGTTATCCTATTAACCAAATACTTTTGTTATTGGGTTGGGATTAATAGTAATATTCAAGAATTATGGTTTGTGGATAAACCTTTTCAAGAAACTACTTTCTCAATATTGGCTTCAATCCTTTAGATACATTGGGACATTCCCAAATCATATCATATATGATGTCTTAAAAACCTTTTAGTCGGTACATCATTTATTGATTATATATTTATGAGGACAAGAAGATTACATTAATTGATATTCATATCATGACCCATCATGGTGTAATTCCTTCATTCTAACACATCATCATGCTCAAACAGATTTGACTTGTAATACATTATCACAGTGATTTCCTGAAGGTTCTGAAGGTATTGATGTAAAGTATTTGATCTCATTAAAGTTTCTTATTACTTTCATCAAAGTCATACTTCATTTATAATCTACTTGAACATTTCAAGAGATTTGTGTTTCTATTTTACTGATTATATATCATCATATTACCAGTAAGAAACTATGAGTAATTATCTATAGCATTCAATCCATAAGATCTTCATGCATCATATGCTAACGGATAACTTATCCTCCCACTACATTTAGTGAAGGATGTTATGTCACTCTGTGCTCAAGTAAGAATTGCATATTTCCTTAGGTTCAATAACCAAGGAAAAATAGACTAACATCTATATGTATTCTAGTCATGCATTTCTTTTGGAACAGAAACAATAATATCTTACTTTATTGATATATCATACTTGTCATATAAGATGCTCTAAAGTAAACTGTTTCTTATGACATAATGAAACCACAATTATACTAACTCTATTACATGTCCATTGGGCTAAGATAAATTCAAATGTAGACTAAAGCTTCTGCAACTATTGCTTCACCTTATCCACCTTTGTCCTTCCATGAATGCTTTTACTTCTTGTCAGATGCTATACATCAGTACACCAGATCTCTATTTGGTATCACATACCAAAATGAAGAAGTAATCAAATTTATCTTATAACATTTATACCTGAAGTGGAGGACTAAGTGCCTTCCTTCTTCTTCTTTAGTTCCTCTAACCAGAGTGGGCAATTCCTTTTCTAATGTCTAGGCTACTAACAATGGTTACATTTGCCTCTTATTTTCTTTACTCCTCCATTTGCTTTGAGATATGAAAGTTTGGGCTTCTGTCTAGCTTTAGAACCCTTCTTAGTTTTGCCTTTGCCTTTAGACTTCCCCTTTGTCTTGCTGATCATCATCACAGACTTGTGTTTGTCTTTCTTCATTTGTCCCCCAACTGTTCTCAATATGCCCAACAACTCTATCAACATTTTGTCAAAGTCGTTCATCTTGTAGTTGATGACAAACTGACTATATGACTCTGGCAAAGACTATAGAATCACATCAGTGGCCAACTCTTGACCCAAAGGGAATCCCAGTCTAGCAAAGTTCTCCACATAACCAATAAGCTTGAGCACATGAGGACCTACTGGATCTCCGTCTACCATGTTACACTTAAACAATGCCTTGGAGACATCGTATCTCTCTTATCCTTCCTGATATTGGAACATGTTCTCGAGATGTGTAACCATCTCAATCACATCCATGTTCTCATGCTGCCTCTGCAACTCATAGTTCATGGAGCATAACATCAAACACTTGACGTCCACAACATCTTGAGTATGCTTCTTGTAAGCATCCTTGTCAGCCTTTGGTGCATTTTGAGGTGGCTCATCTGGTTCTGGCATCTCCGGGACATAGAGATTGCGCTCCTATGTGAGAACGATTCTCAGTGTCCTAAACCAGTCATGAAAGTTGTTCCCAATAAGTTTGTCCTTCTTGAGGACCGATCACAAAGAAAATGATGATTGTTTGTTGCCATTCGATTCTACACAAGAATTTGCAATTTTGTCAAAAACTCATTTTTGATTTGATTTGATTAAATTTGGGCAATAATAATTAGGTCTTTAATTCATTATTGTTCTCATTATTTTGTTCAAATTGACAACACTCAAGTATTAAATAAGAAAATTGCAGCAAATCAATTTTCTAATGAGCAAGATCCAAGATAATTCAACTATGGCCCGACCCATGGCGTAAACACAGTTAATTACCAAGGCAGATTGTTTTTGCCAATTGCATCATATGTAATTCTTGATAGATAATATGTCACTACTACAAAAATAGCTTATAACATCACAATTTGAGACATCGATTATTACCAAAAACTAACGCCTAAAACCTACAACGTCGACTAATTACAGAGACCGACATCTATATTTGAAGACCGACCAGACACGGGTATCATTTTTTATTTAGCGTCAGCTCTCTATCATGAACCGACGCCTAAAATAGCCCACCAAATCCAATTTTTCGAGTGAAAACAAAATTGCCCCACATATGGCGTCAGTGTTTTACCTAATAATCGGCACCTAACGATGAAAAAAAATTACCTCCAAAGTTTCAATATGGTCGTTGGTTTTTGTGGAAAAATCGAAGCTGATAAGGTTTCGTGCGCCGTCCCCGCAAAATTTTTTAGGGTTAAGATTGTCCAATGGAAGTCAGTTTTTTCTGGAAACCGATGCTGATGGTTATTAGGTGTCGGTTTCTGAGACAACCGACGCCTTGGTTAACTTAATAGCCCCCGCAAGAAACAAACTTTTCCCCATTCTCTATTTCATCGTGAAATTAGCCCCCGAAGCTGATGTTCCCCTCTCGATGCCGCTGCGCCTGTAGTCATGCTCCATCCTGCTCTTGTGGTCGACGCCGCCTGCTCCTATGGCCTTGGCCGCCATCGCCCCCTACTCTCTTCTTCTTCCCTCCCGCTGTTCCTCACACCGAAGGCCGCCTCCGCCCCCTGCTCTCTTCTTCTTCCCACACACTGCTCCTCACACCGGCCGCCGCCGCCTCCGATAGGGATGTTGCTAGCTGCTCTCTTCTTCCTCCACGCCGATGATAGGTAGGTTGCTGCCGCTGCGGCCGTGGCCAGCCCACACGGTCGTGGCCTTGCCTTTATCCATTTGTTAAGGAGGGAGAAGGAAGAAGAAGATACATTTGCAATTGAATACTAATGCTTGACCTAATTATATAAATTTTGATGCATATTGAAATAAGATATTAAAACCCTAATGTTAAAACCCTAACACACATTTCACCATAATCTTGTACTAACTATATTACTGAAATCTTATGATCAATCTATCTAAGATATTAAAACCCTAATGTTAAATCTCTAATTTTGTAGTGATGTGTCTCCCTAACATCTACATGAATCCCTATTGTATGATGCAGATTGATGATAATGCATGAGCTAGTTTGAAATTTTGAAATCAATTATGAATCTCTCCATCCCTAGGTCATACCAATTTATGTGTAATATTTATCTTGATGATGAACATGCATGGACACTCAAAATGTTGAAATAAATGTTATAGAATATGATACCTAGATTAAATGATGTTACATGAAACCTAAGATATGAATGATGAAACTAGGATTGTAGGTATTGGAATGACAACATACATGTATTTGTTGGCCTAGAAACCCATCCAAGATATACTCATTAGGAGTAAATCTTGGATAGTCCCCGGTTTGGGACTATTCTTGAACACCTAATCTCACTTAGGATGTAAGTGTATAATGTGTATTGGGTTTCAAGAAAATTTCAGTAACATTTCCCTGTTTGTTCTCTAAGTACATATGTACTTGGAGAACAGTGGGGAAATGTTGCTGAAATTTTCTTGAAAACCCAATACACATTATACACTTACTGGTGAGATTAGGTGTTCAAGAATGGGATAGGTGGTACACATTTATTATATATAAGAATGACATCACATGTATTTGTTGGCCTAGAAACCCGTCCAAGATTTACTCAATAGGAGTAAATCTTGGATAGTCTGCGGTTTGGGACTGTTCTTGAACACCTAATCTCCCTTAGGATGTAAGTGTATAATGTGTATTTGGTTTCAAGAAAATTTCGGTAGCAATTCCCCGTTTGTTCTCTAAGTACATATGTACTTGGAGAACAGCGGGGAAATGCTGTCGAAATTTTCTTGAAAACCCAATACACATTATACACTTATTAGTGAGATTAGGTGTTCAAGAATGGGATAGATGGTACACATTTATTATATATAAGAATGACAACACATGTATTTGTTGGCCTAGAAACCCATCCAAGATTTACTTAATAGGAGTAAATCTTGGATAGTCCCCGGTTTGGGACTGTTCTTGAACACCTAATCTCACTTAGGATGTTTTAACCATTAATTATATATAAGACCTTAAACCCTAAAGTTTTAACCATGCTTAAACTCTAATCTGTTAACCCTAGACCCTAATCTTGTTGTAATATATACTTGTTTTCTCTTTGATCATAGAATGGATAGATCATGGATGTCCATTCACAATCACTGCACCCCAGAGTTTATTTCTGGTCTTAATCAGTTTATTAGATTTGCTGAGGAACATAGGAAACAACCTGGAGATAGGTTCTACTATCCATGTAGGCATTGCGGTAACAACTTGAAAGTCAACACTGGTGACAAAATCAAAAGTCATGTCATGTGCAATAGGATTGTACAAGGCTATACAGAATGGCACTGACATGGAGAGATTTCAAACCTGAAACCATTGGATGTCGATAGCAGTGCTTGTGTGGAAGAAGTTATTGCCTCTGATGATGTAGATGTGAACGAACCAGTTCTAGTAGATATCGTTGATGCGATTCTAGATAGTTGTGGGGTAGAACACACCGAAAGCGATCCACCTCCCATGTTTAGAAACATTGTGCATGATGCTGAGATACCGTTATACACAGGTTGTACTAAGTTTACGAAGCTTAGCACTATGTTGAGATTGTATAAGCTGAAAGCTAACAATAGATGGAGCGACAAAAGCTTCACATCATTGTTGTCTTTGTTGAAAGAAATGCTTCCTGAAGGAAACGAGCTGCCAATCTCAACATACCAGGTAAAGAAATTGTTGTGCCCAATGGGAATGGAGGCCAAGAAGATACATGCATGCCCGAATGATTGTGTATTATTTCAAAAGGACTATGTGGATTTGAAAGATTGTCCAAAATGTGGTGTGTCACGGTATAAATTGACGACTTCGGGGGAGTCCAAAACTGGTTCTCCTGCCAAGGTGATGTGGTATCTACCTATAATATCACGGTTTCAACGCTTGTTTGCCAATCCGATAGATGCGAAGAATTTGAGGTGGCATGCAGATGTTAAGAAAAATAATGATGGGATCCTACGACATGCGTCTTATTCCCCACAGTGGAAGAAGATTGATCTATTATACCCTAAATTTGGTGAAGAAGTCAGGAATCTAAGACTTGGGCTTTATACAGATGGGATGAATCTGTACGGGACATTGAGAAGCCAACATAGCACTTGGACAGTCATGCTTGTTATATACAATCTTCCTTCCTGGCTGTGTATGAAAAATAAGTACGTTATGCTATCGTTGTTGATATCGGGCCCTAAACAACTTGGAAATGATATCGATGTTTATCTTGAACCTCTAATTGATGACTTAAAGAAACTCTGGGGTGAAGGTGTGATGACCTATGATGCTTCACAAAGAGAGACATTTCATTTGCATGCTATGTTGTTTTTCACTATTAATGACTTTCCAGCATATGGGAATTTGTTTGGATATAGTGTCAAAGGAGCTAAAGCGTGTCCTATATGTGAAGAGAACACTAATTCAACAAGACTAAAACATGGCATCACTGTTTATATTTTTTTATAAGCACTGATTAGAGGCATGCATGTTTATATTTTTTTATGTTTCATTTTTCAATGTTTCATTTGTATATGTGAACTGTACAATGTTTCATTTTTCAATGTTTCATTATCTTCTAGTTATGTCAAATGCTAAATGTTTGATTTTTTAATGAAATTTTTAGATGGATGAGCATGGGCATGATGACCATGATGTCCATGATGAGCATGGTGAGGATACCAATGTGCCGCCTCACAATGTAAGTTTTAAAAATATATCATATATTTCTATCTATATGTCCATTTATAGTTATATCCTGTAAGGGTGTTTATTTTGTCAAATTTTAGGTTGAAGATGCACATGTACCCTCTGAAGCACTTGAGGCACTTGATGAGTAGTACCAAAAAGTTGACAAGAGAAGGGGCATCACCATGATGAAGACGTTAACAGTGCTAAGGGGCAATGGACCCAAACTGGTTGTGGATTTTGATAATGTAGGAAATGCAATTGGGGTGAACCGCAATTCGTTTGTTTCATATCTTAGGTTTGTTACTTGTAGCCATTGTGGTTGTAAGATAGATTCTTGGAATAAAGTTCCTAAGGGGAAGAAAGACTTAATATGGAAGGATTTATGTGTGAGTTATTATTATTTGCAATTCTATTTTGTACATTACTATTTTTTTGGATAATAGTTAATAGCAGCTCTATTTTGCAGAGTATATTTGCGTTGGATGAAAAGCTGCCTCGTAAATGCATGATGCAACGCTGTGGGAAGGTCCTAAGGAACTATAAGACAAATCTCACCTGAGAATACATAAAAGATGGTGAGAAGAGGAAGAAGTCAGACACTGAACAATGGAACTTCCTGGACCCAGAAGAATGGGACGCATTTGTTGCTTCAAGAAAAACTGATGAATTCAAGGTATTAGGAGTTACTCCCTATTTAATTAATATACATTGTATTCACCTATTCAAGATTAACCTTTAGTGTTACTAACCAAATCAATGTGCATACTAACTAGGATATCAGTGAGGTGCAAAGAGCAAGGCGTGCAATGAATGTGCATGACCACACAATGGGTCCAAAGGGCTATGCAGGCGTTTGCCAAAGACTACAGGCTGAGTGTACTGCTCAGTCTACTGCTACTCAGGAGTCCTTTACTATAGGTACCACACCTCTGCCTCGCCATGATGTATGGATAGCTGGGAGGCAAAACAAGAAGGGAGAAATAAAGAAGCCTGCAACTGCTGAGGCAACTGCAAAAACTATAAAATACAACTCTTAGAGCAATTGTTTGAATATCGATTATTTGTGGTGTTTACTTACTTACCAATTTCTGTTGATGGCGATTAGCGGGAGCTGCACGAGCTGAGGAAATAAGGAAAGTTCATCCCTGAGGGCACAAGGGATGAATTGACAGTTGCTCTGGGTAACCTAGAGCATCCTGGACGTGTTAGGGGTGCAGGCGCTGGTGTGGGCATCAAAGTGTTCTTTGGGCCATCCCAACACAAACATGTCCCAAATGCGGGAATTTCACAAGAAGAGGTAACCTATTCTTTTTTTAGAATGTCACTATAAAAGGGAATTCAATAATCAGAAGCTAACATTTCTTTTATCCATGTATAGGTAGATATGATAGTTGATAGGAGAGTCGATGAAGTAGTTGATAAGAGAGTCAAGGAAGTAGTTGATAAGACACTCCATGAAGCAATGAGCAAGTGGCAGGCATCTCTGACTGCCACTCAGACAGTACCTATGGCGTCCCGCTCTACTCCTACTACAGATCTTGGGAGTAATCATGTAGACCCACCACCTAGCACATCCGCTGTAAGTATTTTTATGACATAGTAGCTTGTCTTTTCAAGATGATATGTTTTCAAGATGATATGTATATAACATTCTTTATGTAAGTTTGTAAGGGTTGAAGCCATGTCATCTAAAAAGTAAAGAATATGTTGTTGCAGAGGCGTCAGTTTACCCATCCCTTCCAGGGGAAATGTTTCATGGGTCTCCATTACCAGATGGTTGGGTTCGTGTGAGCCCGCTACATATATTCCCCAATTGGATAGATCTTCTATTGTCATATGCCCACCCAGATTGTGAAACGCTCGATGAGGCAGAAGGCGGAGTGATATTGTGGCCGAAAGGGGATGTCATCTATACTGAAATTGTATGGTAAATTTACATTATGTTAAATTGTTAGTGTGTATATATGAGGTCAATTGATCTGAAATTATATATACAGGTTAAAACGAAGACACCCAGAGCATCTAGGCCTCCACCTCCACCTCCTACATTACCAAGTTGGGTTCCACAGGACGTACCTGCCCTGTTAGGTCCTAATTGTAGGGGTATGGCAGTATGGTTAGGCGAACATGATATAAATTGCCCTATAAATGTTTGTATAGATGCGGATGTTGGAGGTCAACCATACGAAAACAAACTATTTATACAAGATATTTTGGAGTTGTTTGGCTATGATTGGCTGAATACATCTATGATAGAGCTATGGATAAGGTGAGATCTTGTTTATATATCCATATACCTTATGTAGGATTCGGTGATCTCGTTTCTTATATATTAATGCATACGTAATACATGTTTTACAGCTAACTAGACAAGATATGTGTAGATTTTTCATTTGAACATGTAGGATTTTCGATTCCATCTTTGATTAGTCTAGTAGGTAAAGACCCTTCGTCAGTTCAACAATACTGTTGTGATGCTTTTACAAATTTTTGTCAAAATAAGAAGACGGTGATAATAGCTCCATTCAATGTGGAGTAAGTTTACTTTGCTTATAATTTGGACTTAAGAAAATTACATTTTTATTGTGGATTTCGAGTTATTAATTTTTAACTTTTTTACTTCTAGGGGTACGCATTGGGAGTTACTAGTTATTGTCCTCGGGACGTTCACTGTCTATTATCTAGATCCTAAGGGGACTAAATTGAATCCAACATATGGACACGCAATGAAAATGGCATTATTACAGTGAGAAAAATTTCATTTTTATATCCATTAACATCTATTATTACATTACTATTTAATTATGCAATTTACTGTGTTACATTAACATGTAGGGGTTTACATGAGTTCAAAAAGGCTGGTGGAAGGTCCCCAGGAAAAAGAACCAGCCAATAATTTGGGAGAATGTGGAAGTAAGTTCTCGACTCCAATGTATATATTATTTATGTGAATTATGCTTATTTGTATTTTTTAATATTTTGTATGTTTCAATTTATAGTGTGCTACATAAGACAACGGCTGGGCATGTGCATACTATGTGATGCGATTTATGCAAATGATTATCAAACATGCCACAGTGGATATCGATACCATACATGAGGTATTATATATAGTCTCATTAGATAATATGAAATATATCAATCTTATTTATATATTATTTTTTTGTTGTAAAATTATATATATTATATCCTATTCTTATTTATATATTATTAATTATATATATACATCATTCTCTTTGCAGGTGTTTAAAACTGACCCCACTACAGGTAAGGCCTTATCAGATGTACATGCTCCCTATACGACAGAAGAATTAAATGATGTAAGAGAAGAATGGAAAAAAGCCATACAAGTAGTGGGGGTTTTAAAATATAATTGGGATGTTGATAGTGATAATGACTAAAAAGTGTTTATACATGTGTGAATGTGAAAATGAATGGAACTGCAAGTTGATACATGAATGTTTCTACATGTGTCTAAATGTTTCTACATGTGTGAATGTGAAAATGAAAGGAACTACAAGTTGCTACATGAATGTTTCTACATGTGTGAATGTGAAAATTGAATGGAATTGCAGGTTGCTAAATGTGTGAAAATGAATCTTGTTAATTTTGTAGGTTTGTGGCTTGTTGTTGGCTGATATCAATAGATGTTGTAAACCTGCAGTTTAGAACTGAACTACATGTTCTACATCCTTCGATCAGCCATACAACAGGCCTGCAAACTGATAAGAAAAAAAATCAAAACATAGGCATCGGTTATTAGTCAAAAACTGACAACAAAGGATTACAACATTGGTTAATAGAAAAAAACCACCGCCTAATGTGTCCAGACAACACGGTGATATGGCATCGGTTATTACTAAAAAATCAACACCTATGGTATCAGCGCCCTTTTTGTGGCACGAAGGGTTTGGGCGTCGATTTCCCTACTAATAACTAACACCTATAGTGCCCCTGTTGGCGCCCTTTTTGTGGCGTGAAGGGTTCTGGCGTCAATTTCCCCACTAATAACCGGCGCCTATAGTGCCCCTGCTGGCGCGTTTTGGGTGGTGCGAAGGGTTCTGGCATCAGTTTTCAAACCGACGCCTAAGGGTTCACCTTTTAGCATCACCCACATATGTGTCGCTTTTTAACCGTCACTAAAGGCCTTAAATAACTGACGCCAAAGGTTGGTTCTGTACTAGTGTGTGCAACTCTTTACCATAATTATCTTCATGCTTTTGGGCCCAGACGCTATGAGAATCACCAATTAAGCCTGACCCTATAGCCAATACGATAATAATGTATCCCACAGAGGTGGAACCTATATTATTACCATCACACCTCCACAAGGTAGACGGTGCACCAATTGGAGGCATAATCTATGCTTAGTAGAACAAGATTTTCATGTGCATTAGTATTGGAAAGCATCTTAGACTTAATATGTTTGATTGAGGGGTTTTATATATATATCATATATATACATATACTGTTTCCAATCACCACATATATAGTAAGTATTATATACATGCTATATCCCACAACATAAACATGCAATATAAAACAAAAAGTCATGGTTATGGCCACGTCTACTTGTGATTTTTTGGAGCCATAAAGAATTACTACCACCTAGGTCAATCATCACATCACATGCATGAACCTACTTTTGGTGTAGACCTATGCTTGCCAATCTGGGTAGATCGATTCAACCCTTGAACCGATCGTCTTGCCTCTTAGACGATTCGTTGGTCCTCCTATCCAACTGATGTTTGGACTCCTTCCAAATGGTCGGCTGGGCCTACTGGGACAGTTGTTTGGCCTCCTGTCCAACCTATATTTGAACTACTTCCTAATGGTCGGTTGGGCCCACCAGGCATTCATCTGGTACCATCGTCCTGCCTCCGCAATTCTCCAGACAGTCAGCTTGTCTCACGAACTGGTCATGTCAAGCGACAATGAACATATTCCTCGTCATTGAATGAAAATAAACTATCATATTGCTACTTTATTACATTGAATAAGAGAAACCTTGAGTTACATTAGAGGGAGAAACCTCGAGTCCAGCGAAAACAACTTGCTTTTATCCAACTGTTTATAGTTGCCCTTGGATGGTGGCTGTGGAGCTCCTGGTCTTCACCATGAACAACAAACACGAATAACCTCTGCATCGCTCCTGTGGTCTTGCCACGGACTACAGGCTAACATTGCTCTCCGAACAGCAACCAAAGGACTCCTGCCTCTAGACTAGTGTACACGAACCAACTAGAACTCTTGTCATTCAACTAGAACAAACAAAAAGGAGTTGTTCATCTAATTGGCATACCAGTCACCAACTTGCTCCCCCGCAACAACGATCCTTAGTTGTTCTCTCCCGTCGCTATCCCTTCCAAGTTGGGTAGGACTTGCTTGGTGTAACATACCAGATCATGGACCCTACCCTAGATGTTTGAACTTTGGGTTTGACCAAACAAGGTTGAGGTTAGAATGATCCTAATAATATAATGCATGAATAATGTAATATAATATCTCATATAATTAATTTGGTGATAATAAAATGATAAATAACTTAATTTCATGCATAATATGGTTAACGGGCCTCTAATGGGCTAGATGATATAACCCATATAATAAAGCCTCAAATTAATTAATAGACTTCAAATTCGCAATCTACACATCAAAATAAACCTACATGTCAATTTTCATTTAATTTGGACAACCTTGAAATAATATGGTTAGTTAGGAGAGAGAAATTGCCTAAAAGGTGTAATAAATAAATAAATATAATAAATAACTCTAAAATAGGAAAATAATCTTAGATTTGTGATCTACATAATAAATATAGCCTTTGGGTAAATTTTTATCAAATTTGGAGAAGGTTTGCTTAAAAGGTAAAACCAGGAGAGAGAAAGTGTGTAGAACCTTAAAAACATTAAATAAATATTTAAACAACTCCAATATGTAAAATTGATGGCACATTCATATCCAACACATTAAATATGACTTGTGGGTCAAGTTTCATCAAATTTGGATAATCCTAAAGCCATTAATGAAGAAGGAAACATAAAATGATATTTGATTTATTTAACCCATTAAAAGTTTCCAAAAGGCAAAACTAAGTGCATAATCAGAATATACATGACTTAATTGGTCTTTGTACAAAATTCCACTTAAATTGGTTAATGTTTGAACCCCCAAATCAAGAGAGAGAGAATAAAGAAATAATGCATTCACACTTGGAATTAATCGGATTCGATTTTTGATTTATATGTGTCACGCTGGCTTTGGAATCTCAGGCTTAGCGTTGGATTCAGATCATGTGGTATCTGTACTCTCTCCTTCCTCCGCTTCCTTTCTTTCCCTAGCAAACATGCTTTAGTTTCCTCTTCGATTCTTTCTCTCCTTTCTCCATCTACCTTCCTTTGTTTCCCCTGCTTTCTTTTCCCTTACCTCCGTTACCCTCTATCGAACCCAATGAGTATATATATGCTAGGGCTCATGAGATCTTCAGACAATTCATAACTCACCACCCATACTCTCTGTTCTTCCCATGTTCTCCTCTTCCTTGCCCTCTCCCAGCGATCCTTCAACATTGGACCCCTGGTGAACCCTTCCTTGATCATTCTCGCACCTCTGTGTGCCTATCTAATGGGTCAGTTTGGTCTCTTCGTGCCCCACACATTTTTTATGCATCTCTGTCATTTCTGACCCTGCTACTAGTGGTGACTAGTTGGCCGCCCCGACTTTGACCCCAATCGATGCGCAACTGCTTCATGAGCTCTCTGAGTCCGCCCGACCTTCAGGTATTGTGTGGTAGTTGCCTTTTGTTCTTTGGTTAAGTGCATCCGCGAGCTCGATTTGGGCATCGGTGCCCAAGATGCTGTGCCCAATGTCATTCTTCATCTCCATGTTCTATCAACGAAGAAGACAATCCTTCGTGGATTTCCGAGTATACCCCCTCTCGTTTCTTTACCTCTTTGTTTTCCCATTGGGGGTGTTTTGGTCATTTCATTATGTTTTGTATTGCTTTAGGTCGAGTCAAGTGGGCCTTTTACCGAGTGACATGGTCACTTCTGATTGGGCCATGTCAGCTAGGCTGGCCCGACTCCTCTCCCTCTTTTGCTTTTTCTCGATTATTTACTTATGCGGCTTTATTTGATTGGTCAAATTTCTAAATTATATAACTAATTATCTGCTGGGCCAATAATTTGAAATAAATATTCATTGGATTAAAAAAATGCAAGCTTTCTGATGGTATTGGTTTTGTTGCCTAAATCTGATGTTTTAAAGGGGTGATTTAATGGATCTAATTAAATAAGATAATAACTTGTATAATTCGTAACTAATAATTTATAAGTCAGAAAAATATAATAAAATATGTTTTGAACTCATGAAAATATAACCTAAAATATGACATGGTTTTGATAACCTAATTCACTCATAATAAAAAGGCAATTTTTAGGGTTTTGAATAAGTAATGGAAACCTAACCCTAATTCCACATATTTGCTTAATAGGTTCTTTGGATGCCTAGGCTTGGACCTAGATGTGACTTTGGATTGTTTGACTCTGAAGTTGAGGTAAGTTGTATCCCCTATTCCTCTATCATGAGCAATCCACCTATCTTTTCATTCTCTTGATTTTGGCCTACACAATATGTCTTATCTTTTGATATCATGGTTCGTGTGAACTATCTTGCTTGTTATGGAATTGGATATTTTCTTGATATCTATCTTGTGCCTTGGTGAATGTTGGTCACTTCTATTGATATGTGCCACTTTGAAGTGGATGCTATATGTTTGTGTTGTCCATTGTGTGATGGAAACCATGAATTATTCTAACTAAACTATTTACTTGCCTCTATATTTACTTACTATGTGAATCAGTAGCACTAGAGTAGTGTAAATTACATTGGTTTTTGGGTGTGTGCCCTTTTTGTTTATGGGATGGTGGTGGTGGTACCCCATACCTGAATTTTAGGGATGTGAAGCCTTGGCTCAACTTTTATATATATTGGGAGTTTGACGGTGAGTCATTCTCTATCATGTTTTCAAAGATGTGAAGGCTTGGCCGCCTTTGTGTTTATATTGTTCTAGGACTATGTTTATCTCACATGCATGCAAGTTTGATGATGTTTGGGGGGTGTGTGCCCTACTACTCTCTCTATGTGCCAATATTGCACAATCTTTATTTGCTTTGTATATGGCAAGTATCTTCTTTTATCATGTGATGATGATTCTTATCTTTTATGTCCTCTTTTGGGGTAGTCCTTATCTCTTTCATGGTAAGCCTTTTATTTTGATGTCCCTTATTCTTTATAAATTGCTCAATTTGCTTTTTAGTATGCACATACCGGCCTTTGCTGATGTTTCCTATTGTTTCTCTTTTGTTGGAGTATGCTTCCAACCCTAGGTGGAGGACTTGGATGCATGGCATGTTGACCTAGACTTAGTTTTTGATGATGAAGGTTGGATACAATCTTGAGGTGGTTTAGATTTTCTCTACATGGATCCTTATGATGTAAGTTTGTAACCATTTGTTTTATAATTGAATATAGTCATGTTTTTATTCCGCTGCTATACTTTGGTCTTTTGATTACGATTATATAAAGATTTGAAAATTTTACACCCACTCCATCATACCTTATGAGTGTGTTTGGAATAGATGTTTCGTTATTCAAATTTTTGATAGAGAGGTGGTTTCACTTCTTTACAGTATGGTATCAGAGCCCATGGTAGTAGGAATCTGACTATTTCAATTTTGTCTCCATAGTTAAACCCTTGACTTAGATAGTTGCCTCTAGGTGAGATTTTTACCCTAGATTTGATCTATGATGATCTTTTATGCAATAAGGTTTGTTTTGAGGACAAGTTTAGGTTATGAGGAAATATTCATATGGACATGTTGTGACTTGGTTTCCGCAATTGATTTTGGATCCACTTTTTGTTTCATCTCAAAAAGTTTTCATCGCCAAAAATTATTTTCAATTATACTACTATATATGTATAAAAGGTTTCTCCGATTTATCGATGTTTTCTTCAACTAAGTCACAATGAAATGAAACTCTAGTTTGAGTAGAATCTAACCCTAGTTTGTGACTAGGATTGATATAATGGTGTAGTTGACCTACCCTATGACTTTTTGGTTGTTCATGTAGGGTTGTTAGGTTAGAGACACGAGGAACTATAACTCAACCCTAGATGATGACTTGATAGTTGGATACATGAAAAATATAAATCTCTATGACATTCACAACTAAATAATATGTGGGTAGTCTTAATACCTAGATGATGATTAGTTTGACTTGTTAGGTTGAATCCCTTTAAGGGGTGGAGAGTAGTTAGTTGTTGATGTTTGATCTATTGATTTTGAGGACGAAATCCTTTTAAGGGGTGGAGTGCTGTAACATACCAGATCATGGACCCTACCCTAGAAGTTTGACCTTTGGGTTTGACCAAACAAGGTTGAGGTTAGAATGATCCTAATAATATAATGCATGAATAATGTAATATAATTTGTCATATAATTCATTTGGTGATAATAAAATGATAAATAACTTAATTTCATGCATAATATGGTTAATGGGCCTCTAATGGGCTAGATGATATAACCCATGTAATAAAGCCTCAAATTAAATAATAGACTTCAAATTTGTAATCTACACATCAAAATAAGCTTACATGTCAATTTTCATTTAATCTGGACAACCTTGAAATAATATAGTAAGTTAGGAGAGAGAAATTGCCTAAAAGGTGTAATTAATAAATTAATATCATAAATAACTCCAAAAGAGGAAAATAATCTTAGATTCTTGATCTACATAATAAATATAGCCTTTGGGTAAATTTTTATCAAATTTGGAGAAGGTTTGCTTAAAAGGTAAAACCAGGAGAGAGAAAGTGTGTACAACCTTCAAAATATTAAATAAATATTCAAACAACTCCAATATGTAAAATTGATGGCAAATTTGTATCCAACACATTAAATATGACTTGTGGGTCAAGTTTCATCAAATTTGGATAATCCTAAAGCCATTAATGAAGAAGGAAAGAGAAAATGATATTTGATTTATTTAACCCATTAAAAGTTTCTAAAAGGCAAAACTAAGTGCATAATCAGAATCTACATGCTTAATTGGCCTCTGTGCAAAATTCCACTTAATTTGGTTAATATTTGAACCCCCAAATCAAGAGAGAGAGAATAAGGAAATAATGCATTCACACTTTGATTTAATCAGATTTCGATTTTTGATTTATATGTGTCATGTTGGCTTTGGAATCTCGGGCTTCTTTTGGAGCATTAGATTCAGATCGTGTGGTATCTGTACTCTCTCCTTCCTCTGCTTCCTTTCTTTCCCTAGCGAACATGCTTTAGTTTCCTCTTCGATTCTTTCTCTCCTTTCTCCATCTACCTTCCTTTGTTTCCTCTGCTTTCTTTTCCCTTGCCTCCATTACCCTCTACCGAACCCAATGAGTATATATATGCTAGGGCTCATTAGATCTTCAGACAATCCATAAATCGCCACCCATACTCTCTGTTCTTCCCATGTTCTCCTCTTCCTTGCCCTCTCCCAGTGAGCCTTCACCATCGGACCCCTGGTGAACCCTTCCTTGATCATTCTCACACCTTTGTGTGCCTATATAATGGGTCAGTTTGGTCTCTTTGCGCCCCACACTTCTTTTCCACATCTCTATCATTTTCGACCCTACTATCGATGAGGACTAGTTGGCTGCCCCGACTTTGACCCCAATCGATGCGCAACCGCTTCAGGAGCTCTCTGAGTCCGCCTGACCTTCAAGTATTGTGTGGTAGTTGCCTTTTGTTCCCTGGTTAAGTGCATCTGCGAGCTCGATTTTGGGCATCGGCACCCAAGCTGCTGTGCCCAACATTGTTCTTCATCTTCGTGTTCTATCAGCGAAGAAGACGATCCTTCGTGGATTTATGAGTATACCCCCTCTCATTTCTTTACCTCTTTGTTTTCCCATTGGGGGTATTTTGGTAATTTCGTTATGTTTTGTTTTGCTTTAGGTTGAGTCAAGTGGGCCTTTGACCGAGTGACATGGCCGCTTCTGATTGGGCCATGTTATCTAGGTCGGCCCGACTCCTCTCCCTCTTTTGCTTTTTCTCGATTATTTACTTATGCAGCTTTATTTGATTGGTCGGATTTCTAAATTATATAACTAATTATCTGCTGGGCCAAAAATTTCAAATAAATATTCGTTGGATTCAGAAAAATGCAAGCTTTCTAATGGTATTGGTTTTGTCGCCTGAATCTGATGTTTTAAAGGGGTGATTTAATGGATCTAATTAAATAAGATAATAACTTGTATAATTCATAACTAATAATTTATAAGTAAGAAAAATATAATAAAATATGTTTTGAACCTAAAATATGGCATGGTTTTGATAACCTAATTCACTCATAATAAAAAGGCAATTTTTAGGGTTTTGAGTAAGTAATGGAAACCTAACCCTAATTCCACATATATGCTTAATTGGTTCTTTGGATGCCTAGGCTTGGAACTAGATGTGACTTTGGATTGTTTGACTCTGAAGTTGAGGTAAGTTGTATCCCCTATTCGTCTATCATGAGCAATTCATCTTTTCATTCTCTTGATTTTGGCCTACACAATGTCTTATCTTTTGATATCATGGTTCGTGTGAACTATCTTGCTTGTTATGGAATTGGATATTTTCTTGATATATATCTTATGCCTTAGTGCATGTTGGTCACTTATATTGATATGTGCCACTTTGAAGTGGATGTTATATGTTTGTGTTGTCCATTGTGTGATGGCAACCATGAATTATTCTAACTAAACTATTTACTTGCCTCTATATTTACATGCTATGTGAATCAGTAGCACTAGAGTAGTGTAAATTACTTTGGTTTTTGGGTGTGTGCCCTTTTTTTATGGGATGGTGGTGGTGGTACCCCATACCCACGTTTTAAGGATGTGAAGCCTTGACTCAACTTTTATATATATTGGGAGATTGACGATGAGTCATTCTCTATCAGGTTTTGAAGGATGTGAAGCCTTGGCCGCCTTTGTGTTTATATTGTTCTAGGGCTATGTTTATCTCACATGCATGCAAGTTTGATGATGTTTTTCGGGTGTGTGCCCTACTACTCTCTCTATGTGCCAGTATTACTCAATCTTTATTGTTTTGTATATGGCAAGTATCTTCTTTTATCATGTGACGATGATTCTTATCTTTATGCCCTCTTTTGGGGTAGTCCTTATCTCTTGCATGGGAAGCCTTTTATTTTGATGTCCCTTATTCTTTATAAATGGCTCAATTTGCTTTTTAGTATGCACATACCAGCATTTGCTGATGTTTCCTATTGTTTCTCTTTTGCTGGGGTATGCTTCCAACCCTAGGTGGAGGACTTGGATGCATGGCATGTTGACCTGGACTTAGTTTGTGATGATGAAGGTTGCAGACAATCTTGATGTGGTTTAGATTTCCTCTACATGGATCCTTATGCTGTAAGTTTGTAAACCTTGGTTTTATAATTGAATATAGTCATTTTTTTATTCTGCTGCTATACTTTGGTCTTTTAATTACCATTATTTTAAGATTTGAAAATTTTACACCCACTCCATCATACCTTCTGAGTGTGTTTGGACTGGATGTTTTGTTATTCAATTTTTTAGTACATAGGTGGTTTCACTTCTTTACAGTTGGGTTCTCTCAGTTACCACAACCAGAGAGGTCAGAGGAACTGATTCTCAGTTGTCTGTGTTGTGTTTTGGGAGCCCCCAATACCCCTCTATTTATAGGCAGGGTTAGGGCCAAGGTTCCAAGTCTGTATGGGATTGTGCGAGAGTGGAAGGGATCAGAAGATCTTGAATTTTCACAACATGTAATAGCCAAAATGGTCATCTGGTGACAGAGAAGATCATCTGGTCACCCGAGATGATCGCCTCGCATTGCCAGACGGCCGTCTGGCAGTTTCCCAATCGCACATGAATTTGGCAATTTTGATTCCAATTAATATCACATATTAATTCCTTGCACCACAAGTAATGTGTAATCGAAACAATTCATGAAACATCTAGAATATTTGTTCAACCCAACTGAGCCATCTCACCTAGGCGAGACGCCTGTCTCACCCAGGAGAGATGCCTGTATCACTCACCCATATGACCGTCTAGTGAGTATGAGATGATCCGGTCGGTTCAATCACATTGAACCGATCGATCTAAGGGAAGAACTTAGCCAATTCAAACTCTGATTAGCCTGACAACCCAAACGACCATCTCAACACTTGAGACACCTGTTTGTCTATCAAGACGGCCATCTCAACATTTGAGATGGTCGTTTGGTAGTCCAGTCAACCAATTTATTTCTATGTTGTGTGAGTTGAATAACTAAATGCTTTAGTAATCAATCCAATCATAATTCAAGATAAACTCCTATTCTAGATGAGTTCCTATGTGTGTAACCATATAGGTCCCATATCGCATTGGCAGTGAATGTCCATAACTAGCTTATGACATCACAAGCAAGGAGTGGTGCCTAGTCGCACATCAGTGCTACCCAAGTGAATGGAAAGTTGGAGAACAACTTCAACCTACAATATGTGTAAGGTGTTGTAGTAATTGTATAATTCATTTTTCACTAATATCCAGAGTGAACTCAAGACATGGACTCGTCATCCTTTCAACGTTCATCTCATGTTTCTTGAACCAAGAGCAGACTGCCTGAGATAATGTGACCTCAATATCATATATTGATTCACATGTGCATGCGCATGCATTTCTCAGTCTCACTTATCAAGTGGCTAGGATATTATACTTTAATAGGAGGGAAAAAATCCCTTATCTATCACTCACAATCTATCCCCATGTATTAAAGTCACCCAATCATCACCGTTATAACAACCCATGTCTTAGGATTGCGTTTGGTGATGTCAAAGCATACCCAACGACATGTGATGATGCAGTGATTTTAGGTCTAAAAATCAAATCACCACCTTCACCATGAGAGCTAACTATGACTTACCATATGATGGTTTCCATGTGTCCCTCTCATGGTGGGTCTGTTCAATACACTATTCTTTAACATGTGTTTGTGTGCTTGGTTTGATATCTCCATGTCACGACTAATAAGATTATGTCATCATCCAATCTACACTCTACTCTTATGTGTTACCGGTGTCTATCTACCTTCCACAGTAACAACTAACTAGGAACATAAAAAGAATGTACACACTCTTAACATTCGTATGATCTCATCCTCCAAGGTTAATACTTGAAGACATACATCATTGAGTATTTTTATTCTTTAGACATTCATAATATTTCCTCATTATTACATAATTGAGTGAAATAAAATGAATTGGAAGCTTGCCTTTATGAGTATTAATCAAATCCTTTATGATATATTCCACATCAATCATCACATGATTGACTCTCTGGGCATACCTTACCAACAACGAGTAGAAGAAGCTTGGAGATCCTTAGAGGAAGGAGGTTGTCTAGTTGTGTAGTGTGTCTTAGAGTCATCCATGTACTCCTAGATATGGATGGGGAAGTTTCTAGATGATGTACTTCGACTCGGGTTTTTGATAGTGTACTAATGTTGTACATGATGTAAATATGTGGACAATGGCTTTTCTATACAGGTTGTGGCTGAGGCCACAAAGTAGTTGTAAAGACACCTGGTATGGGATATCGCCTTATGCAGAATGATGGACCTGTATGTAATTGTTGTTGGACATGCTTGAAAAGTTTAATTTGATTTTAATTATGCACCTTCTTAGTGATGTGATTAATTAGTGATTGATCGTGTTTTTGTTTTGAGTAATCTTGTTCAGGATGACAAGTTGCTACAATCTGTATGGAAGAGATACACCTGTTGGCTAAATTGACATTATGATAAATCCCTTTGTTTCGATGATGACAAACATTTCATTCTTGTCGATCTAACGAGCTACTTGAGTGTTGCAGGAATAAGGTGGATGACAAAGTACTAGGGAATCTATATGCTTGAATGCTTGTAAATTTCATGAAATGTAATCAGTTGTAAACTTGTACAAGTATATAATGTACAAGTACTTAGACATCATGTAAATCAAGCGTTAGATCTTCCCTAGCCAATCACTACACTTAGATAGGTCATCCCCTCCAACAGTGTCACCTATGCACACTCATACACATACTTAATGCCTTAAAGTGAAACATTGAAACAGGGTCAATCTCGGTCGACAAATTCCTCGACCGAGACACTCTCGGTCGACAAACTTCTCGACCGAGAATGACCCAAGTAGCCGTTAGACACAGCTGAGAAAGTAGTTGGCAGTTGGAGATGAACGTTGCTAACACTTGATCCAGAGAACCTGTCGATCGACAAAACTTCGACCGAGTAGGTGTCTCGGTCGACAATTCCTCGACCGAGATGGACTCTGACAGCAACTACAGAATTAATTAACTAGTCGTTGCTAAAGCAACTAACTTGTACCTAACGGCTAGTTAAGCACTTAGAACCCCCTAGAAAGTGTCTATAACGTCCTTAATCACTTGTAGGTCATTCCTATAAATAGGACATGCCTTAGGACACCAAAGAATACCCAAGCTACACTTGTGCTACACTTGAGATTGAATACTCATTGGCAATCTGTTTTGAGCAATAGAGCAATTCCAACATTGGCTATTCATTCCCATTGCTCCTATTTTGTGTCCTATAGGCTAGCATCTCCTTTCCACAACACTTACACTTCTACACTCATTGGTTAGGAGATCAATACGCTTGATATAGGCAAATCAAGCCTTGTGCTTCAAAGGATAAGTTGTACTTTCTATTTTCCTTCTTGTTCTTTTTATTCTTTGTATTCTCCTTGCTACTCCTAGGGTTGGAGGCTGCGGATTGGAGAAGGTTCTTCTCGGAGGAGAAGGTGGACTTCAAGCTACTTCAAGAAGGCTATTGCAACGGGAAGCTACTTCAAGAAGGCTATTGCAACGGGAAGCTACTTCAGGAGGAAGGCTGCTTCAAAGTTGGTGCAATTACTTCTAGGTGAAGGCTGCTTCAAGGTGGTGCAATTACTTCAAGGTGAAGGCTGCTTGAAGGGTTTAGGGAGAGAATTGTAATTTTATGTAAAGTCCTTGCGAGGTAATAAAATTAAATTCTTTCCAAATCCCGGTTGGGTAAGCAACCGGGTAGTGGACTGACTACCTTAGTATTTGCTAAGGTAGGAACCACTCTAAATCCTTGTCCCCTTGTCCAATATTCTTGTGGTTGGTTGCTTGAGTTAAATAATTGTTAAAATATCTTTAAAACACTATTCACCCCCCCTCTAGTGTTTTTCAATTGGTATCAGAGCAGGCTTCAAGGAACCCTAACAAGGTCTTGAAGAATGGGTGACAGGGTGCTCAACAACCTTAACCTTGAAGGGACATTTGTTGCTAGGCCTCCGGCGTTTGATGGAACAAACTACACATATTGGAAGAGAAGGATGCAGTTCTACTTCCAAGGCATCAGTTGGGATTTATGGAGGATGGTGTCAACTCCATACGAGCTTCCTCAAACACAATATGCAGAATGGGATGCAAATACGGTAAAGTTGGCTCAAATGAATGCCAAAGCTGTAAGCATTTTATATTTTTCAATTTCAGTAGGAGAATTTAATAGAATATCAAATTGTGACACAACCTATGACATTTGGCATAGACTGTCCATAACTTATGAAGGTACAGTTCAAGTTAAGAATTCTAAGATTAGTATGCTTAAACAGAAGTTTGAACACTTTCGTATGGATCCAAATGAATCCATTAGTGAAATGTTTGCAAAATTCTCTTCTATTGTTAATGGTTTAAATGCCTTAGGAAAAACCGGTCTTGAAGAAGACCAGGTATCAAAGATACTTCGATCACTTCCTCCCAAATACAAGCCCAAGGTGACAACCATTGAAGAAGCTAATGATCTCACGAAACTGAAAATGGAGCAACTCATTGGCAATCTAGAAGCTCATGAGGCAACTTTAGAAGAGGAAGAAAGAAGAGAACATGAACGTCAACAAGGCAAAAAGAAGGACATTGCATTCAAAGCATCAACCAAGGACACTCATGACACAAGTGAAGATGAAAGTGAAGTAGAAACTCTCATTGTAAATGGTAAGCAATATAAAAGTTTTAAAACTAATAAAACTTCTAGTGTTTCTTCTTCCAGGTGCTTTGAATGTGGCAAAAAGGGACACATGAAAGGTGATTGTCCAAAACTCAAGAAAGGGAAGAAATCATCTCACAAAAAGAAAGAAAGAGCATATAAAGCTGCATGGGATGATTCAAGTGATGATAGTGATGATGGAAAAGAAGAAGTAGAATGCCTCATTGCTACAACAAATGAAGACGAAGAAGAGGTAAGTCTTTATGATCTACCAAAAGAAGATCTAATTGCTAGTCTTCAAGATACTCATGAGAAATATATTGAGTGCAAGAAGAAACTTAAGAAATCAAATAAAGTAAATGATGATTTAAATGTTAAACTTCTTGCTCTTGTATCCGAAAATGAAAATCTCAAAAAGGAAAATGAAGATTATGATCTTAAGTTAAAATCGGTAGAAGCTAATTGCAATCTTCTTTCCTTAGAAAAGTTAAACTTGCAAACTCAAGTGAATGATCTTCAGAAACAACCTGTTCTATGTTCACATTTAGATTATGATGAGGTTGTCAAAGAAAGAAACTCTCTAGTATCTGATTTAGATCAAGCAAAGAAAGATATAAACAAGAAGATGGATGATATTACTAAGTTACAAAGAAATGTAAATGAGTTAAGAGGAAATGACATGCTTGAAAATATTTTGAAAATTTCCTCTAGTTATAATGGAAGAAAAGGATTAGGATATGATCCAAGGAGATATAAACCCAAAAGAGTTAAAGCATCCAAGACTAAGATTATGTTTGTACCTAGGAACACAATTCCTATAAAGAGAAATGAAGTTGACTCTATTAGTTGTCATTATTGCATGCGTCTTGGACATTATTCATTTTCATGCCCATATAGGAAAAAGAATGATGATTTAGCTTGGATTCCTAAAACTTAGTAGCTTAAAATTAACTAGTTGAGATTTGACCTAAACTGATTCTTGATATACAAATGTCATATCTCAACACAATCGAGCTCTAACTTGCATAATCTTATTTTACTTGGAATAAATTAACAGTTCTGAAAATATTCCAGAAACTTTGTTGGTCGAGAATCTGTCGACCGAGTGAACCTCGGTCGAGAAATTGTCGACCGAGCATGTCACTGATTTCCAGTCTGCTGTAAAATTGCTGAATTTTTTTTAATTGATCAAATTGCTATCTATTTGTGATTAATGACTGTATATATTTTGGGAATCATCCCTAAAAACTTATATGAGATTAATTTGGTTTATTCTCTAAATGATTTAAGTTAAAACTGAAAATTATGAATCATGTTGATTTAAGTCAAATTACTGCCTTCATGGTCTATTCTAAGTATTCTTTGATTTATTCACATAGAAACCATATGTTGAATTTCATTTCATCATGGATATGCTTTCAACACTTCATTATTCAACTTTCTACATATAAAGTTGATGCTTGTTGCATGAATAATGATTATTGCATGAATGATCCTTGATGATACATAAGCAAGAAAAATGATTTGTTGGTGATATGTTGTTTTAATGCTTGCAACACATAAGATAAAAATTTCTCAATTGGTATCTTTAAAGACTTGAGATATTAATCGTGTTTTCATTTTTAAGAATCTTATGAGGGTACAAGAAGAAATGGAATTTGATATTCATGTACCTTCAGTAAAGTTTATATAAATATTCTAGGAAAATCAAGGACAAATGTTTTCATATTGAGTATCATTCAAAATTCTTCAAATTGATATCTAATCAAATTACATGCAGATATTATACTTCATATATGAGTGTTCACTTTGGAAATCTGCAAAATTGCCTCTTGGTTGAAATGAAATTTGACCAAGGGGCGCTATGGTCGAAGTCAAGGTCGACCTAAAATAAGCTTTGACAAAATGCTTATTTGAACATCATTTTATTGTACTTAATCTTAGTATACTTTTGATAAAAGTCAAAATCAAAATTTAAAATCATATGTGACCTTAGAAGCTTTAAATTGCTTTAATTGTAAGATTAAGGGGGAGCTCATAAAACAAATTTGATTATTTGATTAAGAAGCTTACAAAAACATTGTAAACATCATTTGAAGCTAGTTATGACCTTAGTATTTTGACTCTTGGTTATGAAGAAATCTACAAATTTCATAAACATCCCGTGCATTTGGTTAGATACATCTTTATGTACTGAAAGATTAAAGGATTCTCATTTCATTTTCAGGGTTTAAATGGGTGAGAAATCAATACATATGCCATGAACCTAACAGGATCTCATATCATTTCAAGGCTTAACATCCTTTGCAAATGATTGAGAAACAAATTATGGCTAAATTAGACAAAAATGATATTAAATCCATGTTCCTAATAGAATATCTATCTAAGGGGGAGCATAGTATAAAATTAAGGGGGAGAAGAAATATAAAATATTCAACTTGGATATCTTTTTGAAATGACAAAGGGGGAGAAAGAATATAAAATAAAAAATATAAATGAGTCAATGAGTTTCATAACATCTTAGCCAGCACTCACTTGCAAAACAAGAATGGCTACAAAAGGTAATCCTCAGGTATGAAGCTCACATGCTTTATATTTCCTTATTTCATATTTAGGAAATGTTTTTCATCTTCAAAAAGGGGGAGATTGTTGGCTAAATTGACATTATGATAAATCCCTTTGTTTCGATGATGACAAACATTTCATTCTTGTCGATCTAACGAGCTACTTGAGTGTTGCAGGAATAAGGTGGATGACAAAGTACTAGGGAATCTATATGCTTGAATGCTTGTAAATTTCATGAAATGTAATCAGTTGTAAACTTGTACAAGTATATAATGTACAAGTACTTAGACATCATGTAAATCAAGCTTTAGATCTTCCCTAGCCAATCACTACACTTAGATAGGTCATCCCCTCCAACAGTGTCACCTATGCACACTCATACACATACTTAATGCCTTAAAGTGAAACATTGAAATAGGGTCAATCTCGGTCGACAAATTCCTCGACCGAGACACTCTCGGTCGACAAACTTCTCGACCGAGAATGACCCAAGTAGCCGTTAGACACAGCTGAGAAAGTAGTTGGCAGTTGGAGATGAACGTTGCTAACACTTGATCCAGAGAGCCTGTCGATCGACAAAACTTCGACCGAGTAGGTGTCTCGGTCGACAATTCCTCGACCGAGATGGACTCAGACAGCAACTGCAGAATTAATTAACTAGCCGTTTCTAAAGCAACTAACTTGTACCTAACGGCTAGTTAAGCACTTAGACCCCCCTAGAAAGTGTCTAGAACGTCCTTAAGCACTTGTAGGTCATTCCTATAAATAGGACATGCCTTAGGACACCAAAGAATACCCAAGCTACACTTGTGCTACACTTGAGATTGAATACTCATTGGCAATCTGTTTTGAGCAATAGAGCAATTCCAACATTGGCTATTCATTCCCATTGCTCCTATTTCATGTCCTATAGGCTAGCATCTCCTTTCCACAACACTTACACTTCTACACTCATTGGTTAGGAGATCAATACGCTTGATATAGGCAAATCAAGCCTTGTGCTTCAAAGGATAAGTTGTACTTTCTATTTTCCTTCTTGTTCTTTTTATTCTTTGTATTCTCCTTGCTACTCCTAGGGTTGGAGGCTGCGGATTGGAGAAGGTTCTTCTCAGAGGAGAAGGTGGACTTCAAGCTACTTCAAGAAGGCTATTGCAACGGGAAGCTACTTCAAGAAGGCTATTGCAACGGGAAGCTACTTCAGGAGGAAGGCTGCTTCAAAGTGGGTGCAATTACTTCTAGGTGAAGGCTGCTTCAAGGTGGTGCAATTACTTCAAGGTGAAGGCTGCTTGAAGGGTTTAGGGAGAGAATTGTAATTTTATGTAAAGTCCTTGCGAGGTAATAAAATTAAATTCTTTCCAAATCCCGGTTGGGTAAGCAACCGGGTAGTGGACTGACTACCTTAGTATTTGCTAAGGTAGGAACCACTCTAAATCCTTGTCCCCTTGTCTAATATTCTTATGGTTGGTTGATTGAGTTAAATAATTGTTAAAATATCTTTAAAACTCTATTCACCCCCCCTCTAGTGTTTTTCAACACCCTCCCTACACCTGCATATACTCAATGGTATACAACTCTAAGCTCCTCTTAGGATTACTCATTTCACTATCCAGCATGTTCTGACATTGAGATAGTTCTATGATGACAGGGCACTACATGATTAGGGTTACACTTGATTAATTATGTTAACTAAGTATTTTGACTACATCAATTAAGTTTCATACAAGATTTTATAGTATGCTTTACAAAGTAAATTATAGAATATAACTTTAAAAGATATAAAACATAAGAAATATGTTCTATGTCATTCC
Source organism: Alisma plantago-aquatica (assembly GCA_963693085.1). Classification (NCBI taxonomy): domain Eukaryota; kingdom Viridiplantae; phylum Streptophyta; class Magnoliopsida; order Alismatales; family Alismataceae; genus Alisma; species Alisma plantago-aquatica. The sequence goes on from OY856409.1 coordinate 412,671,453, forward strand.
ATCAGGGTATATTTATCCATTATTTGTAGGGAAATATGGCTACATATAGGCAGCGGAAACAAAAAAATTATCTACCATATTTCCTTTTAACATATGATCATATCAGTAACTATGTTATGGGAAGGATGGTTTACGAGGTCATACATGGACCTAGAGCAAGTCTAGTGATGATTCTCTCATGACAATATGCACCTTTCTTCAAGTCACATCCAGACAACATCAACAATGGCTCCTGGTTGTTCATCATGGACAACAGTTGACATTGTCCTCCTAAGAGGTAGGCAATGTCCTCCTCGCTTCAATAGGAGTCCACACGAACCACCGAGAACTCTTGTCATTCTAGAAGAACTGACAAGAAGGAGTTGTCCCTTCTTGTTGGTGGTGTACTAGCACCAACTTTCTCTCCCAAAATTGTTCTCCCTTGCTATCCCTCCCTTGTTGGGTAGGACTTACTTGGTTTCTCTCGGTTACCATAACTAGACAAGATGACTATTTTCAGAGCTAATGATATGTCTGAGAAGCCCCCAATACCTCTCTATTTATAGGAGGGTTAGGGTCAAGGTTCCTAGTCTGAGTAGGAGTCGAAGGGGATGGAATTTCATGAATTTCACAACCTGCGTGTGGAGAAACAGTTGGTTCACTGGTGAATCGATTGGTTGGCATGTGAGCTGATCAATTCAACCCTTGAACCAGTCATTTCAACATGTTTCCCGATCACAATTGTATTGAAAATTAATATCCAATTTAATGCACAAAATAATGTCAGCACCATATGTTGATCCAATCAAATTGATTAATGAACCGGGCTATTCATCACATGAACCGGTCGTTTGACCGACCTTGAGCCGATCGGTTCACTAAGTGAATCGGTTGGTTCATGCCACAACTCAACCAATATTCAGCTAATGCAATTTCAATCAACCTGACACTCCAACCAATTGGATCAACACTTGAACTGGTTGGTTCAGAGTCTAGTAAATCAATTGTTGTTTAAATCAAATACCTAAACACTTTCATAATCAATTGAAATATCATTCATGATTGAACTCCTATTCCAAGGGTATCCTATGTGTGTCACCCTATAGGTTGCAAGTTACATTGGCAGTGAATGTCCATAACTGATTTATGACATCACAAGAAATGAGCGATATCTAGCAACACATCATTACGACCCAAGTAATTTGCAAAAGTTGGAGAACAACTTTAACCAACAGTTTGTGATTGGTGTTACAGTGTTTGTATAGTTCCTCTATCACTGATATCTACATTGAACTCAAGGCATGGAATTTTCATCCTCTTCAATGTTCAATCCATGTTCCTTGAACTAGAGCAGACTGTCTGAGATATATGTAATCTCAATATCACATATTGACTCACATGAACATGATCATGTATTTATCAGTCTCACTTATCAAGTGGCCAACATATCATGCTCCTATATGAGGGACGAATCCCATCTACATCACTCACAGTCATTCCCATGTGTCACAATGCATCTAATCATCACCTTTATGGCAACCCTTATTCAAGGTCATGATGGATGATGTCAAAGTACACTGAACATCATGTGATGAGTGTTGTGATCTCATGTCTAATAACCAAAATCACCATCAACACTATAAGAGATGATTCTGACCACCAATTATGGTTTTCATGTATCACTCTTATAGTTGGTCTATCTGATGCATTATTCTTTAACAAGTATCCATGTGTTTGGTTTGATATTTCATATAATGACCGATGAGATTCTTCCATGAACCAACACACACTCTACTCTTATGTGTTATTGTTGTCTATTAACCTTCCAAAATAACAAATGACTAGGGAAATAACAAGAATGTATATTCTCTTGACAACCGTATGATCTCATTGTTCAAGTCATCAACCTGAAGACATACATCATTGAGTAATATCATTTTCTAGACATTTATAATGTTACATCTTTATCTCATAACTAAATAAAACAAAATAAGTTGGAGGATTTCCTTTTTTATTAATCAAATCATTTATAAGATATGCCATTACAATCTTCATATGATTTACTCTAAGGGCATACACATCAACATTATCATATGTAAAGAGGACTGAGCCTTCAACTAGGGTGCAAAACAACCCAAAATTCCATGTGGACCAAAATAGAAATAACCTCTTGTAGAAGTAGAATTCACATCCAAAATTTTGCATAGAGTATCACGAGTCACCAACAAGATAACACCCAAAATTTCAGTCTAAAACTCCATTGGGTGTAAGAGATACACAATTTTGAGGTAGTAGACCAGATATGGGTTAGAATATGAAAGCAACTTTATGTTCTTATGTTCAAATAAAAGATGTTTGTTTAAATGTGTACTTGTGATTATTGGATGAACCCACGTACCAGTATAGAAATATACTGACCGCTTATTTGTTTTTCGGCATTTTAGGTATCATGTATACTTGATTCATGGACATGAGGTTACAAATAAAGATGATGAAGACAATAAAATTATTCGTGGAGGTTTAGTCATAGTGGTATATCTTCACACATGTATAAGTTAATTCTTTCTAAAATTTATGTAACTCCTTAGAGGCTCTTTCTATGCAAACATGTAAATAATTTGTTCATTAATGGAAATTGTTTACTATTATGTATTATTTCTTGAATATGATCTTGGAATTTATGAGTAATGATCTGTGACTTTAAGGTCTTTTGGACACTCAAAAGTGTGGGTTGTTACCATAGCAGTGTGTCGTTAGCGCAATATTGGGGAGAAAATGCAAGAGAGGGGTTGAGGAAGCAATTTGAGTTGGTGGTTGTGTGCATGGACATATTCATTAGGGTAAGTATATATAAGTAGAGGAGAACAATGGTGGTCAAACTTACTTTATAATTTAATTTCATATTATGTTAAGAAAACTCATAGTTACTTGGTTTGACCTTTCAAACAACTTTTGGTCAAGGCATATGATCCACACTATACTTAATTCTTTTAATGAAAATATTTTTAATATAATAGAATATCTCCATCACAACAAAAGTCTTATATCTCCTAACATAATTTCTTGGTGTAATTAATATATAAATATTCTACACCATCTTTATATATGATGTCTTTCACCAATTTACTATGAAGTTAAATTGACGTCTTTAAAACAAGAATTATGTGCCTCAATTCTTTCTTTTTCAAAATATTATGACCTAGCTTAAAAAAGTCATAACTTTCAATCATGTGGATTTTGACCAAGTCTTGCTTATTATGTAATACATGTGTTTCACTTTTTGTAAGTTGATAATAAAATAGACTAAAATAGAGATATTTGGAGGTCTAAATAATTATTAGAACAATATAAATGTTAAAAAGTCATAATTATCATTAAGATTCACCATACTATCACAACATCTTTCTATAATCATAATTAAATTCCAAAATACATCATCATCTACCAAATTCATACTTATCCTTAAATAAAATAAACCAAATGCTTCAATATGACTTTATTTTTTCATTAAAACTTTAAAAAGTATTTTAAGTCACATCATTTCTAAATATTTATTGATCCACACATTAAACATTCTCAAACACTATCGACAAAATATATCTTTGAGATCACTTATCCATTATTTCTTCAAAATTTACCAAAAATCCAAAATTTACTCAAGAGGATCTAGTTAATCTTCCACCTTATCTGGACAAAGAATCTCAAAATATTAAAATTTGACTATCTCACCAAAATAATGTAGATGACTTAAACCATCAATTTCAGTTCGTCTATAGTTCCTATATATTTTATTTGACCCATCAAAGGATATTTTTTTGGTCTAAAATTTTATATCAAGATTGAATATCACCATAAAAACTCTCCCACCAATTTTCATCCAAAAATAATTTTATTTTGCCATCCAACCAATTTATCCTTATAAATTATCATTTTTGACCCATATGTATTTTATTATTATTCAAACAATCTCCAAAAATTCTCAAATCTTTACCATAAATGTAATAACTGATTATAAGCTTCATGAACAACTTTGGGGTCATTTGAATACAAAAATTGCAAAGTCATATATTGGATTATAAAATCTTGAAAATGAGTTTGTCCTGCCTACGCTCAGTTGTCCAAAGATGATTATGGAGTTATGAAATAGATGGTCAATAGTGTCGAACAAACCATTAGTTAGTCTCTCCTTTGCCTTTAGAATACCAAACCATGTGGGATCAAATACCCCATGTGTTCTCTCACTAATAGAATACAAAGAAGGTCTTCAAGATCTTCAAGAATTTGGCAAAAAAGGAGTATTCTATGGATGGATCTATTGAAGACTACTACAACCAATGCTTGACACTCTAGGATGAACACAATGTATATTATCCTCTTTCTTTTAACATCAAAGAAGTTTAGCGACAACACAACAAACTTTAGTTGGTTCAGTTCCTATCTAGAATCCCTCAGTCTTTCTCTAGTATTGTTGACCAGATCTTATCCAGTGATTTCTTACCCATTCCAAGTGATGTTCTCAAGTGCATTCAACACCTTCCTTCCATGTCTTCCCTGCCTGCTATATCTTCTAACCACCAAGTCCTTGTAGTTCGCTCTCATGACTGTGGTCATGGACATGACCATGATCGCGATGGTTGCGTTTCTAGTATTCCTGGATGTGGTCCTCCTCCTGACTTTAGACGAGGACAACCTCAACCTCCTATTGCGAATTGCTTCTACAACTTTTGTGGGCGCACAAACCATAATGAAGACTATTGCTAGGAAAAGCATGGTGCACCTACATGGGTGTACTAGGTCTCCTTATATGCCTCTGAAGATTCGACCACTACTGCTTCAAGTTCAACTTAGCCCATGGTTGAAAACTTCTCCAAACTCATATATCCTCACAAATACCTACTCTAAATGAAGGTTCATCTACTTTACTTGGATCTCCTGTGACTTATGGTAAAAATGAATGAGTCATCAAATTAGGAACATCAACTCATATTTTTGGCTATTCTAACTTTTTTAGTGTCTTATCTAAAACAAATCAAGTCCCTCATGTAATAGTAGTTGATGGGACTCAGTTTGTGGTACATGGAATTAGAATTATACCTCTGTCTAAAAATTTTCCATTAAAATGTGTCTTACATGTTCTAAGATTTCCACAAAATATGTATCTACTAGTAAAACTATAAAGAGTCTTTTGTGCTCAATCACTTTTGATCTTGAGGGTTGTGTTTCAGGATCTTTGAATGAGGATGAGGATTGGTTGAAGAAATGAAGCACCTGAAGGACTGTACTACCTGAATGTGCTGCAATCGGCTACTATTTTGCTATCTTCTCATGTGTCAGGTCTGCACTACTGTCTGGGATATCCTTCTGTTGCAAAATTGCAATGCCTATTTCTTGATAATTCTTATAAACATTTTTTGTGTGAATCTTGCCAATTTGGCATATAGTCTCGGTCTATTTTTTCATAAGAAGAATGAAATTAGTTCTATTATCTTTTTAATATTCATGCTATTACTTGGGGACCCTGTTCTATTACTAGATTGTCTGGCTTTTGCTATTTTATGAATTTTATTGATGATTGTTCTAGGGAAACTTGGTTGTTTCTCTTAAAAGATGCAGCAGTATTTTAAACACTATAATTACCTTATTCACTGAGATCCAAAACCAATTCGATGCAAATATTTAAAATCTTACAATCTGATAATGCCTTGAAATATGTGCAACAATCAATGGATCATTTTTGCACTGCTCAGGGTGACATTCATGAAACTTCCTGCTCTTACACACCTTAACAAAATAGTGCAACAGAGTGGAAAAATTGCCATCTCTTGAAGTAGCATGCACCTTTCTTATTCACTATCGTGTTCCTAAACATTTATGTCCGAAAGCTATTTCTACTAGGTGCTACTTAATTAACAATATGCCTTCTTTTGTGATTCATAATCAAGTCCCTTTCTCTCGTCTGTATCCCAATGTGCCTTTGTTTTCTATACCTCCTCGCATATTTGGAAACACTTGCTTTGTTAAAAATCTCTACCCCAGGATATCTAAACTTGATCCCCACTCCACTAAATGTGTATTTCTAAGATATTCAAGAACTCAAAAAGGATATCCGTGTTATGATCCTATCAAACAACAATGGGTTGTTAGTGCATATGTTGTCTTTTTTAAACACATGCCATACTACCCTGACAAGGGGTCTTCTTTCTCGAGTGATCTGTTGGATCCTACTTCTCTTCCTGAGATGGTATAATGTGATCACACTGAAGTAACTGAAGATCTTCCTCCCCCTTTAAAGGTTTACATGAGAAGACACAATACCCTCTCTGACCCCTCAACAACCAATTCCTCCCTTGTCACTAGATTGCAGCACCTCTCAGGTTATCTTTGACCTACAACTTACTATTTGTCAAAGGAAATATGTTCTTTCCTGCACTCAACACACGGTTAGTAAATTTTGCTCTACCACTAATATTGGTGCTATCTTTTCTTATTTTACTACTTCTCTCTCTATTGTTTCTATACTAAAGACTGCTACACAAGCTCTTAAGCATCCCCCCTGGATTCAAGCTATGGGAAATGAAATGGCTACCCTTCGTGACCCATAATACGTGGGATCTTGTTGATCATCCTGAAAATTGTCCTACTATTGTCTATCGCTGAAATTTTACCACTGAATATCATCTAAATGGGTTGATTGAACAACTAAAGAGTCATTTGGTAGAAAAAGGTCATACTCATACCTATGGGGTTGACTACTTTAAACTTTTTCTCCTTTTGCCAAACTTAATTCTATATGGGTGATAATATCTATTTCTGTGAACCATGATTAGCTTCTATTTCAATTTGATGGTAAAAACACCTTCCTATATGATGACTTACATGAAGAAGTCTACTTGGAGCAACCACCTAGGTTTGTGACTCAGGGGAAGTGTCCCAAAGTCTACAGACTCAGAAAGGTGATATATGGCCTAAAACAAAGACCACGAGCATGGTTTGATAAATTGATCCAAATTCTTCTATAGTTTCAAATTTGAAGCTCACAATCTAATCACTCTTTTTTTTTTATTAAAAAGACTAGTTTTGGGCTTGCTATTTTTATTTTCTATGTGGATGATATAATTTTATATGGTACTGATTTTGAAGAAATTACAACTAACAAAAGATATCTAGGATGACACTTTGGTACTAAAGATCTTGGAAAACTCAGGTACTTCTTGGGAATTAAAGTTTCTAAATCTTTGTTTGGCATCAATTTTTCACAATGCAAATATGTTCTAGATCTTTTGATAGAAATTGGAATGCTTGGTACTAAACCTGCCAGCTCCCCTCTGGATCCCAATACCAATTGGGATGATGAATCTTCACCTCTCTACTCAATAACCACATAAATAGACAATTGGTTGGTTAGCTTATATATCTCATTGGGATAAAGAGAGGCATTCTCCCCCCTCTCCCACACACGTGACAGAGGTCAAATGCCTAGGAAGGTGCTAAACCAAGGTGGAAACTGGGATTTGAACCTAGGTACCTTTTCTAGGAGACACCGTGCTTGACCACTTGAGCCACTCCTTGTCGGTATCTTATCTATCTTATTGTGACTAGAATTGATATTACTGCTGCTATTGGACTTGTCATTATATATCTGGATAAGCCTCAACAATGTGATTGAGATGTTTTTTGTCATATCCAAAAATATCTAAAAAGTTCTCTAGGAAAAGGATTACTGTATCGTATACATGGGCACTATAAACTCACATGATATTCTGATTCTAATTATGCTGGTAGTATATGTGATAAGAAATCTACCTCTAACTATTGTAATTTTATTGGAGGGAATCTAGTTACATGGGATAGTAAGAAGTAGATCATGATTTGTCAGTCTAGTGTTGAAGCAATATATAGAGCTATGGCTCATACTGATTGTGCATTAATGTGGGTCCAAGGAATTCTCAAGGAATTTGATATTTATGAGCATGATCATATTCCAATCACTGCAACAATAAAGCCTCCAATTTTATTGCTAGCATCCCACCTTTCATGAGCACATCAAGCATATGGAGGTGGATTTCCAATTTGTTTGTGAATTTGTTCTCTTTGGACATATCTACACTCCTTATCTCTGGACCAAAGATTAGGTTACAAACATCTTCACCAAGATACTTCCCAAGTTTTTCTTTGCTACACTAGTGGACAAATTGTCCATGTTTGACATCTATGCTCTAGCTTGAAGGGGAGTATCGATATATGTGGTTTATGCTTTATGTTTATTGTGGCATCCAACTTATAAAAATGAAATTTACTTAAGAGAAAGCGAATCATTTGCAGCGGATTACTGAAAATCACTAAAAATTTAAAACTTTTTGCAAAGAGGTCCACACATATGAAATCTTTTTCATCAAGAACCAAAGTATAATATTTACATTTGGTTCCATAAGTACACAACTAGTACTATCTCTTCTCGAGGATTACAACATCAGCTATTCTATTCAACTTTATATACAGACAACATAAAACCTCGAGGCATCAAGACAAAATCTCAAATCGATTCAATAAATTATTGACTACTGACTCCGAGGACCTGAGAGTACAGAGACGACACATAGGACTTTCTAACTATAAGACTAGATAGGCAGTATCTCCACCTGAGATATTACTGTTGTCCTCGATGTTGCTGCTGATCTTTCTCTACTAAAAGTTTACTTCCTCCTTGTCCACGTCCACCTAAAAATATTGGATCCCACGGGGGTGAGACAATTGTAAATTGTCCCAGTGGGAGATATAACTCTCTGCCAAAACATTATTATTGCAGTGAAAGATATAAAACTGGGCAGAGGATAAGAAGTTTAAAGCATTCTCATTTTAAAGCATTGTAACTATTTATGATAGAACAATAGATCGACTATTCTCTTAATAAGGAATAGGAAGAACATGTATATCATTTATCCTTCATATTATGCCATCATGTCAAACTTCTCTTGTGACACTCATTATCTTGATATGTCACCCATGAGACATTCTTGCTTCAACTTATTAGCCTTAGCCAATCTGCTAAACATATTTTGGTTATATTGAACGTGAGAGTGTACATCATCATGTCTTATTCAGGCATTGGTCTATACCAATCCTATATGAATATTTCAGGCATTGGATTACACCAATCCTGTGCAACTAGTACAAGCATTAGACTTATATTATTCCTGTGTATCCATTCCAAGTATTGAACTATGTCAATCTTGTGTAACCATTCCAAGTATTGGACTATGTCAATCTTGTGTAACCATTCTAGGTATTGAACTATGTCAATCGTGTGCAACTATTCCAGGTATTGAACTATGTCAATCCTATGCAACTATTCCAGGTATTGAACTATGTCAATCCTGTGCAACTATTCCAGGTATTGGGTTATTACCAATCCTGTGTTATTATTCCAGGTATTGGGATTTAACAAATCTTGTGTTATTATTCCAGGTATTGGGATTTACCCAATCCTGTGTTATTATTCCAGGTATAGGGATTTAACCAATCATGTGTTATTATTCTAGGTATTGTGATTTAACCAATCCTGTGTTATTATTCCAGGTATTGGGATTTAACCAATCCTGTGTTATTATTCTAGGTATTGGGATTTAACCAATCTTGTGCTATTATTCCAGGTATTGGGATTTAACCAATCCTGTGTTATTATTCTAGGTATTGGGATTTAACCAATCTTGTGCTATTATTCCAGGTATTGGGATTTAACCAATCATGTGTTATTATTCTAGGTATTGGGATTTAACCAATCCTGTGTAGTTGTTATTCCAGGTATTAGACTATGCTAATCATGTGCATCTATTCCGGGTATTGAACTATATCAATCCTGTGATATCATTCCAGGTATTGAACTATATCAATCTTGTGATACTATTCCAAGTATTGAACTATTCCAGGTATTGAACTATTCCAGGTATTGAACTATATCACCCTTCATAGGGCCTCTCATCACAACATAGTATTAGGGCTTCATGTGGTGTTAATTTTTAATCAGGGTTTCTCATGGAATCACCCTCAACTAGGGCATCTCATGGAATCACCCACAACTAGGTTTTCACATGGAATCACCCTCGACTAGGGTTTTACATGGATTCACCCTCAACTAGGGTTTCATATGGATTCACCCTCAACTAGGGTTTCACATGGAATCACCCTCAACTAGGGTTTCATATATCATTACATGACATCACCCTAAATTTGATTCTCACATCACATCATCACATCAATGTTTCATGTACATCATTTCTAACTTAGGGTTTCTCATGATATTACCCTAGAATAGGATTTCACGTGGAATCATCCTTAATTAGGATTTCCACTATAGTTACCCACAATTTGGGTCTATTAATCATCTCCATTAGGATTTCATTTAATTGTCCATAATTAGAGATTCACTATTCATTCCAATTAGGGTTTTACATATCATTTCCCTAATTTGGAGTTTCACATATCATTACCCTAGATTTAGGGTTACATCCTCACCCTGGGTTAGGGTTACATTTAGAATTGACCTCAATTAGGGTTAGAATTCAATAACCCTGTCAATTAGGGTTTATACTCATGATTAGGGTCTCATGATCTCTTTACTAAGGATCATACCCTTAATCACCACATAAATCATATTCTTGTATGAATTTCATGCTATCATCTTCTCAACTTGATTAGATCATATCAACCCTTCAATCAAGTACATACAAGTGTACCTAGTCATTGTTCCTATAAGCAATTAAGGTTCATCCCTTAATTAGCACTAATCACTTAGGTACTATTAGGGTTTCAACCTTTGTACCTTCATTGGTTATCATTACTAATCATCACTGGATCAATGGATCATTCATCATCTTAATTCTCAAGAGATTCAATCACATTGGACCTCCATTACATAAGGTATCCAAATGAATTAACCAATTGAGTCCTCAATCAATTTTGACTACTTGAGCCCCAAACGGTCTTGGTCTTTCAAAGTTCAAATGGTTTGAAACCGTTTGGTAAAGGTGACCTTCAAGATCGTTTGCTAAAGGTGATCACTTGAAACCGTTTGCTAAAATACCTTTTTGAAACCGCATGAACTCAGCCGGTTTGGGATCGTTTGGTCCTAAACGGTCTTGAGACCATTTGGTCCAAACCTCCTCAAAACCGCATGGACCAAAGATGGTCTCAACTATTCCAATCGGTTTAGGGTTCTCAATGTTGATTCCATCAACCATTGTATTCATGTAACCAATCATCAATTGGACCTATAACCATACTTTGATCGAGTTAAGTAGGTCATCCTTAAACTGATTTGACCCTCAATTGACCCTCAATTGGTCATCAATTAAGGTTTGAATCAATTGGATTAGGGTTTGGAATCGATGATCCTTCAACATTAATCAATGTGTAACTAGTTACTTTAAAACTATTGGACCATCATCCAAATTGGACATGAACTGACCCCAAACGGTCTTGAAGTCGTTTTGATGACCTCCAAACAGTCTTGAGACCGTTTTACCAACTCATCACCCAAATCCATGTCATCCAATTAGGGTTTGGTTCATTGGATTGATCACCAAATCAGCATTTGATTGTACTTCAACTTAGTACCTTTGAATCTTCAAATACCTAACCATTCTCAACCCTAGACCTCCAAACGGTCTTGGGTGACAACAAAACGGTCTTGAGACCGTTTGGGTGATCCCCAAATGGTTTTGAAATCGTTTAGGTCAATCAACCCAAGTTTCAAACTCAAACAAATTGGAAATCAGCACTTAACCCGATTAGGGTTTTGGTGATTGATGGACCTTCAACTCATGAACCAATTGGAACTAATCAATCATAATTGATGGGTCATTAACCTAGATCATTTTCAACAGATCTCCAAATGGTCAACCCTGGTCAACACCACCAAACGGTCTGAAACCGTTTGGCCTCATGCGGTTTGGTGAAACCGTTTCCCCTCAAACAGTTTGAAACCGTTTGCTCCCAAACGGTTTGGGAAACCGTTTGAGCAACTCTTTTGAAACTGTTTTCCTTAGATATTTGGATAGGTGTGTGCTTATCATTTTCAAGATCTAAACTCATGAAACCTGCTGTGGTTTCCATGGTGATTGCATCCATAAACCAAATCAGTTATCGTGAATATGGAAATGATCATTATTTGATAAGGAATTGAATGCAATAATAAAATCAAAGGTTCAAGTTATAAAACCCGCCTCCAATTGAGATAAAAAGCTCCAAGATCACGGAAAAAATGGTGGATGCAGCTCCTTTCACCATTCCAAGGCTCGTCCTCAAGGTTTGAGTGAAAAGGAATGGTTAGAATTGAAGGGGAAATCGAATTAGGAAGAATTCATGCATTGATTTGTGGTTTCCACCATGGATTCAAGGTGAAAAGGGATCAAGAAGCTTACCAACAGGTAGGGAGTCGTCCTCCTGGTCCTCCCAAGATCCTTGGTCGTTTTCCAAGCAAAGTGAAGAAGTGGGATCGGGAAAAGCCTTTCATTTGGCTTGTAAAAGGTCTTTTTATAAAAATTCAATGAGAGAGAATATGCTTTATAAAAATTCATTTAATCCCAAAAATATGGCCGTCTCTTCCCCCTCAACTTCCTTGGGTCCAAGGATATCCTTTTTGCCTCTTATTCCTCTCAATTATCCATGATTTAAAGAAAAGCAAATTAAGCACCTCAAATCATATAATACAAATATCCATATGTGAGTGGATATTTCTTTTTCTTATAAAATTGTGAGTGAGTTATCCACTCCCTTGGATATTTTCGTGGTCCTTGCAAAGCTCAAGGACGTCCACACACATCTGAATCCAACCATTTTAATTTTGTGTGAAGGCACTTTAATTAATACATTTATTTTTTCCCTAAATTAAATTAGGGTTTCAATTAAGATTAAATCTTGATTATTTTAATATCAAGATTCTCTCTCCTCCAACTTAATTTAAATGAGGCACCCCTCTCATTTTCTTTTGTCTACATGATTCCAAGATACACTAGGGACCTTATTGAAGTGGTAATTTGCATATTGAACCCTAGGTTTTGGGTAAATTGCACATTACACCAAAACTAGGTTTTAATGCACAAACACTACTTTATCAGCTCTTTCTTGGTACTCAAGCTACCACAAGCCATACCTCTACATCATCTTCATTCTTATGATGCTTCAACACATGAGGAACATCTTATCAATCAAAATTTGCCATTTAACCCCTCAATTTGGGTAATTTACACTTTAGTCCAAAATAAGCAAACATTGCTTCAACATTGTCCAAACATGACCAAAATTGAAACATAAGTTTCTCATGAGCCCTAATTGCTTTTCACAAGATATGATTAAGCATATAATCATCTTTCATAATCAAAACACCTAGGGTTAAAGCATAACCCAAGTCAGGGATGTTACAAATTATAAACCTCTAACAAGGATTTCGTCCTCGAAATCTCAGATAAAGGAGATAGATATTATTCATTCATCATACTATCCGTTCTCCACATAACATATCATTGTTGTGGAGACATCATAAATCTTTGATCATAACCATGTGTTTCCATACAAGATTTTCATAGAATTATACACACAAGGCACATGCTCCACTGTCCATTCATTATAGACTGTGGACTCAATCTTGTGTCAAGTAACACTTTTCTTGTTCAGAGAAACATCATACATTCTTCATTAATATCATGTTTATGCAGAGCATAAACCCTTAACATATGATTTTCATATCATTTTATATAATCAGACTAATTTTATAGTTGACCACTCCAGGTAGCCAACATAAACCATATGATATTTCTTAGATACCAAAATATTTCACCTTGGTATCTATCACATGTATTAAAAACGCATCACATATTTATCTTCCTTTCATCTAGGGACATTACTTGTTACATATATCTTCACCCTGGAACCAGAGTCCAAGGTAAATTGATACTTTTCTAAGTATTCATCACATGAATATTTTTATCTTATGCACATCAAGTGTCCTAAGACCCACTTGATTGTCATGTCCCTGAAAGGAAAGAAAACAAGTAATCATATGTATATTCAACTATTCATGAACCATTTATTCTTTGTCTCATCCTAGGTTCCTTGCCTTTAGCATAGGAATTTGTAAGGATGATTACATGTCATTATCCCTTTCTTTATTATTATCTAGCATGTTTATGATCATTTTATGATCTCATCACATTTCCCATTTCCTCATTATGGGAAAGATCTTTATTATGCTTGCAGCATTATTGAACAGGGTTCATCTCCCTTATTCTTATTCTTATCTTATGAGGAGTACACTTTTTGTTACTCATACCAACATGCTCATCTGAGATTCTCTCAGACTTCTCCTTCTTATGCTTATGACACATTTATTCATTTTTTATTTCTTATTTCATGATACTCATTAGATTATTTCAGAATGACTACTTGATTAGAGTAATAAAAAAGATAACAATCTAAGAGTCCCCATACTCACTTTGTCATCAATAGTTGTATACCTGGCCAGGGTATATAAATACTGAGATCAAGTCTGTATGCACTTACTTTATTCTATGTTTTTCATCTCATTAGATTTATTATACTTAATATCTCAGATTTCTTCTGAGTTCCTTTTTCATCTCTTCCCTTTCTTAATGGAGAAAGAGAAACTTCAAAACATATAAAAGAATATTAAACTGAACACAAGTTTTCATATTACTATCTCTTCCTCATATCCTTAAAGGATTATACAGATGAACTAAACAAAAACTACTTTTCTTATAGTAGGAAATAGAAGGTAACTCAAAATAGAAAGTTCTATCTTGACAATTCTACCTTTTACAAGGTAACTAGCATCTTATCTAACCCAGAACATGAACTTAGTTGTTATTTGTTATTGCCTTTGTCCTCTACTACCAGAAGTAGATGGACTAAACTGTGACACTTGTCTTTGTCCTCTACCATATGCTCCACTGGACTGAGGTCCTCGTGGGTTTTGTAGATTATGCCTTGAATGCTGGGTCATCTCACTGTTTCTCCTTGTGCATTGTTGTCTAAAATGTCCTAGCTGTCCACATTTGTGACAAGCTCATCCCCAACTTGATGACCCTTGCATAGGTGCACTATATTGTGGTTGGACTGGTGAAGATTTTGGTTGTCTGCTGCCACTACTCATTAGTCCCTGTGACTATGTAGACTTTCTTTTGAGGTTTGTCTCATGTTTCTTTATCGTAGATCTTTATATCCTCTGTATAGACTCCACAAATGCGGCAAACCTCTCCCTACTTTCTAGGGAAGATTCCGGAATGGACATCTCAGCATTCAATCCTTTCTCAAAACGTCAAATCTTTTCCTCCTCAGTAGCAGCCATCTGGGGGAAAAATCGTAAAAGTTCCATGAACTTAACCTCATATTCACTTATTGACATGGCTCCCTGTCATATTTTCTCAAACTGTGAGACCTTTTCATCTAAATAAGTCTTTGGAAAATACTTATTGATGAATTCTCAATGGAATTCCTCCCATCCAACCTCTTTATCATTCCTTTTTATTTCTTCTATAGCCCACCAGTGTCCAACACTACCTTTCAAAAGGTACACCACATGTTTAACTTTGTTAGCCTCTGGAATACTAAGGATCTTAAAGGCTTTTTCTAACTCAGTGAGCCAGAGATCAGCATTTGTTGGATCAGATGTTCCAACATATTCAATGGCTCTGACACGACGTAGTCATTCAAAGGTCTTACCAGACCCATATCCCTCATTGGGAATTGGTGCCTTGGGTGTTGATTCTGGCATTCGGTCTGCCATATACCTTAGTGTGGTCATGAGTTGCCCAAAAAGATTATGAATATCTGGGTTTCCTCTCATGACTTCATCAACATGGGGATTTTGAGGCACTGGTTCCTCCCTTTCCTGATCCCTTGCACCTCCCACTGGTGCAACAACATTGCTCTCAGCAACGTATTCTTCATGTCCTTCAGACATCTTTAAGTTATATATCTTCTTCTACATAAGCAGAAGACACTATAAGATACACTAAAGTACACTTAGAACAGACTCGATGCCTTATTCCTATGTCTCTGTAGACTCAGCAAACCTAGAGCTCTGATACCACTAAATTGTGGCATCCAACTTATAAAAATGAAATTAACTTAAGCGGAAGCGAATCATTTGCAGCGGATTATTGAAAATCGCTAAAAATGTAAAACTTTTTGCAAAGAGATCCAAACATAGGAAATCTTTTTCATTAAGAACCAAAGTATAATATTTACATTTGGTTCCATAAGTACACAACCAGTACTATCTCTTCGCGAGGATTACAACATCAGCTGTTCTATTCAACTTTATATACAAACATCATAAAACCTCGAGGCATCAAGCCAAAATCTCAAATCGATTCAATAAAATATTGACTACTGACTCCGAGGACCTGAGAGTACAGAGATGACACATATGACTTTCTAACTATAAGACTAGACAAGTAGTATCTCCACCTGAGATATTACTGCTATCCTCGATGCTGATGCTGATCTTTCTCTGCTAAAAGTTTACTGCCTCCTTGTCCACGTCCACCTAAAAACATTGGATCCCACGGGGGTGAGACAATTGTAAATTGTCCCAGCGGGAGATATAACTCTCAACCAAAATTATTATTGTAGTGAAAGATATAAAACTGGGAAGAGGATAAGCAGTTTAAAGCATTCTCATCTTAAAGCATTGTAACTATTTATGATAAAACAATAGATCGACTATGATCTTAATAAGGAATAGGAAGAACATGTATATCATTTATCCTTCATATTATGCCATCATGTCAAACTTCTCTTGTGACACTCATTATCTTGATATTTCACCCATGAGACATTCTTGCTTCAACTTAATAGCCTTAGCCAATCTGCTAAACAGATTTTGGTTATATTGAACATGAGAGTGTACATCATCATGTCTTATTCAGGCATTGGTCTATACCAATCCTATATGAATATTTCAGGCATTGGATTACACCAATCCTATGCAACTAGTACAAGCATTAGACTTATATTATTCCTGTGTATCCATTCCAAGTATTGAACTATGTCAATCTTGTATAACCATTCCAATTATTGGACTATGTCAATCTTGTGTAACCATTCCAGGTATTGAACTATGTCAATCATGTGCAACTATTCCAGGTATTAAACTATGTCAATCCTGTGCAACTATTCCAGGTATTGGGTTATTACCAATCTTGTGTTATTATTCCAGGTATTGGGTTATTACCAATCCTGTGTTATTATTCCAGGTATTGGGATTTAACCAATCCTGTATTATTATTCCAGGTATTGGGATTTAACCAATCATGTGTTATTATTCCAGGTATTGGGATTTAACCAATCTTGTGCAACTATTCCAGGTATTGGGTTATTACCAATCCTATGTTATTATTCCAGGTATTGGGATTTAACCAATCCTGTGTTATTATTCCAGGTATTGGGATTTAACCAATCCTATGTTATTATTCCAGGTATTGGTATTTAACCAATCTTGTGCTATTATTCCAGGTATTGGGATTTAACCAATCCTGTATTATTATTCCAGGTATTGGGATTTAACCAATCCTGTGCAATTGTTATTCTGGGTATTAGACTATGCTAATCATGTGCATCTATTCCAAGTATTGAACTATATCAATCCTGTGATATTATTCCAGGTATTGAACTATGCCAATCCTGTGCAACTTTTCCAGGTATTGAACTATGCCAATCCCGTGCATCTATTAAAACATTTTGTCACCTCTCACTAGGAAACAACCATCCTCATAGCTCATAAGGCCCATAAAACACCTTGTCACCTCTCACTAGGCAACACCTAAACATATGGCTCATAAGGCCATTACACATCTTTAGAATTCACTCATGTTCATTACTCTTAACATTTATCATTAAATGATTCTCAGTACAAGGTATGAGTTCATTCCTCATCCTTATCATGGTATGATTACATCATACTCATTAGTTTGGCTTAACCCCATTTTCAAGGTACATTAATTAACACTTATCAAAGTGCATCAACTCATTACATTTCATTGTAATAGTTGCATAACACACTTCATATGTTTCTTACCCAATTATATTGGATTTGAAGTGCATCAAGATATATAAACCCTGAAGTGTTGAATGTGTTAATTATCATATCTTGAGGTATCACTTTTCTTATCATTTCAGACTCTCTTGAGTTAGCCAACTTATCTTGTATTAAGGTATTTCCCTCTTAATACATCCCATCATTCATCTCTCACCTTTATCATGTAATGCATAGGTCACACATTAGAATTGTCCAACTATCTTTAATGATATGGACTTGTCAAATGATAAAGACATTGCTTACAACAAGGTCGCTTATAATCAACTACATGAAATGTTTCACCTTTATAAGGTAACTCCTTCTATCTCATCATTAGGGTTTCCTTATAACCTTACTTAAAATTAGGATTATGATTCATAGTCATATTTTCCAAGATTAGTGCTTTATGTATTATGACTCCACATTAGAGTCTCACATACCTTCACCCTTCTTAGGGCCTCTCATCACAACATAGTATTAGGGCTTCATGTGGTGTTAATTTTTAATCAGGGTTTCTCATGGAATCACCCTCAACTAGGGATTCTCATGGAATCACCCTCAACTAGGTTTTCACATGGAATCACCATCAACTAGGGTTTCACATGGATTCATCCTCAACTAGGGTTTCATATGGATTCACCCTCAACTAGGGTTTCACTTGGAATCGCCCTCAACTAGGGTTTCATATATCATTACATGACATCACCCTAAATTTGATTCTCACATCACATCATCACATCAATGTTTCATGTACATCATTTATAACTTAGGGTTTCTCATGATATTACCCTAGAATAGGATTTCACATGGAATCATCCTTAATTAGGATTTCCACTATAGTTACCCACAATTTGGGTCTATTAATCATCTCCATTATGATTTCATTTAATTGTCCATAATTAGAGATTCACTATTCATCCCAATTAGGGTTTTACATCTCATTTCCCTAATTTGGAGTTTCACATATCATTACCCTAGATTTAGGGTTACATCCTCACCTTGGGTTAGGGTTACATTTAGAATTGACCTCAATTAGGGTTAGAATTCAATAACCCTGTCAATTAGGGTTTATACTCATGATTAGGGTCTCATGATCTCTTTACTAAAGATCATACCCTTAATCACCACATAAATCATATTCTTGTATGAATTTCATGCTATCATCTTCTCAACTTGATTAGGTCATATCAACCCTTCAATCAAGTACATACAACTATGATTAACATAGTGTACCTAGTCATTGTTCCTATAAGAAATTATGGTTCATCCCTTAATTAGCACTAATCACTTAGGTAATATTAGGGTTTCAACCTTTGTACCTTCATTGATTATCATTACTAATCATCACTCGATCAATGGATCATTCATCATCTTAATTCTCAAGAGATTCAATCACATTGGACCTCCATTACATAAGGTATCCAAATGAATTAACCAATTGAGTCCTCAATCAATTTTGACTACTTGAGCCCCAAACGGGATGGGTCTGTCAAAGTTCAAATAGTTTGAAACCGTTTGGTAAAGGTGACCTTCAAGATCGTTTGCTAAAGGTGATCACTTGAAACCGTTTGCTAAAGTACCCTTTTGAAACCGCATGAACTCAACCGGTTTGGGATCGTTTGGTCCCAAATGGTCTTGAGACCATTTGGACTCAAACGGTCTTGAGACCGTTTGGTCGAAACCTCCTCAAAACCGCATGGACCAAAGATGGTCTCAACTATTCCAATCAGTTTAGGGTTCTCAATGTTGATTCCATCAACCATTGTATTCATGTAACCAATCATCAATTGGACCTATCACCATACTTTGATTGAGTTAAGTAGGTCATCCTTCAACTGATTTGACCCTCAATTGACCCTCAATTGGTCATCAATTAGGGTTTGAATCAATTGGATTAGGGTTTGGAATCGATGATCCTTCAACATTAATCAATGTGTAACTAGTTACTTTAAAACTATTGGACCATCATCCAAATTGGACATGACCTGACCCCAAATGGTCTTGAGGTCGTTTGGATGTCCTCCAAATGGTCTTGAGACCGTTTTCCCATCTCATCACCCAAATCCATGTCATCCAATTAGGGTTTGGTTCATTGGATTGATCACCAAATCAACATTTGATTGTACTTCAACTTAGTACCTTTGGATCTTCAAATACCTAACCATTCTCAACCCTAGACCTCCAAACGGTCTTGGGTGACCACCAAACGGTCTTGAGACCGTTTGGGTGATCCCCAAATAGTTTTGAAATCGTTTGGGTCAATCAACCCAAGTTTCAAACTCAAACAAATTGGAAATCAACACTTAACCTGATTAGGGTTTTGGTGATTGATGGACCTTCAACTCATGAACCAATTGGAACTAATCAATCATAATTGATGGGTCATTAACCTAGATCATTTTCAACAAATCTCCAAATGGTCAACCCTGGTCAACACCACCAAACGGTCTGAAACCATTTGGCCTCATGCGGTTTGGTGAAACAGTTTCTCCTCAAACAGTTTGGGAAACTGTTTGAGCAACTCTTTTGAAACCGTTTGCCTTAGATATTTGGAGAGGTGTGTGCTTATAATTTTCAATCTCTAAACTCATGAAACCTGCTGTGGTTTCCATGGTGATTGCATCCATCAACCAAATCAATTATCGTGAATATGGAAATGATCATTATTTGATAAGGAATTGAATGCAATAATAAAATCAAGGGTTCAAGTTATAAAAATCACCTCCAATTGAGCTCCAAAGCTCCAAGCTCATGACAAAAATGGTGTATGCAAATCATTTCACCATTCCAAGGCTCGTCCTCAAGGTTTGAGTGAAAAGGAATGGTTAGAATTGAAGGGGAGATCGAATTAGGAAGAATTCATGCATTGATTTGTGATTTGCACCATGGATTCAAGGTGAAAAGGGATCAAGAAGCTTACCAACAGGTAGGGAGTCGTAATCATGGTCCTCTCAAGCTCCTTGGTCGTTTTCCAAGCAAAGGGAAGAAGTGGGATCGGGAAAAGCCTTTCATTTGGCTTGTAAAAGGTAATTTTATAAAAATTCAATGAGAGAGAATATGCTTTATAAAAATTCATTTAATCCCAAAAATATAGCCGCCTCTTCCCCCTAAAATTCCTTGGGTCCGAGGATATCTTGTTTGACTCTTATTCCTATCAATTATCCATGATTTAAAGAAAAGCAAATTAAGCACCTCAAATCATATAATACTAATATCCATATGTGAGTGGATATTTCTTTTTCTTATAAAATGGTGAGTGAGTTATCCACTCCCTTGGATATTTTCGTGGTCCTTGCAAAGCTCAAGGATGTCCACACACATCTGAATCCAACCATTTCAATTTTGGTAGAAGGCCCTTTAATTAATACATTTATTTTTGCCCTAAATTGAATTAGGGTTTCAATTAGGATTAAATCTTGATTATTTTAATATCAAGATTCTCTCTCCTCCAACTTAATTTAAATGAGGTGCCCATCTCATTTTATTTGCTCTACATGATGCCAAGAAACATTAGGGACCTTATTGAAGTGATAATTTGCATATTGAACCCTAGGTTTTGGGTAAATTGCACATTACACCAAAACTAGGTTTTAATGCACAAACACTGCTTTATCAGCTCTTCTTGGTACTCAAGCTACCACAAGCCATACCTCGGCATCATCTTCATTCTCATGATGCTTCAACACATGAGGAACATATTATCATGCAACATTTGCAATTTAACCCCTCAACTTGGGTAATTTGCACTTTAGTACAAAATAAGCAAACATTGCTTCAACATTGTCCAAACAAGACCAAAATTGAAACATAAGTTTCTCATGAGACCTAATTAATTTTCACAAGATATGATTGAGAATATAATCATCTTTCATAATCAAAACACCTAGGGTTAAAGCATAACCCAGCTCAGGGATGTTACATTTATTGTGTGCTTTAGACTTGTCTTGTCTTTAGCTTTTCTTTTATATTGTATTGCCCAATGCTATTTCTCACTTACTCACTTATCCTATTAAAGAGAGTGCATTCTATTTGTTTTAAACAGATCAAGTAAAGATTTTTCTTATTCTATACACACTATAAGTTTGTCATGGTGACCTTGGTAGTCATCATATTCCTCCTTTGGCCTAAAGATGACCTGATGAGAGCACTATAGATGAACAATTAATGGATAGAGGCAGTCATTGATAGATATTAGGCCATGCATGCTATACACGCATCTGATATGGAATATTAGCGCACTACAAATTCACTACAAATATAATTCCTAATGTTTACCAAAACCAAAGTGCAATAATGCCACCAGCAAGCAGACAGATCTTAACACAATATAGTTGAGGATCAAATCCCAAGCGATAACATTTTTAAGAATTATCTAATCAAAATAACTTAGCAAGAACTAGTATTTATCACAAAAGTTGAGTTTGAGTTGTTTAATCTAAGATTGCAAGAATAAAAAGAGCTAAATTAAGGTTCTAGTTATCAATGGATGGAAACACTAGGGTGGAATTGGGTTTCACCACCACTACTCAAATCTATGCATTCATTCAAATCCAAATCTGTATGAAGATATAATTTGAGTTATGAAAGTTTCCCCTTTCAGTGTTAGAAACTTTGCATGAGTATATATCCTTGTAAGCTCAATGTTTCATTACTTACAGATCATCTATCCATTACCCTGGAGACTTTCCATTAGAAGTTCTCATCAGGGTGTCAACCAAAGCTAATCAGTATTCAAATCTTAAACGTTGAAGTTCTCATAGTAAAAGATTATAATAAATCACGTAAATCGGGTGATCAATCCACAAAATATGCAATAAACAATTGGCTACGAATTAAATGAGTTCATAAAAGAATTGGAACATGAATGAAATTTGAAGAAATGGGTAGTGGGGCTAGTCCCCAAACCCCAATGAAATGACTACTCCCTTGACATGGTGAGATTAATATCACTAGAAGAGGAGGAGGACACCATCACGGTCATGATGGTGGCGGAAGTGGCTCGACATGGTGTGCGACGACAAACTTCCTTCCTTCTTTTATTGTTTAGGTATTAACCCTAATTTGTAGAAGAAGCAGGTGCAAGAACAACAACTGGGAGAAGAGACCGATCGCCCAAGAAGGGAGGTCAATGGCTTGGAGTTGCGGATGAAAGAGATCTGTCAATCTGTGATTGAGGTCGATAGGCTTCTCCAAGTTAGGCTGATAGAACTAGCTTGGTCGATAGGTCTCATCCTTTCTCTGGTCTCAGCGGAAGCCTTTCGACATTACTGTCTCCATATTTTCCGAGATGATTTGTACAACTCCGTTGGGGGACTATTTATAGGGTCAAGGTTTTTGACTTCTTTCCATCGATGTCGACCACTTGTTATCGATTGATAGGTCTATCGATCAACGACCTTTGGAATTCTGGTCATCAGTTTGTCAGTCTTGGAGGTAAATGAGACTGTCAACCTTGAGAGTGGATAAGGGTGTCGAGCAGCTGTGGTCGTCGACAAAAGTGTCAACAACAGTATATCTATGGCTTTTTTCTTGTCGGTTGTTGTCTGATGATGATGTCGAGTAGGGGGGTCGACAAAGGTGTCAACCTTGGTTGTCGATGGATTGTATTTCGACCTTGATCATCAGTGAGTATGAGTGTTATTCCTCAAGGAGGTTGACAAGGTTGTCGCCCTCTTGTATGTCCTGGTTGCTCATCGATTTTAATGTCGATTGGCATGTCAACTGACATGTCAATTTTGTTCTTCGACATAATTTTTGTGTATCGATAAGCCTTCTGGAAGCCTAGACAAACTTGATGTAGAGTGATAAAATTCAAAACCTACAAGGGAGTCAAGAAAAGTATCAAATTCCTACAAATTAACATAAAATCGTAAGTAGATCAACACAAATCTATTCTAATAAAAAACAAATCTATATGAATGGTAAAGTAGACTAAAAATGCAACTAAAACTGGGATGAATATGCATTCATCAACATCATAATTATAGCCTTTCTCGAGGTCAGGACCTTAGTGGTGGAGGTAGCATCGGACTTGCCTCTTTCGAGGTTGGGTTTGGGAATCATCATTGAGTGGGATTGATCAATGGAAATTGGAAGTAGTTCTTGAAGATTGAGTTCAGAAGATTAGCAAAAGTGTGAAGATGATGCCTTGACGAGGAGTTAGGGGCTAATATTTAAAGGCCACATGTTAGGGTTTAGAACCATCAATCATCCGGAATGAATCATCATCCACCATAATGGAAATAGTGGTGGCATGCTAGATGTGCATATGTCATGTAAGTTGATGTGCACTTATGGGTGAAGCTTTGTTAGTTGGTGTGGTATCAAGACCATGAATTCTAGGGCAACAACATGAAGAAGATAAGGGGACATATCACAGAATAGAATCCCTATCGAGTGATGGCATTGTTGGAAAGAGGAATCACCAGGAATATGAGTCTTACAGGGCACATGAGTCTCATTGGACAAGAAAGTCATCGACCCACATAGGTTACTCATCAGACAGAAATCCCATTTATTGATGAATGCCTATCGAGAAGAGGTCTCTTTAGTAGAGAGGTCATGTTGATGGGTGGGCCATCAGTCACTAGATCCTTGTCTATTTATGCGGAGGTGGATGGATACTAGAGTTACATCAGGAAATAAGTACGTTGGTCAATGGACATGTTAGCCAACATTATCATCAATCGATGAGAATATTGATTGGTGCGAATGCATATCAATGTGAATATGGTGGAATGTGTTGGCATGTATTTGTCACCTTGTCTTCATCATGAACCCTCCAAGGACCTTTCTTGCTGGTGTGCAATTCTGACCATGTCCTTCTCTTAACCGTGGTCCATTGGTGATGTCATTACATTAATCTATTTTAACTACAAGAATTAAATTTTGCATGGAGAAGTAGAGAGAAACGTATAGTACACATGCCATATACATATTATATTGTTTTATCAAGGGTCAAAATGACAAATATACATGTTTCTGATCATAAAAAATCATCACAATGACTTAGTTGCCATATCTGCATCCAACAAACAAAAGGATTTATAAAGGCACCACATCTATTTATGTATATATATCATACACATTTCATGATGTTTGTTCATCAATGAGATTGTAGTTTAAGTCCAAAAAATGCTTAAAAGCCTATGAAACTAGCTTTGATACCAGTGAAAGGATTTGTGGGAAGGGGACACAAAAAGATACACACATTTTCCAAAAAATCCTTATCTAATGAATCTGACGTAGCTAATAACATCATATATTTAAAATATAGAAGGACATGAAATATAAATTGGTGCACACTAGTTTCCCAACAACTATATGTTGGGTTTTAGGGGAGGCACAGATGGCAGCGGAAACAAAAAAATTCTCCCCAAACCCAGAACCCAAAGAGATCTCATCAACATCTATACGTTAGGAAGGATGGTTTGTAGAGGCGTACGTTGTCCCGAGGCTTGCTTGGTGACGTAACCTCGCGGAGAGCATGGTCTTCACCTCTGGTTTTGGATGGCATCTGTGTAGCTCCTAGTCACACATGAACTCATGGATTGACGAATTTCCTCCGAGCGGTAGAAATCTCCCGCCTCTGTAGTAGTCCACACGGACCACCGGGAACTCCAATCGTCCTATCCTACAGGACACTGGAAGGAGTCGTCCCCTTCTGTCGGTGTACTAGTCACCAACATGCTTTCCCGCCACCAGTTGTCATTCTACAATTTCCTTTCCCTCGCTATGCTTCCCTAGTCGGGTAGCACATGCTCGGTCTCTCCCGGTTCACAACTGGAGAGAACAACTTTACAGAACAACTGGTGTTGTCTGAGTTGTTCTTCTTGAGAAGCCCCCAATACCCCTCTATATATAGGAGGGGTCAGGGTTCTCAGCCCCAAGCAATGCAGGACTAAAGTGGGAGTAGAACGGTCTGTAATTTCCACGAATTGGTACACTGCGGCAGGTAAACCGGTCATTTCACAAAATGAACCGATCATTTGGGGACTGAATGATCGGTTCATCTCATGAACCAGTCGTTTGAGGAGATGAACTGATTGGTTCATTCATGAACTAGTCATTTCACTTCCCAGGGAAGTTCCCAATTGACTTTCCACTTTTCATTTCCAATTAATCCAAAGATCAATACTTGTCCCAATTGAATTGTACAAGTGAAACAAAAATATTTTCTCACCATCCTCACTTTCCCAAATTGGCTCGTTTGGTCCAGCTGAATTGATCAATTCAACACTTGAATCGGTCGTCTCACTTGACCCTGAGCTGATCGATTCAACAACTTGAACCAGTCGGTTGGCAGTCCAGGTTGTGCAGAAATCGATCAATGCAGTTCTCAATCAATCTGACACCCAAATCAGTTAGTCCAACACTTGAACATGGTGATTCTTGTTGGGTTTTGTGGAGAAAACATTCGCGGCAGAAGAAACAAAAATTCCACGCAACCCAAAATAGGATCTCATCGACAACAACATATTTGGAAAGAGTATTTGGGGGATATACCTTATTGCAGAGCAAGTCCGACAATGTCCCACTGCTCGATGGTGTGCAATGATGTTGGCATATTTGGAAGGAACTTCTCTCCCTTTCGTTAAGTGCATCGCAGGAAGATCCATCGGTGCTCCTTTCGTGCGGTGATGTACGCCACTCGTAGCATGTATGGATGGTCGTAGATGTCCTCTGAACGTAGGCGTCTCAGCATCTGTGTCTCTACTTTGTCCACACGGATGGACTGGAACTCCACGTCACACTTCCTAAGTCAGTGGGAAGGAGTTGTCTCTATGTAGCGGCATGCTAGCATCGTAGTACTCTCCGTTCTCTCCTGAGGATGGTGATGACTAGGGTTTATGTACGAGAGCGTAAACTGAAAAGCCTCTCTCAATATCTTATATAGATATCGGCCATCAAGCTCCTTTAAATAGGAGAAGAAGGGAAGTAGGGTTTCCTAAACCCATCGATAAATAGAAACATTGCGTTAATTAAAACACTCGTGGATTAATTAGAATATTCTGGAATTCATTAATTAACCAAATAATCACATTAATTGATTAATTAATATTCGACTCCATGCAATCGCTTGGGATGGCTCTATGGGCATATATACCAACATAATCCCACTTACACTTAGAGCCAGTCACTCCAATATTATTCTAATCGATTACATAAACATTTTAGTAATCAATGTGATTCAGAGCAATTCCAATCAAATCCACAATTATACTCCTATTCCAACACATCCTATGTGTGTGACCCGGTAGGCTCCAAATTACGTTGGCAGTGATATCCATAATCATATTATAATTTCACAAGCAATGATTGGTATCTAGCAAGACTTCATTGCCACCCAAGTAATTGGAGAAGTTGGAGAACAACTTAACCGATCATTCATGACTGGTGTTACAGTGATTATATAGTTCCTTTGTCGTTGATATCTGAATTGAACTCAAGTCATGGAATTGTTATCCTCTTCAATATTCAATCCATGTTCCTTGAACTAGAGCAGACTATTTGAGATATATGTAAGCTCAATATCACATATTGACTCACATCAGCATGGCCATGCATTTCTCAGTCTCTCTTATCAAGTGGCCAGAATAGCAAACTCCCGTAGGAAGGACAAATTCCATCTACATCACTCACAGTCATCCCCATGTGTCACAATGCACCCAAGCACCATCTTTATGAAAATCCTTATTCAGGATCACGGTGGATGATGTCAAAGTACACCGAACGACATGTGATAAGTGTAGTGACTTCAAGTCTAAGAGCCATAATCACCACCATCATTATGAGATGTGAGTCTAACTACCAATCATGGTATCCATGTGTCACTCTTAAGGTGGGTATATTCGATACACTGTTCTCTAGCAAGTATCTGTGTATTTGGTTTGATATCTCCATATCATGGATAATGAGATTCTTCCATCTACCAACATACATTCTAATCTTATGTGTTATTGATGTCTATGGATATTTCCACAATAGCAACTGATTAGGGACAAAAGAAGAATGTATACTCTTAGCATACATATGATCTCACTGTTCAGGTCATCAACCTGAAGACATACATCATTGAGTATATTATTCTATAGAAATCTATAAGTTTTATGGTCATCTCACAATATAAAACACAAACATATAGATTGGAAACTTGCCTTTATTGATATGATCAATGTAGTATTATAAATCATTTACATGGTATCCCATTACAATAATCAAATGATAGTATCTATAGGCATACAAACCAACAAATTCCCACTTGCAATTATACCCAATCACTCATGAATCTCAATCCAAGTGATCGAACATGTCCGTCATGTTTCTGCTATGAAAGTGATTTTGTGAGCGGGTTAGCCACATTGCTTTCTATAGGTACTCTGCAAATCTTCACATCTCCTCATTATATGATTTCTCATATGAGATGGAACTGCCATAGAATATGTTTAGAACGTTGGTGCGATCTTGGTTCTTTAGCTTGTGCAATTGCTCCGTTGTTGTCGTAAAACAACTCAATTACATCACCAGTGCTTGGAACCACTCCAAGTTCAGAAATGAACTTCTTGATCCACACAGCTTCCTTTGCAGCATTAGATGCGACAATATATTTGGACTCTATTATAGAATCCACAACCATCTCTTGCTTGGAACTCTTCCAACTCAGAGCTCTGTTGTTCAGGAAAAACACAAATCCAGATTGTGATCTGTAGTCATCTTTGTCAGTTTGGAAGCTAGCATCGGTGTAACCCTTTACCACGAGCTCTTCCTCACCACCGTATACCAAGAATTAATCCTTAGTCCTTCTCAAGTACTTTAGGATGTTCTTTATGGCTGTCCAGTGACATTCACCTGGATCTGACTGATACCGGCTTGTCATGCTCAAAGCATACGACACATCAGGACAAGTACATAACATCGCGTACATGATAGATCCAATTGTTGATGCATATGGAATCTTACTCATGCATGCTCGTTCATCACATGAACTAGGACATTGGGCTTTAGAGATTGTAACCCCAAGGGACATTGACAAGTTACCTCTCTTAGAACCCTCCATGCTAAACCTCTTTAGCACCTTGTCAATGTATGTGCTCTGGCTTAGGCCTAGAAGCCTTCTAGATCTATCTCTATAGATCTTGATCCCTAGTGTATAGGATGCTTTGCCTAAATCCTTCATAGAGAAGGTATTCCCTAGCCAACCTTTTACTGTTTGAAGAGTAGGGATGTCATTTCCCATCAATAGTATGTCATCCACATATAATATGAGAAATACGATTGTGCTCCCACTAACCCTTTTGTAAACACAAGGTTCATATTCATTTTGACTAAAGCCAAACTTTTGACTACTTCGTCAAAATGTAGATTCCAACTCCGAGATGCTTGCTTCAATCCATAGATTGAACTTTGTAGCTTACAAACTTTATTGGCTTCCTTTGGATCGATAAAACCCTCAGGTTGTGTCATGTACACATCCTCGAGCAAATTCACATTAAGGAATGTTGTTTTAACTTCCATCTGCCAAATCTCATAGTCATGATAAGATGCAATGGCAAGCATGATCCTGATGGATTTAACCATGGCAACTGGTGAGAAGGTCTCGTCATAATCAACACCGTGAATTTGATGGAATCCTTTTGCAACCAATATACCTTTATAGGTTTGAACATTTCCATCCATGTCGGTCTTCTTCTTGAAGACCCACTTGCACCCTATGGGTTTTACCCCTTTGGGTGGATCCACCAAGGTCCATACCTTGTTGGTGTACATGAATTCCATCTCAGATCTCATGGCTTCAAGTCATTTCTCATATTCTTGTCCCTTAGTAGCTTCCAGATAGGAAGTTGGCTCATCTTCTATGCCCAATTTGTCACTGTCTTGAGTCACGGGAAATCCAAATCTCTCAAGCTCAAGTCGTGTCCTACTAGACCTACGAGATTCCTGTGTTATATTTGGAACTTGAAATTCCACAACAATTTGTGAGTCTTCATGTTCCTTATGTACCTCCTCAGGTTCTCTGCTTTCATGTTGGTCTCAAACTTCTTTGAGCTCTACATTCCTCTCACTAATTCCTTTGGAAACAAATTCCTTTTCAAGAAATACAGCAGTCCTAGCAACAAACACTTTGTCGTCAATTGGTGTGTAGAAGTAGTATCCCCAAGTTTCCTTGGGGTATCCAACAAAATAGCATATTTCTGATTTGGGTCCAAGATTTTCAGGAAATTGTTTCCTAACATAAGCTTCACATCCCCAAATCTTTAACATAGACAAATTGGGATGATTCCCATTCCATATATCATATGGTGTCTTTTGAACTGATTTGGAAGGTACACGATTAAGTGTAAACGCTGCAGTTTTAAGACCATGTCCCCAGAACGATATTGGAAGTTTTTCTGAACTCATCATTGATCGTACCATGTCTAATAATGTACGATTCCTTCTTTCTGACACACCATTATGTTGTGGTGTACCAGGTGGAGTCCATTGTGATACAATACCATGGTCTCTCAGAAGGTCCTCAAACTCTTGGCTTAAGTATTCACCACCTCGATCTGAACAGAATGCTTTAATACTCTCACCAAGTTGCTTCTCTACTTCATTCATGAAAGTCTTGAACATTTCAAGAGTTTCTGACTTTTGTTTCTTAAGATATACATAGCCATACCTACTAAGGACATAAGTGAAGGTAACGGAGTATTGATAGCCTCCTCTAGCATTTGATCTAAAAGGTCTACATACATCAGTATGTATGAGCCCTAGCAGATCACTGGCTCTCTCACTGTGTCCAATGAAAGGAGTCTTGGATATCTTCCCTAATAAACATGCCTCACTTGTCTCTATTGATTCGAAATCAAAATTGTCTAGATAACCATCCTTATGGAGTCTAGATATGTGCTTCTCGTTTATGTGCCCAAGACGAAAATGCCATAAGTATGTTTTGTTTGAGTTGTCAAGTTTTAACCTTTTAGTATTTATGTTGTATATGCTAGTCTCAAGTTATAACAAGTAGATAACATAAGACATAGGGGCATTTCCATAAAAGATCTGATCTTTAGAAATAGAAAAAATTCCATTCTTAATGTGAAATTCAAATCCACTCTTGTCCATACAAGATACATAAATAATATTTCTATTAATGGTAGGTACATAATAGCAATTCTCTAATTCTATTACAAGTCCCATAGGCAAAGATAAACTAATAACTCCAACTACGGTGGAAACAACTCTTGCTCCATTAGCGACCCACAACTTGACTTGGTCGTCTTGTAAAGGCTTACTTCTTATCAGATCCTGCATATTAGAACATATGTGAGATCCACATCTAGTATCCAGTACCCATGATGAAGAAGTATTTAAGTATATCTCAATAATGTATATACCTAAAGTGGAGATCGCTATCCCCTGCTTCTTCTTCCTCAGTTCCTCCAGGTAGAGAGGACAATTTCTTTTCCAATGTCCAGCCTGGTGACAATGGTGACAACTTCCTTCTTTGGAGATCCCACCTTTAGCTTTGAGCACGGATGACTTTGGCTTCTGCCTGACTTTAGAACCTTTCTTATCCTTGCATTTGCCTTTTGACTTTCCCTTTGTCTTGCTGATCATCATCACAGACTTGGGCTTGTCTTTCTTCATCTGTGCTTCAGTTGTCCTCAACATGCCCAACAATTCTGACAATAGCTTGTCAAGATTGTTCATGTTGTAGTTCATGAAAAAATGACTATATGATTCAGGAAACGATTGTAAAATCACATCAATGGCCAAATCTTGACCTAGGGGAAATCCCAGCTTGGATAGGCTTTCCATGTATCCAATAAAAGTGAGTATATGGGTGCCAACTAAGTCTCACTCTTTCATCTTGCTCCTGAACAAATCCTTGGAGACATCATATCTCTCATGTCTTTCTTGATGTTGATACATGTTCTTGAGATGTGTTACCATCTCCATGACATTCATGTTCTCATGCTTCTCTTGCAACTCATAGTTCATTGAGCATAACATCAGGCACTTGACATCCACTGCATCATCAAGGTGCTTCTTGTAAGCATCCTTTTCAGCCTTGGGCGCATTTGCGGTGGGTTCCGTTGGCTCTGATGTTTCAAGGACATAGAGCTTACGCTCATGTGTGAAAACAATTCTCAGCGTCCTAAACTAGTTTTGAAAGTTGGTTCTGGTAAGTTTGTCCTTCTCAAGGACCGATCGCAATGAGAAAGTGTGAGTGTTGTTTTCCATTTGATTGCTACAAAAGAAAAATTTGCATTTAGTCCAAAACATTTTGACTTGTAAGGATTTGATAAACGAGATTAATTAGGCCTTTAATTAATTACACTCCCACTATTTTATTCAAATTGATAGCCCTCACTATCAACTTGGAAGATTGCAATGCACAACCTTCTAGTGAGCCAAGATCCAAAATAATTGGATCAATGCCCAGCCAATGCCGACATCAAATACCAAATACTAAGGTAGGAAACTTTTGCCAATTGCATCATACGCAACTCTTGGATGGATGATCATGCACAACTCCTTGCCATGATGCATCTGTGTGCCTCTAGGTACTTGATTCTATCGAGGTTCCCTAGTTAATTCCAACCCATAATCCAACACGATGAGTGTGCACCCTACGGAGGCAGACCCACACACCCACCATCACACTTCCATGAGATAGACAGTGTACCACGTGGAGGCATGCCCATACATAGTCGATCAAGCTTTTCATGTGTGTTGCTTTATGGAAGGCAACTAAAACTTAATATTATTAATTGAGGGGTTTTATTAATACATATACGTATCCAAACACCACATACTTATAGTACGTATTATATACTACTATATTCACAACCACAAATGATAGACATGGAATCACAAACACAAATACATAAGTTATGGCCATACTATTGTAATCCTTTGGAGCAACAAAGGATTACGGTCCACCTATGGTCTTATGCATCTCATGTAACACCTGTGAATCAACATGTAAGCCTATAAGGATCAACATTACAATGAACAACTTCATGGATGCTTTGTGAGGTTGGAACTTCAAGTTGCTTCTTGGAATTGGATCTTCTTGTTGCTTATCATGGATGCTCCTTGGAGTTGGATCTTCAGGTTGATTCTTGGAATTATATCCTCATGGTTCTTCTCCATGGACACTCCTTGGAGTTGGATCTTCAAGTGGCCTCCTTACATCAAGTTTACAAAGACTAAAACTAATCTTATCCCTATTACATCATATGATTACAAATATAAAGGGAAATAATTAATTACACTTTGAAATAAGAGATGAGGCCCGACATGCAAGCTGAATACTTTATACAAAGGATCCATATGCAACCATTATACATCCATAGCATTTACAAACAAACATATCCACAAGATTGACATCCACATTCATTCACAACATTCACAAAAGGGGATACTAGGCCATAACCGTGAATGCATTCACCTCATAAAACAAAATTTTAATGGTGACGTGTATGTTATCATAGGTATATCTACATATACGTATATACATATTAAAATTATAGTACTTTTAATGCGAGACATTCCCCATTAAATAAATTTGTGACTCCCACACAAACTATGCGGGGTGCACAGGGGTAGCGCCCCTCTACAGAATTTTACTTCTTTGCATTAGGAAAATCAATATTTTTCATAGTCGACCTCATCTGAAACGTCAAAAATAGAAGCCTGCGGCGTATGTGGAATTAGGTTTAGATTTACACATTAGCAGTTTTAATTCACATCGTATGCAACATAGAAAATAGTATAAAATGATTCAATCATATCAAAATGAATCCAAATACACCGTAGATCGACGTTAATCTGATACCACTATTGGGTTTTGGGGAGAAAACATACGCGACAGAAGCAAAAAAAATTTCACGCAACCCAAAATAGGATCTCGTCGACAACATCGTATTTGGAAAGAGTGCTTGCGGGATATACCTTATCGCGGAGCAAGTTCGGCGATGTCCCACTGCACGATGGTGTGAAACGATGTTGGCATACACAGATGGAACTTATATCCTATTCATTAAGTGTGTCACAGGAAGATCCGGCGGTGCTCCTTTCGTGCGGTGATGTACGTCACTCGTAGCGCGTACAGATGGTCGTAGATGTCCTATGAACACAGGCGTATCAGCGTCTACGTCTCTACTTCATCCACGCAGATGGACTGGAACTCCACATCACACTTACTAAGCTGGTGGAAAGGAGTCATCTCTGTGCAGTGGTGTGCTAGCATCGTGGTGCTCTCCTTTCTCTCCTGAGGACGATGACTGTTATGACTGCATGTGAGCTCTAACTAGGGTTTACCTGGATGATTATATGCTTAATTGGATTGATCATTGCTTAGATCTAATTAATGATGATAATTCAATTATGATGTTTTAAACCTAATAAGAACGTTAAGTGTTCTATTGTTTGATAAATTAGGGTTTGAGAAATATAAACCCTAGTTGGTTGAAATTAGGGTTTTGATGGTACATGAGTATGGAATTTGATCAGGATAGCAATGTGGTAAATGATTTTTCATATGTTCTACAAATTTTGTATTTAATTGAATTTTGTATATGATATGTATAACTCAATCATTCATATTGGAGAAAAAATTCAGAATATTTGAGTTTTCTTTGAATGTGGTTTTCAGTCAAACTATACTTCAACCAAAATATTGATAGAGTGCTTTTTAGAATTGTAGTGTTTTATTTTTAATTATTTATTGGTAAATCCAAATGATATGAAATTTTAATTTGATATCTCAAACTAAATAATAAACAACATGTAAAATTTTCATAATTTTTGGATGCGTTTAGACCTTATCAGTAGATGAATTACAGTAACTAACATTTCTATAGAATTATAGATAGTAGTTCACTATTAGATTTTTAATTATTTAATGAAAGCTTGTAATGATCTAAAATTTTAAGTGATTCTTTATATCAAAATTATACACAACATGCTAAATTTTCATAGTTTTTTGAGAAGGTTTGATCTCTGCAATACACGAATCACAGAAACCTTTTTATGACAGAAAAATCTACTGAAATAAGAAAAAGTTTAGTGAGGGGTCAATGTGCAATTAACCCAAGCAGATCAATTGCTCTATATGGTCAACCTAACACACAAGGATCTCTCATAATTCATGATTCAATCCAGAGAAACAAAATCCTAGAGAGTGAGAATTAGGGTTTGAGAGGAGAAATTGATGGAGATGCTGACCTAGGGTTTTGCGGTCTGAGGAATGATGAAATCATGTAAGTTTAGCTTCTTTGGATATAGTTTCATGGTGAATATTATCTCACATGTTAAAATTCCGTACCTCCTCTGATTTTATCCAAAATGGTATCAAAACTTCCCCTTTTCTCACTCTTTCTTCATAATCCCTCATTTTTAGGGTTTCCGAGTTGAAAGGAAGAAGAATTGGGTGAATTGCTAGGGATTTGATATGGATTCAAGATTTTCAGATATGAGATACGTTTTTCAGGTGTTTTTACAACTTAGTGTGAGTGGGAACTTCCTTTAAATAGTATATTGCATGAAAATTGGTTAAATCAACCGTAATCTTTGTTTGCTTAGTATGCGACTACAAACCCTGAATTGTCTATTTGTTCTGAGTTGTTGCAAAATGATATGAAATGGATTCTTCCTTTGTTTGAATGAATTTTAGATGATAAAATCATATTAGAAATGTATACAATGCATTCTAATGAGAATTCCCTAAGTATTCATAGTGGTTATAAGAGTAAACTTAAATATAGCGAATTTGTCTATGACTAAAATTTATTGTATAAGTAAATAGACAAAGTTGCTTATCTAGATCCCCTTGGTTTTAAATGATTGTTTATCTAAATTCAAAGTACATATATGTCAGATACTATCTTGGATTTCATTTAAAGTGAGTAGTGTTTGTTTGGTATCTCAGTGAAGAGGGCGAAACCCTAGATGTGAGGAAAGTTGGATATTTGTGAATAGATATCATGAAATACATTTGAAGGGATTTTAGTGACATGATAGACTTTATTTATTCAATGTTATTATTGATGCATGATATCCCAATGAATGGCATGTAAACCTAAATTCAGCTCAGTTCCAAAGTTTCATACATATATTGATTTTATATAATTTGTTGATAGTAGTCTTTATTCAGTGAATGTTTATGTCGCATGAAATCTTTATGGGAGCCATGGGAATAAGTTGATTCCTAGTGAGAGGTGACAAGATGTGTGATGGACTTGTGAGCCATGAGAATACTTGTACAACCAGTGAAATGAATACCTTGGTCTAAGGACCTAGAGGTAACAATGCTATGTGATGATCTAAGGGTTTGAATACCCAGATCCAGTAATTATGATAATGATGTGAAGGGATGAGAATTCCCAGTAATGTGATAAGGGATTGAGATCCCAGGTATCATGTGTTGTAAAGATTTGAAAAGTACATGATTGTATTACACCTTTCTTTGTAACATTTGTTGTGATTAAATGAAACCCTAAGGGTAGAGTGTTCAATGAATCAAGTATTGTGATATAAATGTTCTCATTTATTATTAATAATTATTGTCATGATAAGTAATTTAACTCTTAATTGAATTATGAGATGCACAACTCAAGATTTGGGTTGATATACACATTCTTTGAGAAATTACAAATAAGTTGCAGGTGTTATTGATGATTACTCATATGTCAAGTAATTAACTCTTATCAGTGTAATAAGATGATAAATTGCACAATTCTAGTGTGTATGTGCCAAGTGGACATGTAATCTATTTATTTAAGAATTTTAGTCTGCCTGCATGTATAGTATGTTGATTACTCAGTATATTACAGTGTTTTGAATATACTACTCTGCCAAGTTTAGAATGATATACATGTTGTATTATAACTTTAAATAAGTAGATGTGACACCATAGAGATACCAGAGTCAAGTATAAGTAAGAGAAGGGTAAAATGTAGAAAAGAGCTTTCTAGGAATAATAAAATAATAGACTTAGAAGCCCTGAACACCGTAGAACCCCTATGTGAGGTATGCGCCTTAGGGGTGAAACGACCTAACCCTAGAAGCATAGTATATGGGGGTTGGAACGTGCTATCAGGTGGCACGGGGGACGAAGCCCTAGTGGAAGTCTCCTTAAATTATAGTTTACAGTGTCGAACATCAACCAAAAGTCATGGTGGCACTAGAGTACAAAAAAGACAAGTGGTGGCTTGACTCTCCGCCTGTGTGCTCAGGTTAGAGGAGGAGTCCAGTTTAGGCCAGAGAGCCATTTCCCTGTTGCAAACCAGGAGAGTAGTCAGACTTAGCATTTCCCGGGTGTGCTCTCTAAGTCTTGTATAGTGTGATCGTAGTGCACTACGAGTCTTCATATGTAGAGTACACTGCATATGATCAAGGCATAATAATGAATGAGAGATCAAACAAGTGTGTACAGTTGTTCAATTATTCTTTGTATGTTTCTAAATTATTATTTCTCTTTATGATCAATCAAGCATTTCATATATTGATTCACTCTTATAGATATTTAGATTATCCTACCATATTTATGATTTTCAATTATTAGACTCTTTAAAGCTTATTACTATTATAATTGATATCAATTGCTCAAAAGTATATCTGTAATTATATCAATGGTTTAGACTGTTTCTTTGAAGTACTCATTCACTGAGCGAGTAGGCTCACCCCTCTACTCACAATTTTTAGGGAAATCACATGGACTTGAAGAAGATATCATTACATCAGAGTAGATCTACCACAAGAGTTAAGTTTGAGTATAGTTAAGTTCAGTCAGTCCTTGTAACTCTAGGTCCTTGTAAAGAAATAAGAGAGAGTTGTAAATGATGCTGTATAACATTATTCCTCTTTTAGCAATATGTGCGAATCAGCAAGTCTTATGTGCTTAAAAGTATGAGGAACATAATGAATGTTCATACATGCATTTTTACTGTTGAAATCAGATTAGAGAAATCAATGTTTAGATTCCCTTGTAAAGTTGGTTTACGTGGTTCAATGCGAGAAAAAAAAGAGTTTTGAAAGAGAAGAAAAATTTAAGGGTGATCTTTGTATTACGTTAAATCCTCAATTTATGCCCTAATCTCATGATTAGTGGAAATTGTGAGATCGGGGTGTAACAACTTGGTATCAGAGCTTAGGCTGAGTTGTCAGGGACCATTAAGTTAGTAAGTTAGAGTCATAAGTGTGGCAGATATGAGATATTATGATGTTAGCTCTGGGGATTTGAGTATTTGGATATCCTGGCCCGGTATCTGAGTACTTGGATCAACTGGTATCAAGCTACTCTGTCTATTATTTCATGTATACCCTGGCCAGGTATACAGTGGAAGGATGGGCTAGAGAGGAACCCTAGAAATATTAGGGTTAGAAATAAGATAAGTAACATAAATTAAGAGCATAAATATAAAATGAGATAGAACTTTCATTTCATATTTTTGTTTTATTGGAGATGAATAAAAATTCTCTTATATGTTTGAATTCAGATATTCAATATTTTGAAATATATATGGGTCTGTAAGATTTATTGTACACTATGCAGTTGTAGCATTTATTGATTATATTCTTTGTATCAAGTAGACTAGAAATGATCTTTGAATGAACTTTCCTAAGTGGATATTATTTCCACATGTTTGAGATTAATAGGAGTTGGTTAATCTTAAGTATCTCTTGGCTTCAGGACTGCAGGTTCGGCCTGGTCCAGCTGGCAGAATGCATTACTGGGATCTAATGACTCCTATTAACAATATGATAAGAGTAGACTCTGGATAAATTAGACCCACATCATAGTGAGAATGTACATACACTAAGATGTTGAAACATATGGGAAAGATTAGAATAGCTAAGAATCAGTTGGAACTGATATCTGAGACCCAACTTTGGGGCCTCATATGAGAAATCCTTAATTGGGAATAAAGGAACATGACGTAAGGTTCAGATTAATGATTAATATTATATGAACTCTAAATATGAAATATAGAAAAGATATGAGAAAAGTATGTAAGGGCCAAGGTAGTAAGAATCAATCATGAGGAATGGATTATATTAATCGAGTACAATGTTTTTATGTACTCCAAAGCAAAGGAAAAATAGAAGAAAAGAGTTAAGTATACAATAAGTAAATATAAGTGAAGAGTCTTCAGAAGAGTTAAAGTAAAGAGGATTAGATAAATATGTAAATCATAAGACTAGGATAAGAAACTAAGTTAAAAGAAAGATAAATGTTGGAAATGATGAGCTTGATTAAGGAATGAGTGTTATGATATAATTGAGAGAATGGAATGTATACCTTTATTAATAAGTTTAATACATTCATCCTTACTACCTTTGGATTCCAAGTCTCTATAGAACAACAAACTAGTTTCTAAAAAAAAAGAACAAAAGTGTAGCTTAACAAAATGAATAAGTTATACAGAGGTAGACTATACTCAGGAAGGAAAAACTTGATAAGAGAAACTATGTTTCACCCATGCATGATCCATTTGATTTAAAATGAAGGATATGTAATGTATTAAACATGAGTTGAAACTAGTAGAGAGATTATTGATTTAGAATTTCAACTTCACATTAGTAGAAGGATAAAAAGAAATATATGCAACATGGTATATGTGATCATACACATGAATAAGCAACATGATCATAACAGAAAAGTAGAAGTTAAAGATAAAGGGTGAAAGAGTAGTATATGGTAAGAGGATTATGGAAAGTAAGGAAGGGTTTGATACATGGTGGAGTAATATAGATTATAAAAGAAAGAGGTTAGGAAATTCAATCAAGTTCTAGTTAGTCAAGTATCCTTGTTGATACTAATTAAACCTACATATGACAAATGTATTAATGGGATGTTTGAAGATAAGAATTCTAAGTCTCAGAACCATCTTCTCTTCCATATATTACTTAATGAGAGAAATGTGGGAATGAAGTGATAAGAAAATGAATCATATCTGATGCATAACCACCATGGTAGAGGCATCTAGTGAATGTAATAATGACACACAATATGATGAATAATCTATTCATACCTTGTATGTTTCAATTTTAGGGATGTTTAATCTACATGATTAAAATGAGAAGGATAAGTAGCAAAAAGTAAGTAGTAATGAATGAGGAGAGAGATAAGAGAAAATAATGGCTTTTAGTAATATGTGAATTTGTTTTTAGAAGTATAATTTGTTGAAGGTATATTAAGGGATGTAAATTGGTTCTACATATGATTTTAGTGTACATGTGCAAGCAATATGTTAATTAAAGGTGTCGGATAGTGTAAGTCATTCATACCAGTAATCCATCTTAGTATTGTACAATTGTAGTATGGTGATATGGGTTGAATGATGATGGAAAAAATGGAGGGTTACCCTAAATAAGGTAGTCTTACCTATTCACTCATATGAATAGAAGGGATGATAACCATATTGTATTGATATGTAACCCTAATGGGGTGTATCTTGTTATACCTAGCTTTAATATAACTAAGTGATGGTATTTGGGTATGAATAGTCCTTGAATGACTAATACAATTATGGAGTACTCTGTTACTGTTGTTGAAACCCTAGTATGATATATCCTGATGGTTGATGAATCCTCCAGATTCATCATTACAGTCGCCATTTCTAGGGCTTCTATACCTCATTATGTCTAAATCACCTTTGCTTTGCTTTGCTTTACTTTCCGTATTTCTTCATTCCCACATAAATAATTCTTAAATAGTCTTAATTACCAATTCATTTGATGCTATTATCCCTTACACACTCTCCTTTCCCTCTGCAGATCACCCTCAATCATCCAATCAAACATCAACTGTGTGTTCTGTCCTCAAAGCCCCAGGCTTGTGCAGCAAATAATCAAGTATATGAAGCAGTGCACTCGCCACGGCCGTGCTGGTCACGCCACGGCCGTGGCGCATCACCAACAGAGCCAAGCCCCCATCCGCCACGACCGTGCTAGACACGCCACGACCGTGGTACTCATCCGCCACGACCGTGCTAGACACGCCACGGCCGTGGTACTTATCCGCCACGACCGTGATAGGCACGCCATGACCGTGGTGCATCGCCCACAGAGCCAAGACCTCGACCGCCACGTCCGTGCAAGGTGCCACGGCCGTGGGACTGTCGCCTCACCACGACTGTGGTGGCACACCACGGCCATGGCTCAACGACATCAGAGCCGAGTTCACCCACTTGCCACGCCCGTGCAAGGTGCCACGGCCGTGGGACTGTCGCCTCACCACGACCGTGGTGGCACACCACGGCCGTGGCTCAACGACATCAGAGTCGAGTTCACCCTCTCTCCATGCCCGTGCGAGGTGCCACGGTCGTGTGACAGTAGCTCCACCACGACCGTGGTGCCCTGCCACGGCCGTGGTGCGTCGTCTTCAACCTCCGACCAACACCTATTTGCAGCTCCTAATCAAGATCGATTGGGGGTGTTTCGCAGGTCGATTGGGGTCGCCCCGAGGCCGCCACACCTACAGAAAAGGGTCGGAGATCGTTCGATAGCTCTGAAGGCCGCTAGATCGATTTCCCAAGTTGATCGTTTGTGGAGTTTTGACTGTTTAGAATCGGAACGTTGACCGTTTGGAGGAGCTTTTGATCTCTGCAAGAATGGATAATCGAGGTCTGATTGGCACCACGGTCTCAAGACCATTTGCCAGCAAACGATCTCAAGACCGTTTGCCACACCATAGCTCCGCCTCATCTCTATGCCCGTGCGAGGTTCCATCACCATCTCACCATTGCTCACACCATAGCTCCACCTCATCCTACCCTTGCAATTCCGGAGGTTGACCTGAAGATCGAGGTGGTGAGACAAGCGTCATCGACTACAACGGAGCAGTCCTGGAGACTGCGACGATCTACACCGGGATGTCACAGATCTACTCTTCTGCTCTGACGATGCTTTCTTTCTCTCTTCTCTTTCTTTGTTGCTCCCTCTATGAGGAGCGAGTAGTTCCATTCACTGGGGTGCGGGGACTAGCCGCTGCCCGTGTTTTGTAACTTGTACTAAAAAGATGTTATCATTCTGATTCAATACTAAATCGTTTCATACATGCTTGAATGTTGGCCGCGTTCTTGTATGCATCTATTGTCTTTCGTTGTGGTTTGTCTACGACCGCTCTTGGGACTCGAATACCGATTTAGTATTGGTTTCTGGTGTGTGTATCCACCACGCATCCGTTTTGGTATCTGGGAATGCTTTCCAAGGAGTGGAGTAAACTCACCTTCATCGTTGTACTTTTGTACTATGAAATGGAACCAGTTGACGTACAAAAGTGCAACCTTGACAGGTCGAGGAACACACTCTGAGGAGAGAGTGGTGCAAAGTACTTGACCATTCGTTCGGGAATGGCTGACGTTGCAACACTCTCACGTTTCTCGTAGCTATATCCTTGAAAGAGGGATAGTCTATAAGGATACTAATCGATTTGGTAATTATCGCTCGCTTGTTAGTTTTCTGATGCACGTTTCACGAGGTTGAGTAAGATTTTCTCTTCAGAGACTACATATCTTCATTGACACGTAGATACGTACCGGATGAGAGTTACTCAACCCGTGAAGGATGTGTGCATTACTCTTGTCTTATAAGACATCAGTATTGTACAACATCCATGTATCTTGCTTACAAGTCTTGCTATGTTTGGTACAAGTGCAAATCATGTGTAGTGGTGGCGAATACCCGCACCACCCCAGTGATCCATCATCATTTTCTAATCTTAGATTTTAATCATTAAACTAGTTTTTATTCTTGCCTCTACTTTTGCATGTTTAGGTTAAATAACTCAAATCAAACTTCTGGTCTTAGATGATTAACTTAGATTGATACGAAACAAGAAAAAGACACTCAGATTCTTAACGTTGTCCTTTGGGTTCGATCCTAAATCTGTACTATGATAAGGCTTCCACACTCTTGTGGGGTTGGAGCATTTATCTAGCACCAGTTGTAGGTAAACCTAGAGAGAACATCAACTCCCTAGGGTTTTTGGTGCATATTAGGACTTCCATTGGAAGAGTAATCTTTTGGTGTAAGTTCTAGCTCCATCAAAAAATGGCGCCGTTGCCGGGGACAACGGTATAAGAATCGTCTTTTTCGAATTCCGTGTCAATTTAGGTTTCTCTAGGGGTTTTCATTTTCTTTTCAAAAACATAAAACGTGAAGGGCTTAATCTCGCATATCTTCTTGGATTTGAAGTGGTTGGTCAAATATGATACACTCTTTCCTTGATTTCAGGTACGAACTCTCTTCAGAATGAAGCAGTCGACACCACCAACCGTTAGATGTCAACTATGTGGTGACTATTCTCATGCATCAATTTACTGCTTCAATGTCCCTCCTCTCTATGTGATGGCTCTACGTCGAATAATCATGAATCGGATAGCTGGGAAACTCAAAGCAGCCTCTTCATACAACCATGGATATAATGCAAGTTATAGTTCGTATCACCCTGGAGGTTACTATGAAAAACCTAACTATGGTGGATTTCAAGGCGTGGACTACAATGAAGGAGGGAATCTGGAAAACAATGCAAATCAATACTATTATCATGATGATCAAGCAAACGGGTGCGGTGAAGAGCCTTTCCATAAAGAGCAACACACGTCGATGAAAGAACTACGAGCACAGTTAACAGTGGCACAACAACTAGCTGATCAGATAGCTGCGACCAAGAAGTTGATAGACAATCTTGATCAACTTACACAACTTGCCAATGCTTCTAACCAACATGAAGAACTTCCACCAATTTCAACCAAGCATAGCCCTAGTCCACATGTTGATTACGATGATGATTACGATATCATGTGGGAGATGCCTTCCAATGATCTTCAAGCATCAATGCAGAGTGGGGAATCACCCTCTGAGTTAATGACTGAATTCAAGGATGATCCCTTCACAACATCGCAAGAGAAAGAACCTTTTTCCGAGCCAAGGTCTGACTCGGATAATGATTCATGCACTATGCTCTTAGATGAAAGAATGAGCAGTCAATCTGAAGATTTTCTACAATTGGAAGATAAATTGGGGATGAACTTCGGTATCTGTCCATATTTCCCCCCCATAAACCCAGATCCAACCATTCAGATTGAGGGACAATCAGCAATGATTGACTCCTTATATGACAAATACTCTTCAACTTCAACTGTCTTGTCATTAAATTCCAATGAAGCAGGGTCTACGTTACAAGAACTCTACACTCCTTCACATTCGGACTTAGATGAACATGTGATCGATTCAGATGAGGAGACGTCTTTTATGCAAGAAACTCAAATGACTCCATTACTGGAACATAATCCGAATTGTCCTTATGTAGAAATTTCTGATCATTCGGCTGATCTAGAAACAAACTTCGAGGGTGGGACTGATCAAGATCTTGATTCAGGGATGGACCACATTACTCTCACTGACCCCGATGATGATGAAGAAAAATCATGGGGAGATGATGAATCGCATGATGATGAATCTACGACCAATCCTTTTCATGAGATGATGTTACCAGAGTTACCGCCATTACAAGAAGTCCAGACGAAGTCAGTCCTTGAACAAGAGTGTGATCTTTCTATTGAATCTCCTTCCAGTCACTTGAATGAGACGATAGTGCAATATGAAGAGGAACATGTGCCATCTCTTGACTTTAGAACGAACTACAGTTTTACTATGAACTCTTGTAATGTCCCTTGGGAAGACAAC
Organism: Alisma plantago-aquatica; assembly: GCA_963693085.1. Classification (NCBI taxonomy): domain Eukaryota; kingdom Viridiplantae; phylum Streptophyta; class Magnoliopsida; order Alismatales; family Alismataceae; genus Alisma; species Alisma plantago-aquatica. The sequence continues at coordinate 412,716,211 of OY856409.1, forward strand.
AAGTCGCAAACATATCCCCCCATAGTCACCCATCCCTCTGAAGAAGCCCCTCCTGATATTCAAGAAACTGAGATGTGTCCATTACCTGAGCTAGATTCCATTCCTCCTATAGAAACTCCTCCCGAGCACTCAATATAATCGGAAGAGTGTTATGAAGAAGAACTGGGACAGCAACATAACTCAGAAATGGTATACACCAGTCCCAATATTGAAGAAATGAGTTCATCAGGGAATTTTAGCCCTCAAAACGGCATGTCATGGACTAATCCCTCCTATAATGAGAAATTATTAGAACCTCTATCTCAAGATCCCATGAATCCCTTACATGAGCAAGAGTTCGTTTCACCAATCAAACCCTCTTCTAGTTACTTGGATGAGCTAAGGATGTTCTACGAGGAAAATTCTGAACAAAACCTTGAAAAGAAGAACGACGCTCTTTCCAATTTCAACTTTGATAAAGATGGTGATATTTCTCAAAATAACTCCTCTGATGAAGAAACGTCATCCTGGATACCATATCCCACACAAGAAAAGCCAGGTGACGAAATGAAGCCGAAATCGGATCCGCCACCTGACCCCGGACAAGAGGAAGTTCAAGTGGCCGACCCTCGATCAACTGCCCTAGATTTTGAAGAAAGCAGTTTTACTTTGAACTTCGAGGGTGAGCCACAACTAGAGGGCACAAGTGGACATAACCTTGATTTCTCGCATAGTCCTCCAGTTTCGACTGCTTATATTTCGCCTCCCTCGCTGATGGGGGAAGGTCTTTGGATTCTTCTAGATGGATAACGAGGCGAAAGAAATGTGCATCCAAGTCGTCCAGAAGACTCATTTGAGTCGCCACAACCACCCAATCAACAGGTTGTTCGGGCCACTTCCTCGTTCTCGGCACCAGCTATCGCGAGACATCTTTGCCGCACCTTCTTCCAACTACGAGGACCGCCTGGTTAACATTGAGCAACCCTTCCCCTCTACCTTGAACCTAATATTTGTTCAGAAAAGAGCAAATTCATGAGTTCAAGGTGGAGGGCAGGTGGTATGAATTTCATTCCACCCTCTATCTTTATTGCTTCCTGTTTTTCCATTCTAGTTTCTTTTTCATAATTTTTCTGCCTTTCGGTAGTCTTAAAAAAATAAAGCCTTTATCTAGTCGACTTTTGTTTTTCGAATCTGAGATCATCACCTCTTTTCGTTACAAGTTCCCAAGAAAAGAATGCTTAAAAATAGCCAATGTGTGTTTTTCACCTTGAATAGCCTATGAATCCTAATGTCAAACCTCCAAACAGGAAAAGATGATATACTTCAATAAAGTCGAGATAGATCAAATACATCACGCCTCTACCTGGCTAATGGATCTGTTGTATGGATTTCTCATTTTATGTTTTATCATGTCTCTTTTTGAGTAGAGTGGGATGGAGAACAGAGACCCGTCGCATGGAATCGCTAAGCAAACTGCATCATGATCCGAACTCTCTTCTACGCTTCTTCCTTCATTTTCATACCCTTCTGTCCTCTAACCATGCCAAAGTTTTAAGTTCGGTGTGGCACGCCACACTCCTTTCTAGTGAAAACTAGAACATTGCCGAACTTTAAGTTCGGTGTGGTAAACCACACCTCTACAAAACTCTAAGTTCGGTGTGGTACACCACACCTCTTTTTCCACTACCGCTTCTTCCATACCCCTCAACACATAACATGGGTGTATCACCTTCTCAATTCACTTCAAAGAGTTTACAATGATGATTGTGCACATACCGCGGTTGGCGAAAAACCTACCCTGATTCCAAAAAGAGGCTTGGCAGCCCAAATATACAAAAATCCAAAAAAAAAACCCTTTCTCCTAAGCCAAGTGAGAATGAATAAAAGCCAGAGTGTGAATAAAAACATGAGAGTTGTGCCCTGAATAAGGATAACCAATAAAGGTCTTGCCCGGCCGGTACATTAGCTGCCCTCATGAAGGCAGATGTGTCGTGACTGGTAGTGAGATCCTAAGGATCCAAAAATAACCCCTTACCTCCTCTCGAAGAGGTATCACAACCAAAAGCCTTAAGCCAACCTATACACACCTCTGAGTTACCTTTAGAAAAAAAAATCGGGTGTAAGGCTAAGTCAACCAGAGTTGTGCACAAATCATTCAAAGTACCTCGATGAGTCAACGAATGACAAGAGTCTTGATTCAATCAGAGGAGAGACTCTTATCTCTTGATCATACCCCCATTCTCTCCTTTTTCAACACTAGTATCAGATCATATGCATTTTGTTGATTCTGTGGGTCTGTCCAAAGTCTCATAGAACTCTTTAACATGACCGATACAATAGAGAGTGAGAAGGATGTACTTCAGCAAAGAAAACTCAGAAATGAGGTTATCAGAAGATGTATTCTGTGATCTAAGGAAGCTTTGACGCCGTATCAATCTGAGCCATGAACAAAATTATGATTTGACAATAGGATGAGGCAATCACAAGATGAACGATTTCATTGGCGACTATTTTAAGTTTTCTGTTCCTCGGGATGAGTAACGCTTAAGTTTGGTGTGGTGATGAATCTTCCAGATCTACCCTCAGTCACCAATTCGGAGGATTCCCGACGTTTTTGCCCTAATTTTTTGCTTTTTTTTTACTGTCTTAAGTTTTAAATCCGTTCCTCGGGACGAGTAACGCTTAAGTTTGGTGTGGTGATGAATCCTCCAGATTCATCATTACAGTCGCCATTTCTAGGGCTTCTATACCTCATTATGTCTAAATCACCTTTGCTTTGCTTTACTTTCCGTATTTCTTCATTCCCACATAAATAATGCTTAAATAGTCTTAATTACCAATTCATTTGATGCTATTATCCCTTACACACTCTCCTTTCCCTCTGTAGATCACCCTCAATCATCCAATCAAACATCAATTGTGCGTTCTGTCCTCAAAGCCCCAGGCTTGTGCAACAAATAATCAAGTATATGAAGCAGAGCACTCGCCATGGCCGTGCTGGTCACGCCACGGCCGTGGCGCATCACCAGTAGAGCCAAGCCCCCATCCGACACGACCGTGCTAGACACGCCACGGCCGTGGTACTCATCTGCCACGACCGTGCTAGACACGCCACGGCCGTGGTACTTATCCGCCACGACCGTGCTAGGCACGCCACGGCCGTGGTGCATCGCCCACAGAGCCAAGACCTCGGCCGCCACGCCCGTGCAAGGTGCCACGGCCGTGGGACTGTCGCCTCACCACGACCGTGGTGGCACACCACGACCGTGGCTCAACGACATCAGAGCCGAGTTCACCCTCTCGCCACGCCCGCGCAAGGTGCCACGGCCGTGGGACTGTCACCTCACCACGACCGTGGTGGCACACCACGGCCGTGGCTCAATGACATCAGAGCCGAGTTCACCCTCTCTCCATGCCCGTGCTAGGTGCCACGGCCGTGTGACAGTAGCTCCACCACGACTGTGGTGCCCTGCCACGGCCGTGGTGCGTCGTCTTCAACCTTCGACCAGCACCTATTTGCAGCTCCTAATAAAGATCGATTGGGGGTGTTTCGCAGGTCGATTGGGGTCGCCCCGAGGCCGCCACACCTACAGAAAAGGGTCGGAGATTTTTCGATAGCTCTGAAGGCCGCTAGATCGATTTCCCAAGTTGATCGTTTGTGGAGTTTTGACCGTTTAGAATCGGAACGTTGACCGTTTGGAGGAGCTTTTGATCTCTACAAGAATGGATAATCGAGGTCCGATTGGCACCACGGTCTCAAGACCGTTTGCCAACAAACGATCTCAAGACCGTTTGCCAGCAAACGAGTCTCAAGACCGTTTGCTAGCAAACGAGTCTCAAGATCATTTGCCAGCAAACGATCTCAAGACCGTTTGCCAGAAAATGAGTCTCACACCCGTTTTCCAGCAAACGAGTCTCACACCCGTTTAGTCACATTTCTTCTATAAATAGGACCAGCAGGATCCCTATTTTGGAGGCAGTTCCGGACGCCGCCAGGCTGCCCGAGCACCGTTTCTGACCAAATTTCACACACAGCCCCAGAATCCTGAGCTGAGTCCAGATCCGGTGTGCTGCCAGTCTGGGCGCAGATCTAGAAGGTTGTTCCATCACCATCTCACCATTTCTCACACCATAGCTCCACCTCATCCTACCCTTGCAATTCCAGAGGTTGACCCGAAGATCGAGGTGGTGAGACAGGCGTCATCGACTACAACGGAGCAGTCCCGGAGACTGCGACGATCTACACCGGGCTGTCACAGATCTACTCTTCTACTCCGACGATGCTTTCTTTCTCTCTCTTCTCTTTCTTTGTTGCTCCCTCTATGAGGAGCGAGTAGTTCCATTCACTGGGGTGCGGGGACTAGCCCCGCTGCCCGTGTTTTGTAACTTGTACTAAAAAGATGTTATCATTCTGATTCAATACTAAATTGTTTCATACATGATTGAATGTTGGCCGCGTTCTTGTATGCATCTATTGTCTTTCGTTGTGGTTTGTCTACGACCGCTCTTGGGACTCGAATACCGATTTAGTATTGGTTTCTGGTGTGTGTATCCACCACACATCCGTTTCGGTATATGGGAACGCTTTCGAAGGAGTGGAGTAAACTCACCTCCATCGTTGCACTTTTGTATTATGAAATGGAATCAGTTGACGTACAAAAGTGCAACCTTGACAGGTCGAGGAACACACTCTAAGGAGAGAGTGGTGCAAAGTACTTGACCATTCGTTCGGGAATGGCTGACGTTGCAACACTCTCATGTTTCTTGTAGCTATATCCTTGAAAGAGGGATAGTCTATAAGGATACTAATCGATTTGGTAATTATTGCTCGCTTGTTAGTTTTCCGATGCACGTTTCACGAGGTTGAGTAAGATTTTCTCTTCAGAGACTATGTATCTTCATTGACACGTAGATACGTACCGGATGAGAGTTACTCAACCCATGAAGGATGTGTGCATTACTCTTGTCCTATAAGACATCGGTATTGTACAACATCCATGTATCTTGCTTACAAGTCTTGCTATGTTTGGTACAAGTACAAATCATGTGTAGTGGTGGAAAATACCTGCACCACCCCAGTGATCCATCATCATTTGCTAATCTTAGATTTTAATCATTAAACTAGTTTTTATTCTTGCCTCTACTTTTGCATGTTTAGGTTAAATAACTCAAATCAAACTTCTGGTCTTAGATGATTAACTTAGATTGATACGAAACAAGAAAAAGACACTCAGATTCTTAACGTTGTCCTTTGGGTTCGATCCTAAATCTATACTATGATAAGGCTTCCACACTCTTGTGGGGTTGGAGCATTTATCTAGCACCAGTTGTAGGTAAACCTAGAGAGAACATCAACTCCCTAGGGTTTTTGGTGCATATTAGGACTTCCATTGGAAGAGTAATCTTTTGGTGTAAGTTCTAGCTCCATCAATGGTTACACCTTGAATTATGTGTGGGTTCATACTTGAGAATAGTATGGAATGTGATGGTAATGCTTCACCTTATGCATCCATGATCCAATGGGGATGTCGTAAGTAGTAATGTACAATTGTTATTGAATCTAGTCTTTTAACTCAAGACTATTTTGCTATTTGAGTAGCACAATAGTAAAATTCAAAAGAACATGATGAACTCTCTTTCATGATTTAGAGGTAATACATAACAATAGTACATATTTAGCAGTATGAATTGAGATAGTTGGATTAGATTATCAATGTTGAGGTAACACCTCAAGAGTATGAAAATATTGAAATGTTTGTTTCTCTCTCTATCCTATGATTGATTGTGGCATAGAGAATTTGTTTGTTATCATTGAGAACTATTTCAAACATGTTGTGATTTAGTAAAGGAATAAAGGACTTAATGTTGAAAACTGCATTCAAGTATGAAATACAAGAATATAATGACATGTAAGATTTCAGAAGCTCAAAATAAACCTTGAATGTACTTTACTTGCATATTTATGTTTTGGGGATGAAACCTTTTTAAGGGGGGAGAATTGTTATGACCGCATCTGAGCTTAATTGGTAAACTAGGGTTTACCTAGATGATTATATGCTGAATTGGATTGATCATTGCTAAAATCTAATTAATGATGATAATTCAATTATTATGTTTTAAACCTAATAAGAACGTTAAGTGTTCTATTGTTTGAGAAATTAGGGTTTGAGAAATATAAACCCTAGTTGGCTGAAATTAGGGTTTTAATAGTACATGAGTATGGAATTTGATCAGGATAGAAGTGTGGTAAATGATTTTTCATATTTTATACAAATTTTGAATTTAATTGAATTTTGGATATGATATGGATAACTTAATCTTGCATATTGGAGAAAATATTTACAATATTTGACTATTCTTTGAATGTGGTTTTCGGTTGAACTATACTTCGACCAAAATGCTGACATTGTTTCTTTTTAGTAGTGTAGTGCTTTATTTTTATTTATTTATTTATTGGTAACTCCAAATGATCTGAAATTTTAATTGAAGATCTGAAACTTCATAAATAACATGTAAAATTTTCATAATTTTTGGATGCATTTAGACCTTATCAGTAGATGAATTATAGTAACTGACATTTCTGTAGAATTCTAGATAGCAGTGCACTATTCGATTTTTAGTTATTTAATGGAAGCTTGGAATGATCTCAAATTTTAAATAAAGCTTTATAACTAAATTATACACAACATTATAAATTTTCATAATTTTTTGAGAAGGTTTGATCTCTAATATACACGAATTCACAGAAACCTTTTTATGACAGAAAAATCTGCTGAAATAAGAAAACGTTTAGTGAGGGGTCAATGTGCAATTAACCCAAGTAGATCAATTGCTCTATATGGTCAACCTAAAATACAAGGAGCTCTCATAATTCGTAATTCAATCTAGGGAAACGAAATACTAGAGAGAGAGAGAGTTAGGGTTTGAGAGGAGAAATTGATGGAGATGCTGACCTAGGGTTTTGCGGTCTGAGGAATGATGAAATCATGTACGTTTAGCTTATTTGGATATAGTTTCATGGGGAATCTTCTATCACATGTAAAAATTCCATCCCTCCTCTGATTTTATCCAAAATGGTATCAAAACTTCCCTTTTTCTCACTCTTTCTTCATAATCCCTCATTTTTAGGGTTTCCGAGTTGAAAGGAAGAAGAATTGGGTGAATTATTAGGGATTTGATATGGATTCGATATTTTCAGATATGAGATACATTTTTAAGGTGTTTTCACACCTTAGTGTGAGTGGTAAATTCCTTTAAACAATATATTGCATGAAAATTGGTTAAATCAACCATGATCTTTAATTGCTTAGTATGCGACTACAAACCCTGAATTGTCTATTTGTTCTAAGTTGTTGCAAAATGATATGAAATGGATTCTTCCTTTGTTTGAATGAATTTCAAATGATAAAATCATATTAGAAATGTATACAATGTATTCTAATGAGAATTCCCTAAGTATTGGTAGAGGTTATAAGAGTAAACTGAAATATAGAGAATTTGTCTATGACTAAAATTTACTGTATAAGTAAAGAGAAAGTTGCTTATCTAGATCCCCTTGGTTTTGAATGATTGTTTATCTAAATTCATAGTACATATATGTCAGATACTATCTTGGATTTCATTTAAAGTGAGTAGTGTTTGTTTGGTATCTCAGTGAAGAGAGTGAAACCCTAGATGTGAGGAAAGTTGGATATTTGCGAATAGATATCGTGAAATCCATTTGAAGGGATTTTCATGACAGGATAGACTTTATTTATTCAATGTTATTATTGATGCATGATATCCCAATGAATGGCATGCAAACCCAAATTCAGCTCAGTTCCAAGGTTTCATACATATCGTGATTTTATAGTATTTGTTGATAGTAGTCTTTCTTCAGTGAATGTTTATGCCGCATGAAATCTTTATGGGATCCATGGGAATAAGTTGTTGCCTTGTGAAATGTGACAAGATGTGTGATGGCCTTGTGAGCCATGAGAATACTTGTACAACCAGTGAAATGAATACCTTGGTCTAAGGACCTAGAGGTAATGGTTACCTGTTACAGAGGTAACAATGATATGTGATGATCTAAGGGTTTGAATACCCAGATCCAGTAATTATGATAATGATGTGAAGGGATGATAATTCCTAGTAATGTGATAAGGGATTGAGATCCCAGGTATCATGTTTTGTAAAGATTTGAAAAGTACGTTATAGATGTATTACACCTTTCTTTGTAGCATTTGTTGTGATTAAATGTTTCAATGAATCAAGTATTGTGATATCAATGTTCTCAGTTATTATTAATAATTCTTGTCATGATAAGTAATTAACTCTTAATTGAGTTATGAGATCTACAACTCAATATTTGGTTTGATATGCACGTTCTTTGAGAAATTACAGATAAGTTGCAAGTGCTATTGACGATTACTCATATGTCAAGTAATTAACTCTTATCAGTGTAATAAGATGATAAATTGCACAATTCTAGCATGTATGTGCCAAGTGGACATGTAATCTGTTTATTTAAGAATTTTCGTCTGCCTGCATGTATAGTATGTTGATTACTCAGCATATTACAGTGCTTTGAATATACTTCTCTTCCAAGTTTAGAATGATATACATGTTGTGTTATAACTTCAAATAAGTAGACGCGACACCATAGAGATAACAGAGTCAAGTATAAGTAAGATAAGGGTACAATGTAGAAAAGAGCTTTCTAGGAATAGTAAAATAATAGACTTAGGAGCCCTGAACACCGTAGAACCCCTATGTGAGGTATGCGCCTTAGGGGTGAAACGACCTAACCCTGGCAACGTCCAATATACGGGGGTCAAAGCATGCTATGAGGTGGCACGGGGGATGAATCCCTAGTGGAAGTCTCCTTAAATTATAGTTTGTAGTGTCCAACATCAACCAGAAGTCCTAGAGGAACTAGAGTACAGAAAAGCCAAGAGGTGGCTTGACTCTCCGCATGTGTGCTTAGGTTAGAGGAGGAGTCCAGTTTAGGCCAGAGAGTGATGTGGTGTTTTATCGCACTAACAAACTCACTCGGGGTTGAAATCCCCGAGCTTTTACCAAAACCAAAGTGCAATAATACCACCCGTAAGTGGATGGGTCTTATCACAGTATAGTTAAGGATCAAACCCAAAGGACAATGTTTTCAAGAATCTTCATCAGTCTAGTCTAGTCCTAGATACGGCTAATATTTAGAATGATTGGTTATTTTGAGGTTAATTAAACTAATTGTAGGAAAGTAAAAGCAGAATTAAAATTTGAATTAGATCAATAATATGGGATCGTTGGGATGGTATCGGGTTTCACCACCTCTACACATGCAAACACATTCAAACGCAAACCATCCAGGCAAGATATAACAATCCAAATGGAGCTGCTGCAGAACCCCCCATACGGGCGTTAGGTTCACATAAGCATCACCTTAGGCATCAGATGTCTCATCACCAACCAGATCACTTACTTACGGCTCTGAAGAAACAGAAATCCAATGAAGGTTGTGGGCCCCCTATACAGGTGTTAGGCACACAGAAGCATCATCGAAGACTAGATGGCTTATCCCCTCATGGATCATACACTTACTACCTTTAAGAAATCCCATTCTATTTCTAGTTTGGGAGTCAACCACATTAATTGATAAGCAAGCATGTGATAGATCTACAAACTAATATCGATGATAAATAAGATGATACAAAATCCAACTAAGGTTGTGGGCCCCTATACAGGCGTTAGGCACACAAGAGTATCACTGAAGGTTAGATGGCTCGTCCCCTTGCGGATCATACACTTACTACCTCAAGAAATCCTATTAGAAGTTCTCATCAAGGGTTCGAACTTGTAAACCACCATTCCATCCCACAAAGAGAAGATTTTGCATTATAGGAGAGAACAAGAAGAAACCAAGAAGATAATCAACTACAAACATACCAACTAACAACAAAATGGAAAGTTATATACATTGCCATGGAGAGTTTAACAAGAGAACATGATTTGCACGGGAAATGGAGATAGTCCCCACACCCCAGCAAAAAGGGTACTACTCACTCATGATGCGAGAAACAAGAAGAATAAGGAAGAGAGAGGAATCCGCCATGAGCATGATGCAGAAGGTAGTCGCAGCTCGGTGAAGATGATGTGGTCTTCTACGTTGTATTGGAGCAGATTTGAACGTAGAGGAAGAACCAACAAGGTAGGTCGGGAAATCCTTCTTCTTCTTCTTCTTCTTCTTCATCTTCTCTCTCTCCTTCTCTCCTTGCTCAGCGTCAAGAGGAGCAGGTGGACGTGTGAAATTGGCGTGGAAGTAGAGGCTGGATCAGACCTTGAGCAGCCTGTCGGCGTGCTGCCATCGCTCCCCCCAAATGAGGACCTTGGGGGTCTATTTATAGGCTTGGTGGGGAGCTTCACGTGTTGGCGTGAAGCAACTCAAACGGTCTTGAGACCGTTTGACATCCAAATGGTTTCAAGACCGTTTGACGTCTAAACGGTCTCGAGTTCTATCTTCATGCGGTCTTGCAGGTGAATGGTCTCGGCACCAAATGGACTTGGGACCGAATGGGACCAAACGGTCTTAGGACCGAATGGGACCAAACAGTCTTGGGACCGTATGGGACCAATCGGTCTTGGGACCGGATGGGACCAAACGGTCTTGGGACCAAATGGGACCAAATGGTCTTGGGACCGAATGGGACCAAATGGTCTTGGGTTCTATCTTCGTGCGGTTTTGCGAGCAAACGGTCTGGGAACCGTTTGGTTGGCCAAACGGTTTGGGGACCGTTTGGATGGCCAAACGGTTTTGGAAACCGAATGGCACCAAATGGTCTTGACTTTAACCATCTTCCTCTGACCGGTCTTGTGTCTTTTGCGGACCGAAAGGCTCCAAACGGTCTTGGGACCGAATGGCTCCAAACGGTTTCATTGTCCAAATGGTTTCATTGTATGGTTTTGGGACCATTTGGGCTCATGCGGTCTTGAAACCGGATGGGCTCCAAACGGTCTTGAGATTGTTAGTACAACCCACTTGGTGAGATCGATTGGTGAAACCGAATGGTAGAAATTGTTTGATCTAACCTATTGGTCAGACCGAGTGGTGGACGATTCTTTAGTGAATTCCATATGATGATAGAACTTGATTTAGACCTACATCAAATCAATATAATTTTGATCAAGAATCATACTAATTAGGTTTATTTAGAGAACTTGCAATATTGTGAGATTTAAGAGATAAATCGAAAGTATTGAATCAGTTTAGTTATAAAAAGGGCAATAGAAAATCAGGATGAATATGCATTCATCAAACACCCCAAACTTAAATGTTGCTCGTCCTCGAGTAACGCAAGATCTGAAATGGTCACCAAATGAATACTTTCGACCATGTGATTGCTTCCTCTTCACATCACAATTATTTCTTTTCCGCTCAGTATGATTAAGCATCTCAACTTCCTGAGACCACAGAACACATCTTACAGTATCTTCATTCTTGAGTTTGCTTTCCAACCTCACTTCCTCCACACTTTTTCTAGCAACAAGCATGTCAAAGAGTTTTGTAAGAGTCTGAAGATACCCACAGAACGACAAGTGTGCATCTGATCTAACACTGGTGTTTGTCAGGGAATTTGAAGGCTTTAATTGTTCCTTTAGGTAGAAAAGGGAGTGAAGGGTGGTATGGAAGGAAGAAGAAAATCTCTCATCTATTTGACTTGAGATTTTTATTATTTTTGCAATTTCATTGATTGCATTTTTTGTGCGAATCTCTCCTCTATTCGACTCGAGATTGCATTTCTTTTTGTTTGCACTTTGGCATCTTTTGTTTGCAAATCTCTCCTCTATTTGACTCGAGATTGCATTTTTGGTGGTACGCCCCTGTTTATCTGTTAGGGGTATGGAAGAAGCAGATATAGAGGGAAGTGGCGTACCACCCCGAACTTAGGGTTTGGCACACCTTTGGCTATTTTTGTTTCTTTTTTATGAATGGAGGGATATGAAGATGATAGAAGAGGTGTAGAAGAGAGTTCATATTAGAATGCATCTTGATTTATAATTCAGTGCGTCAGGTTGTTCTCTTTATCAAACTCCGCTCAAATAATGAATTGATGAGGATCTGGTGGAGATTCCATGTTGTTATTCCACTAGTCAGTTAGGAAGCACGACGTGTTTGATCCCTATCAGTTTGACAGACACTTATCAATTTTGCAAAAGTATCATGACGTTAGGAATCATAAGCTTCACAAGATGATTTCAATCAAAAGGCTTCGTTTCAGAAAGAGGTCCTTTTGAGGATTTACTTCGAATAAAGGGGGTATAAAGATAAATGCATAGAGATAGAAATCATGTCAAAATTTCGTCAGATATTTGTTCAATTTCTTTGGAAAACTTTGAAAAATATGAAAAATTTGAAAAAGTTGAAAATTTTTGGTTGAAAATGCAATTTCCAGGGTGAAGGTGGAAAGTAAGATACATACCACCTACCCTCCACCCCAAACTTAGAAATTTTCTCATCCCGAGAAAACTCTAAATCTGAGATGGAGGGGAAAGTTCATGCCATTTGGACCACTGGATGTGGTTGCGTTCCAATCAGCGCGTTTCCTCCATCTGAAAATCTCAAACAGAAAGACCATTCAAAACTTTAATATGGCATCTCACAATGCAATTTTATTTGGTGAAAATTTTCTAAAAAGTAAAAAAAAAAAATTAAAGAAAAACTTCTAATTCAAATTTAAAACTAAATACGAATTTATTTATTGGGCTGCCTCCCAACAAGCGCCTTTGTTTTATGTCGATGGCTCGACTGAATCCTTCAGCTTCACAGTGGATCCTTTGGATTGGTGAGTTCCAGCGTTGCTTCAGTGCCTATGTTAGTTGAGATGAAATACCTCTTTAAGCGGTGACCATTTGTTACAAATTCACCTGACTTTTCACTCCATAATGAGAAAGCACCATGTGGGGAGATGCTTTTGACAATGTGTCCAGACCAGCGGGAGCAGAGTTTTCCTAGGAATAACTTCAATATTGAGTTGAAGAGCAGAACTTGGTCTCCTACTTGTATGTATTTTCTTTTCAGATGTCCATCATGCCAAAGTTTTGTGCGTTCTTTGTAGATTCATGCATTCTCATAAGCTATCATCCTGAGTTCATCCAGCTCTTGGAGTTGTAGAATCCTAGCTTGGCCTGCTTCTTTCATGTCAAAGTTTAGTTGTTTAATTACCCACATGCCTTGTGTTCCATTTCGACTGGAAGGTGGCATGACTTTCCATAGATCAATAGAAACAATGTAGTTCCAAGGGGGGTCTTAAAAGAAGTACGGTAGGCCCATAAGGCGTCGTTGATCTTCTCAGACCAATCTTTCTGATTGTGACCTACCATTTTTTCCAATATAGCCTTGAGTTGTCTGTTAGAAACCTCTACCTATCCAATTGTTTGTGGATGGTAGGGTGAGGATACCTTGTGAGTGACACCATACTTTCTTAGAAAAGATTCAAAGCATCTTTTAAGGAAGTGAGACCCTCTATCAGATATCACAGTTCGTGGCACTCCAAAACTGGGGAAAATAATATCTTTGAATAATTCGATGACGGGTTTAGAATTGCTAATGACGGTTGGTATAGCTTCAACCCATTTTAATACGTAGTCCACCACCACTAGGATGTATGAAAATCCATGAGAAGATGGGAATGGACCCATGTAGTCCACCCCCAGACATCGAATATATCAACTTCTTGCCATATATTCAGCGACATCTCATTTCTCTTTGTTATATTGCCTGATCTTTGACATTTGTCACATGATAGGACAAAGTCATAGGAACCTTTGGATATGGTTGGCCAGAAGAATCCACATTGTAAAACCTTCAAGGTAGTCTTTTTAGAACTCATATGTCCTCCCACTGGTCCTGAGTGACATTATTCCAAAATAAGTTGAGCTTCTTTTTCGGCGATACATCATCTATACAAACCATCAGCACATAGTTTAAAGAGGTATGGTTCATCCCAGTGATATTGCTTCACATCATGCATGAATTTCTTCAGTGCGTTCCCGGTGCATTGAGGATGAATGACCCTAGCAGCGAGGTAGTTCACAAAATCCGAGTACCATGGTATAGCTTCTGAGACCTTCATTAGTTGGTCATCTGGCAGGGAATCATTGATCAGAATTTTCTCATTATCCAGAGTGTGGATGCGACTGAGGTGGTCTGCTACAACATTCTCTGTACCCTTTTTATCTCTTATCTCTAAATCAAATTCTTGTAATAGGAGGATCCATCTAATCAATCTGGGTTTTGCATCTTTCTTTGCCAGAAGGTAACGAATGGCAGCATGGTCTGTATAGACAATGACCTTTGAACCAACTAGGTAGGATCTAAACTTGTCAAAGGCATATACAACTGCTAGAAGTTCTTTCTCTGTAGTTGCATAATTCCTCTAAGATTCATCGAGAGTTTTCGATGCATAATAGGTCACATAATGTTTCTTCTCGATATATTGCCCTAAAACAACACCTACAACATAATCACTTGCATCACACATGATTTTAAAAGGGTGATCCCAATCATGAGCTCTAATAATGGGAGTAGTTGTAAGGGCATGCTTCAGCATGTTGAAACTTTTAACACATTCTTCGTCAAAATTGAATTCAACATCCTTTAATAACAAATTTTTCATCAGCTTGGTTATCTTTGAGAAGTCCTTTATGAATCTTCTATAAAATCCTGCATGACCTAGGAAAGCACGAACTTCTTTTACATTCGTCGGAATAGCCAGTTTAGCAATCACTTCTATCTTATCTTTATCTACTTCAATTCCTCTATTGTTGACCCTATGGCCAAGGACAATGCCTTCCTTTACCATAAAATGACACTTTTCCCAATTCAGCACCAGATGTGCTTCTTCACAACGTTTGAGGACCAGGGAGAGGTGCTTTAGACATGAATCAAATGAATCTCCGTACATAGAAAAGTCATCCATGAAAACCTCCATAATTGTTTCAGTAAGACCAGTGAATATGGAAGCCATGCAACGTTGGAAAGTTACAGGTGTATTACATAGACCAAACGACATTCTTTTAAATGTGTATGTTTCGAACGGGTAGGTAAAGTTTGTTTTCTCTTGGTCATCTGGATGTATGGGTATTTTATAGAATCTAGAGTAACCATCGAGATAACAGAAATATTCTTGGTGAGCCAGCCTTTCTAGGACTTGATCATGGTAAGACATTGGAAAATGATCTTTTCGAGTTGCCTTGTTTAATTTTCTATAATATATGCACATCCTCCACCATGTGACTGTTCGAGTGGGGATGAGTTCATTGTTTTCATTCTGTATAACAATTGTTCCACCTTTCTTCGGGACTACATGCACTGGGCTCACCCATGGCGAATTTGATATCGGATAAATTATTCCAGCTGTGAGCAGTTTAATGACCTCACGACGGACCACTTCCTTCATATTTGGATTCAACTTCTGTTGATGCTCAGTAGTAGGCTTGTGATCTTCCATCATAGGGATCTTGTGCATACACAGCGCTTGACTGACCCCAGTGAGGTCACTCATTTTATAACCGATGGCTTTCTTTCTTTCCCTCAATTCCTTCAGAAGTTTCTCTTCTTTTTCACCTGTTAGATCAGAATTTATAATAACTGGGCAAATCTTGAGATTGTCTAAAAACACGTACTTCAGTCCTTCTGGCAGGGGCTTCATTTTGGGAGCCTTTGGTTTTTCGCATGTTTCTTCTGTAGTTTCCATAGCTTTGAGTTTTTCACTAGTGGCTTCAACGTCTTCTTTAGCGCAGTCGAGGGATTCAGCACAATCTTTTACTTATTCGTCAATTAGTTCATCAAATGATGGGTTTATTAGAGAAACTTCTAATGGATCATCTGATTCATGATGCTCTTGAGTCAGAAGTGACATTTGCTCAATGCAGTCAATCAGATATACTTCTTCTTGCATACTTGGTCTTCTCATACTTTCAAAAACCTTGAATTCGAGAGTTTCTTTGCCTAATCTGAGCAGTAAGGTACCAGCTTCAACATCAATCAGGGCTCTTGCAGTGGCAAGGAATGGACGACTAAAGATGAGAGGATATCTGGTGCCTTCTTTTATGTCCATAATGACTAAGTCGCATGGAACATATGTGTCCTTGCCTACCTTGACTGTGATATCTTTGAGGATTCCTAACGGACGTTTTATCGAATTGACTGCAAGTTGTATCGTCATGCCAGTAGGAAGCAATTCTGAAACCCTAGTCTTATGCATAGGCTAAGTGGCATAATAGAGATGCTTGCGCCAAGATCAGGCAATCCTTTCTTGCATGATGAGTCACCAATGTGACATGAAATTGCAAAATATCACGAGTCTTTTTGTTTCTTGGGCATCTTGCTTAAAATGATATCAGATGTAGTTGTCGCCAGTTTTACTGTCTCATACTCTTCAGTTATATACTTCCTTGTAAGAAGTGACTTTAAGTACTTAGTCCAGGCTGGTATCTCAGCTAGAGCATCGAGAAAGGGGATATCAACATGAAGCTTCTTTGAACTTATTGAAACGAGTATCCATCTTGGTTTGCCTTAGACGGGCTGGGAAAGGTATATGAGGCTTATATATAGGAATATCAGGTTCCGGTGTCTCAGTTTCTTCGTCTTCTTGAGCAGGCTTCTCAAAATTTCTTTTTTCTGACTTATCATCTTTTGATTGAGTTTCTTGTGTTATTGGGTCTTGGGCAATCATGGCTTCATTCTCGTCTGTAATGACCATAGGTGTCTTTTCAGGGGGGATCCAAATAGTCTTTCCCTGACCTAGTGGTGACTGCCTTCAACTGTTCAGGATGCTTAGGATTGTTCTCGGGTTGGCCAGCAAAGGCTCCAGCAGGTGGCTTTATGCTAGCTGTGAGTTGAGCTAATTGAGATTCAATAGCCTTCTGCTGAGCTTGTTGGTTAGCTATCATGGTTTGCTGAGTTTGTAACATATTTTCAATGGCTGATAGCTTGTCATCAGGAGAAACTGGACTTGCTTGCTGACCTTGTTGTTGATTAAGATTCTGGTACTGAGAGTTGTTTTGATAATTATTGTAGTTCCTATTCTAAAAATTTCCCTTGAAATTTCCTTGATTCCCAAAATTTTGTTGTTGATTATAATGGAATCCTGGTGGGCCTCTTGGTTGATTGTTTGAACCAAATTGATACGAGTTTACTGCTCCAGAGGGGTTTTCGTATTGAAAATTGGAATGATTCCTATTCTGATTCAGATTGTAATAACTTTTACCAAGAATGGTGTTGATAGCATTAAGATTTTCCATCTGACTATTATCTCCTTGGCCACATACATTTCTCAGAACAACATCATAGAGAAAATTGCATGATAAAGTGGAATGATCGGTGCTCTTACATGCTTCACAGAATAGGGAAGCAGAATTGACATGTTCCAGTTGTCGAGTGGGCGAACGTCCTCTTCCGATAGCAGCAAGAGATGATTCAATATGGTCTTGATTGGCAACTAAGAGTTTCAAGGTTTCAACGATAGATTTGTACTCGGGAGTAGCTTCGGCCATAGCTACTTTCATAACTCCTTTACCTACATATCTTCCCCAATTGGCTTGATTTTCTGCTCCCAGGGCGACGACTCTCCAAGCGCTGTCATAACTTTGATGCATGAAGTTTCCTCCAGACGAGGAATCTAGGAATCTCTTAATATCATCATCCACACCCCTATAAAAAATCTCAATGAGTTGGTTCTTGGGAATCCCATGGTGTGGACACTTGCGTAGAAGCTCTTTGTATCTATCCCAAGCTTCAGTAAGGGTTTCTCCAGGAACTTGAGTGAATTTTTTTATCCGCCCTCTAATTTCATAGGTAAGTGATGGAGGGTAGAACTTTTCTAGAAACACATTTTGGATTTGTTCCTAGGTGGTGATGGGTATTTCACTTTGCAGCGAATTGTACCAGCTTATAGCTCTATCAGCAAGGGAGTACTTGAAGAGACGGAGTCGAATGGCATCATCTGTGACTCCATTTTGTTTCTTTATGGCACATAGATCAATAAATCTCAGAAGATGTTCTTGGCTATCTTCTCCTTGTTTTCCGTAGAATGGGCTGTTCTGAAGCAGGGTGATCCAATGCGCTCTTATATCAAAATTAGGAGCGTGGATGGGAGGAGGTTGTACTGGATGATGAACATTCACAGCTTTCGGGATTGATAACTCTCTAAGATCCTTTTGTAGTTCGGCTGCTTGTGCTACTGCTTGCGCTGCTAGAATTTCCTCTTGAACTACATCTCTGGCTTCTTGCATGAGCCTCTCTCTCTCTATGCATTGATGGCTTGAGCCACCCTTCGGGATACTTCTTCTTCTTGAGCCATCCTTGCTTGATTTTCTCTGATCAGATGATGAAAAGTTCTGTCTATCTCAGGGTCAAAGCTCGTTGTTAGCCTGGGGTTGTCTGAACGGTGCATGCACTACGCCTTGGATTGTACCTAAAAAATAGAAAGATTTCAAAAGTGAGAACCACGGAGTAAAGTCAAATTCAAGTAGATGATCGATTGTTTCAAAAGAAAAAGAAAAATCCTAGATTAGTCTTAAAAGAACTAGATTTGACAGACTGATTCCGTTGTCCCCGGCAACGGTGCCAGAATTTGATGTGGTGTTTTATCGCACTAACAAACTCACTTGAGGTTGAAATCCCCGAGCTTTTACCAAAATCAAAGTGCAATAATACCACCCACAAGCAGATGGGTCTTATCGCAGTATAGTTGAGGATCAAACCCAAAGGACAATGTTTTCAAGAATCTTTGTCAGTCTAGTCTAGTCCTAGATACAGCTAATATTTAGAACGATTGGTTGATTTGAGGTTAATTAAACTAATTGCAGGAAAGTAAAAGCAGAATCAAAATTTGAATTAGATCAATAATATGGGATCGTTGGGATGGTATCGGGTTTCACCACTGCTACATATGCAAACACATTCAAATGCAAACCATCCAGGAAAGATATAACAATCTAAATGGAGCTACTGTAGAACCCCCCATATGGGCGTTAGGTTCACGTAAGCATCACCTTAGGCATTAGATGTCTCGTCACCAACCAGATCACTTACTTACGGCTTCGAAGATACATAAATCCAATGAAGGTTGTGGGCCCCCTATACATGCATCAGGCACACAGAAGCGTCACCGAAGGTTAGATGGCTCATCCCCTCACGGATCATACACTTACTACCTTGAAGAAATCCCATTCTACTTCTAGTTTGGGAGTCAACAACATTAATTAATAAGCAAGTAGGTGATAGATCTACAAACTAACATCGACGATAAACAAGATGATACAAAATCCAACTAAGATTGTGGGCCCCCTATACAGGGGTTAGGCACACAGAAGCGTCACCGAAGGCTAGATGGCTCGTCCCCTTGCGGATCATACACTTACTACCTCAAGGAATCCTATCAGAAGTTCTCGTCAAGGAGTCGAACTTGTAAACCGCCATTCCATCCCACAAAGAGAAGATTTGGCATTATAGGAGAGAACAAGATGAAAGCAAGAAGATAATCAACTACAAACATACCAACTAACAATGAAATGGAAAGTTATATACATTGCCATGGAGAGTTTAACAAGAGAACATGATTTGCACGGGCAGCGAGGCTAGTCCCCGCACCCCAGCAAAAAGGGTACTAATCGCTCATGATGCAAGAAACAAGAAGAACTAGGAAGAGAGAGGAATCTGCCATGAGCATGATGCAGAAGGTAGTCACAGCTCGGTGAAGATGATGTGGTCTTCTACGTCGTATCGGAGCAGATCTAAACGTGGAGGAAAAACCAACAAGGCATGTTGGGCAATCCTTCTTCTTCACCTTCTCTCTCTCCTTCTCTCCTTGCTCGGCATCAAGAGGACCAGGTGGACGTGTGAAATTGGCATGGAAGTAGAGGCTGGATCAGACCTTGAGCAGCATGTCAGCGTGTTTCCGTCGCTCCCCCCCAAATGAGGACCCTTGGGGGTCTATTTATAGGCTCGAGGGGGAGCTTCACGTTGTTGGCATGAAGCAGCTCAAATGGTCTTGAGACCATTTGACATCCAAACGGTTTCAAGACCGTTTGACGACCAAACGGTCTCGAGTTCTATCTTCATGTAGTCTTGTAGGTGAATGGTCTCGGCACCAAACGGTCTTGGGACCGAATGGGACCAAATGGTCTTTGGACCGAATGGGACTAATCGGTCTTGGGACCATATGGGACCAATCGGTCTTGGGACCGAATGGGACCAAACGGTCTTGGGACCGAATGGGACTAAATGGTCTTGGGTTCTATCTTCGTGCGGTCTTGTGAGTAAACGGTCTGGGAACTATTTGGTTGGCCAAACAGTTTGGGGACCGTTTGGATGGCCAAGCGGTTTTGGAAACCGAATGGCACCAAACGATCTTGACTTTAACGATCTTCCTCTGACCGGTCTTGTGTCTTTTGCGGGCCGAATGGCTCCAAACGATCTTGGGACCGAATGGCTCCAAACGGTTTCGTTGTCCAAATTGTTTCGTTGTCCAAACGGTTTCATTGTATGGTTTTGGGACCATTTGGGCTCATGCATTCTTGAAACCGGATGGGCTCCAAACGGTCTTGAGATTGTTAGGACAACCCGCTTGGTGAGATCGATTGGTGAAACCAAATGGTGGAAACTGTTTGATCAAACATATTGGTCAGACCGAGTGGTGGATGATTCTTTAGTGAATTCCATATGATGATAGAACTTGATTTAGACCTGCATCAAATCAATATAATTTTGTTCAAGAATCATACTAATTAGGTTTATTTAGAGAACTTGCAATATTGTGAGATTTAAGAGATAAATCGAAAGTATTGAATCAGTTTAGTTATAAAAAGGGTGATAGAAAATCAGGATGAATATGCATTCATCAGAGAGCCATTTCCCTATTACAAACCAGGATAGGAGTCAGACTTAGCATTTCTCGGGTGTGTCCTCTAAGTCTTTTATGGTGTGATCGTAGTGCACTACGATTCTTCATATATAGAGTACACTGCATATGATTAGGGCATAATAAAATGAATGAGAGGTCAAACAAGTGTGTACAGTTATTCAATTATTCTTTGTATGTTTCTAAATTATTAGTTCTCTTTATGATCAATCAAGCATTTCATATATTGATTCACTCTTATAGATATTTAGAGTATCCTTCCATATTTATGATTGTCAATTATTAGACTCTTTAAAGCTTACTATTATTATAATTGATATCAATTGCTCAAAAGTATATCTATAATTATATCTATGCTTTAGACTATTTCTTTGAAGTACTCATTCACTGAGCGAGTAGGCTCACCCCTCTACTCACATTTTTTAGGGAAATCACATGGACTTGAAGAAGATATCATTGCATCCAAGTAGATCTGCCACAAGATTTAAGTCTGAGTATAGTTAAGTTCAGTAAGTCCTTGTCACTCTAGGTCCTTGTAAAGAAATAAGAGAGAGTTGTAAATGATGATGTATAACATTATTCCTCTTTTAGCAATATGTGTGAATCAGCAAGTCTTGTGTGCTTAAAAGTATGACGAACATAATGAATGTTCATACATGCATTTTTATTGTTGAAATCAAATTAGAGAAATCAATGTTTAGATTCCCTTGTAAAGTTGGTTTATGTGGTTCAATGCAAGAAAACAAAGAGTTTTGAAAGAGAAGAAAAAGTTAAGGGTGATCTTTGTATTATGTTAAATCCTCAATTTATGCCCTAATCTCATGATTAGTGGAAATTGTGAGATCGGGGTGTAACATTGACGGCTAGGGTTTATGTACGTGAGTGTAAACTGAAAAGCCTCTCTCAATATCTTATATAGATATCGACTGTCAAGGTTCTTTAAATAGGAGACGAAGGGAAGTAGGGTTTCCTAAACCCATCGATAAATAGAAACACTGCGTTAATTAAAACGCTCGTGGATTAATTAGAATATTCTGGAATTCATTAATTAACTATTTCAATTAAACATACAATCAATTGACTTGACTCAGAATTGTTGGTATATATGCCCATAGAGTCATCCCAAAAGATTGCATGGAGTCGGATATTAATTAATTAAATAATCTCATTAATTGATTAATTAATATCTGACTCCATGCAATCACTTGGGATGTCTCTGTGGGCATATAAACCAACAATTCTGAGTCAAGTCAATTGATTATATGTTTAATTGAAATACTAAACACATTTAGTAAACAATCTAAACATCATTCGTGGATAAACTCCTCTTCCAGGTTAAACCCTATGTGTGTGACCCTGCAGGCCCATTTCACATTGGTAGTGAAAGTCCATAACACTTATGACTTCACAAGCAAAAAGCGATGCCTAGTCGCACATCAGTGCTACCCAAGTGAAAAGGAAAGTTGGAGAACAACTTTCAATCCTACAATCTGTGAATGATGTTATAGTGAATGTATAATTCCTTTGTCACTGATATCTCGAATGAACTCAAGGCATGGAACAGTCATCCTTTCAACGTTCATTCACTTCCTTGATCTCAAAGCAAACTTGATGAGATATGTGTGACATCAATATCACATATTGATTCACACATGCATGCACATGCCTTTCTCAATCCTACTCATCAAGTGGCCATGGACATCAAACTCCCTCAGGAGGGACAAATCCCATATATATCACTCACCCCTCAAAAGCCCCATGTGTCAAAGTCACCCAATCATCACCTTTATAACAATCTATATTTCAAGATTGCGTTTGATGATGTCAAAGTGTACTTAACGACATGTGTTGAGTGTAGTGATTTCAGGTCAAAGAATCACACTCACCACCATCACTGTGAGAGTTGAATGTGACTACCAAGTCATGGTTCCATGTGTCACTCTCACGGTGGGTCTGTCTAATACACTTGTTCTCTAACAAGTACATATGTGCTTGGTTTGATATCACTATATCATGACTAATGAGATTCTATCATCAACCAACACACAATCTAGTCTTATGTGTCATTGTTATCTATCAACCTTCCACAATGACATACGACTAGGGACATAACAAGAATGTACAAACTCTTAACATCTGTATGATCTCATCGTTCAAGTCACATACTTGAAGGCATACGTCATTGAGTATTGTCATTCTCTAGACATTCATTCTGTTCTATCATTATCTCACAACTGACTGAACTAGAATGAACTGGAAGCTTGACTTTGAAGTTTATCAAATCAATCTTAATGTATCCTACCAATCATCCCATGATTGGCTCTCAGGGCATATATACCAACACTATATAAGTACTATGTCGGTGTAGAAATGTCACCTCCGGATCTGGATCTGAAGTCATTTTTGTCATGCAACAACTTAGTCATTGCCTTTGCAACAACACCTTTTTATTTGTTGAGCTCATCCTCTAAGCCTCCATACAAGTTCCTAGGTCTTTACATCATCCACGTGAACATAAGAGCTCTTGGTGCACCACCTTGGTCATTAAGAGGAATATAAATCGGAATCATCGACATGCTAAAGTCACTTTCTCTCCTTCCCCTCATATCATGGACTGATGTCCTTGGGATGAGTTTCTCTCTCTCAAAGAGGAAGAATTCTTATACAATTTGTGTCTCACCCTTTGGACGTCCACACCTTTATATAGGAGACTCATGGGATTGGATTTTTCAAAACCCAATATGCCTTCCTAAGTACATCTCAAATTAGATTCAAATTAGGAAGACTCAAATAGACTTCTATCCAAAACCAGTTGGGACATCGAGTCAATTGATTGGGTCAAAAGTAGACCAAATAATACACCTAGTCAACCTAATGGTTAGATTAGGCCATTCATGGTCCAATCCCATTCAAATAGTTTGATTCCCAACTGAACACATTTCTTTTTTATCTGTTTCCTAATTTATGTCTAGTGACCAATAGGGACACCTAGGCAGACAAATGGTATTTTTCCAAAAAGGTAATTAGTCAATCATCTAACTCCTAATTGATCAATTGATCTTACCTATCTAGTCGATAGACTAGCTTTCCTAGTCAATCAAATGGGTTGGAAATCAATCTTTTCATAATCCAGAACCATGTTTGATTGTGGGTTTCAATTCCTTTGAGTATCCTTATGTGTGATCCCATGGATACCATATTGAAGTGTTAGTCATGTCAAATATCTCACAAGAAAAGATTGATATCTAACAATATGCCCTTCCTACTCAAGTGATAGGAATAAGTTGGCAACTTCCCATATAAGTGATCAATGTTACCAAGAACCTATAACCCTTTTGTCATAGAATTCCATATTGAACCTGAGACATAAAGTATTCATCCTCTTAACATTCAATCTATGTTTCTTGAACTTGAATATACTATTGAGATTACATGAGCTCAACATCATATATTGACACACATGAGTATGGCTATGCATTTCATAGTTTCACCTAGCAAGTGTCCATGTATCACTTCAATAGGAGGGACAAATTTCATCTACATAACAAATAATCTGCAAGTGTCACAATGCACCCACACTACCTATATGTCAACCCTTATTCATATTCATGTTGGGTAGTGTTAAACTACCACAAAAAAACATGTCATTGTTATAGTGACTTTAGGTATAAGATCACAATTACTACTATCACATTGAGTTATGACTCTAACTACCAAGACAAGAATCCCATATGTCATTCTCAAATTGGGTTTGTCCAATATTACTTGTTCCTTAACAAGTACCCATGTATCTTAGTTGAGATTCAATATCAAGATGAAAGACACACGGTCCTCATTTAACATACATATTAGTCTTATGGACTATAATAGTGCTATAGTATCCATATTAATAACTGACCAGGGACACAGTAAGAATTTTAATCATAAGTATATACAAGATCTCATGTTCATGTCCTCATTCCAAATCATATTTAAAAGAGTCAAAAATTGTTAGGTCATTATCATATTCAATCACTATCTCATTGCCAAAACAAATATAATAAGTGGAAGTGCCTTTTATTAATAATAAAATATTATATAATGCATCCCTATTAGAATCATCACTTGATTTCTCTAAGGATATACAACCAACATTTCTATCATCATGAAACTCAACTTCCTTGGGAAAACAATCTAATCTCACCTTATACTACTCTTATAAGTCATTCAAGCCCATAATTATAGAAAATCCATGTATCACAAGTGGCATAAGATCAACTTGAATACTATGAATATCATAAGATTAGACACATCTAGGGTGCATTTTAAATATTAATATAGGTGCTACTGTAGGTATCTGTAGATCAAAGTCATAAAGTAAATGTGCTATTAACAAATGACTCTTGGCTATTATAGTCCTAGTTGCAAGGAGTGTGTAGCACTCATATTAATTAAAATAGTAATAGGAGTGATGAGATAAGTAAATCATTGCATCTCACATGTCATCACTAGATATGGTATAACTCCTTATTGTTGGTTTATCATAAGCCCTACCATTCATTACTACATTTTCAGTTCCTTTACCAACACCAACCTGTGGTGTAGCTCCCTATACACTATAATCGAACTAAAATTATGCCCCTTTATTATTTCCATTTTTTGTCTATTAAGCCTACTGATATGGTTCTCTTGACCTCTGTCATGACTACTGCTCTTGTTCCTTTCATTGGGATAATGTCCAAGTCATTTCATATATAGCTAGTTGCTGGCTTAGGACCCTAGAACTGCCCACTAACCATACTCCCACATGTTGTGCACTATGGCTATGCATATGTATAACTAGACCTTTATAGATTGGTAACTACAAATTACTTATCATTGGTTTCCCTCTGAGGCTAAAATGCTCCACCCCTACCTCTATTACCTCTGCTTTTTCCTTTGCCTCTGTCATGTTACTGCCCTGCCGACACACTAAATGAAGAATCTATAGATTTATATGTAGTGGCGATCTATCTATCCTTGGCTGACTTTTAGGACCACATTTGGATGTTTAAGTGCATGACCTCGTATTCCTCTCATCTTCTCTTCTATTCTTACTAGCTCTTTATACCATTCTTGTGGCATCCACAAAATCATAGAAGTCCGTACAAGTTTTCATGGATTCAATATGCTCTCAAACCTTCTAACTTTGTCCCCACTAGTCACACAAAATTGTGGAAAAAACTTTAATAGTATCTAAGAATAATTACTCAAACTATGTTACTAACATTGTGACATGATATAGAGAATCAAACTGACTAGTCATGTCATGTACATATGCGTCTAGATAATAGTGCAAATCAAATAACCTTTTTAGTTCTATTCATGTAGTGACATTACCTACCCCCTAAATTTGTTCTAAGCCCCATCAATTGATAGTTCTACTCTTTAATAGATGTATTACATGTTCAACTTCTACTCTTTTATATCATGGGCCAGATAAAACATCTTTTCTATTTCAAACTACCATGAATCAACTTCATTAGAGTCTAACTACCCGTCAAATCATAAGCACTTGTTTTATTAGATTCTAATAGGATCTACTTGGACCCCTCATTAGATCTAGACATGGTTACCCCAATTTTTGGGTTCTTTTGGTGAGAAATGTAATTTCTCCTATTATATATATTTGAACAAATAATGATTCTTTTTTAATAAATGGAATTCGTTTACAATAGCGTTGTTGGTTGTTTTGTGGGCTTTATTGGCTATTGGGCCCAATAACAAAGATAAGACAAAAGAAACTCCATTATTAATAAGAAATGGAGAAAAGAAAGATGTAGAAACCTCTAGAAGGCAAAAGAATATAATCCAAAGGTGGATTTCGTGCCTCTAGGGTTCCTTGGGTTCTAAGGAGTCCAAAGTTGCAAAGATAATGCAACAAGAAAAGGAAAGATCAATTAAATATTGCTTTATTAAAGGAAATATGAGATATTTATAATAATACAAGAAATATGGGGATTTCTGGATAAAGGATCCATCTTGGAAAATATTTCATGTTCACATGGTTTCTGATGGAAAAAGGTATCCAAATAAAGAAAATAAAAGAATAAAAGAGAGAAAATATGTATAAAATATGCCTAATTAAGATATAATTTGCATAAGAAGAAAAATCTCTCATAATTTCTAGTTTGAGTCTTAAACATGACACACAAGTTGTTTAAGTCATTATAGACTTTCCCTTAAAATTTGGTATTAATTGGATAAATGGTTTGAGAGTTATGATTTTTAAAAAAATTCCCTAAATTGGAGGCTTTTCCATAAAAGGTCACGAATTTCCAATTTAATTAGAAATGGTTTTCTTGGCACGTGAATTATGAGACATCCGATCTGAGATCTGAAGGTGGTTTCTCATCAACTACCTTGAGCCAAAAGAGGAAATTGGGAATAGTAACTCCGATCAGATTCCTCACAAATCTCCCTCTCTGATCCATAAGCAGTCCAGGAAACCTTCCCTTTAGTTTCAGGAGATGTTTTCGAATCTTTCAAACCTTGATTTATCCATTGCAGAAGGTTCTTACGGGTTTCCCCAAATTCAGGGTCTGCTTTGAGGTCAGCCCTTAAGAATCCTACCTATATAAGGTTGAACGTGCCATCGAATCCAGAGCCACAACCTCAGGTTGTTCTTCTCTTCCCTTGATCTCCCGCTCTCGTTTCCTTTTGCTCGGTTTGTGCCCCTGTTTTGCCCTACTGTTTTCCGGATTGGGTGCCTAGACGGCTGCCTTGCTCAGGGCCATGGGGAGCAAGTGAGGGCCATCGTTTGGTTTGGTAGGATTGGGTAAAGGTGAAGAAGCCTTCACCGGCAACTGAGGAGGGCAGATACCTGAAGTCAACCGCAGGGTTGACCGCGGCTGAGCACTGCGTTCGCGAGCAGGAAAACGCTCGGAGGTAGAAGATGAAAAGAGTAGGATTACTATCCTACCCCCAAGTGCACGAGACCCTAAGCCCAATGGCGGGGGCTAGTGATGTCTTTTCCCCCTGGCCGATGCCCTGTGGAAAAGGAAAAGAGGGGCCGACTTACTGACGTGGCGCTCTATCATTGGACAAAAGATAATTTATCTTGCATAAATCATATCTAAAGATTGGTAACTCATATATAGAAGTGTTATATATGAAAATTGATCAGGAGAACACGAGGAATCCATTAAAAATAGTTTTAGAAGCTAATTCCTCTTGTAATTCGAAAAGTAGTGGAAGTTATCAACTTTAATGTATTGATGATTAAGAAACCCTAATTTGAGATGATTAATGTATTTAGAAGGGTTTTATGGATGATTAAAGTTCATATTAACCTGTTAATCATAAAAAGATACATTAAGATAAAAAAAGGATGAACTTGGCACGTAATTAGTTTAATTTAGAGTTCCATGTACATAAACGAGCTTTAATGGGCCTTGAAACCCTAATGTTAGTAATTGTAACTCTTAATGGCATTAATTATTCAAATTCATGGATAAAGCAGAGATATGATGGTTCTAAGATATTTTGAGTATAAAGGTTCCTAATTGTGGATAAATACCCTTAATATGGAAATTAGGGTTTTCTAATGGATAAAGATGGAATTAATGATAAATAGAGTTCCTATGTGAATTAGATCATGAGATGTTAATCTGGAAGGAACCAAAGATGATAATTGAGCCTAATGATCTTGTCATGAATTAAAAAGATTAAAATGGTAGTTTTAATGTAAAAGAGGAAAAATATACTTAATGGACATTTAATTGTGCCTTTAATATGAAATTAGGGTTATATGTTGTTAAAAGGTAACCTTAATATCTTTCATGAATAATACATGAGATAATTAGGGTTTGTGAGTAATTGTATAAAATTAGGGTTTAAAATAGTAAAAATGAAGAGAAACCCTAATTGTAATAGAAACCCTAAAAGTGGACTAGAAACCCTAGGAAGAGAGCTAGGTTTAATAGACCTTGATGGCCTGATCAATGATAGGAAAATTGGATGCATGTTTCAGGATCATCTTGTGTGCTTGCTTGTTTACTGGATTTCTTGCTTAGTTGGATTATTTCTACACTCAAGTTAGCCTGACAGGTATGTGGTTAATTATGGTTAATCGCATTAGTTTCCTGAATGGTTTCCCGGATGATTCATCTTATTGAATGGAACTTATCAGTTTGGATGATTCATACTTGCAAATCATAAAGTCACTATGATTATCATAATAATATTAGAAGTTTGTATTCTCACACATACATGCCACCATGATGGATGATGCCAAAGGTCAAGCCTAGGAGGGAAGACCAATGGGCACCATGAGTGGTGACCCCAGGCACCAAGCTCGGGATTGAGAAGGTGGCCTACGATATTGCATGACTAAAGGGCACCATGAAGGGTGACCCCAAGCCTCAGGTTTAGGATTGAGAAGGTGGCCTTAAGTCAAGGGCAAAAGAGAAACCCGAAAGGGGGTATGCCATGGTTAGGGCAAAAGCGATGGAGAATGTCACACTGAAAGTGTAATTTGGCTTTCCTAATTAACTTGATTGTGATATTAGATTGTTAGCCATATTTGTGAAATTTTGGCTGTCCCCACATACCAGCATCTTTCGATATGTTGACTGACATTTTTTTTGTCGGCGTTTTAGGTACAAGATTGAAAAGGACAAATAGTAAAGTGGCACATGTGGAATTAAATAAGAATTAAAGTACAAAGGAGGATTAGTTAGAATAGACTCCAAATGTGGATAGCAGTAGATATTTAAGTTTTGAAAAAAAAAGTATGCAAAGTTTTATTTTATACCATATTTCAGTTTAGTTCGGTAGAATTTCATGATTATTACTGATTAATTGTTGAACCTTTGATCATGTTAATTGGGATAATGGCTCTAACCTCTTGGTCTCCCTTAATTGGGGGTTACTGGGAGGTAGGTTCGTTACATTTGGTATCAGAGCATCGATTCCTCATTTAATCTTTAATAATTATTAAATTTTACAAGTTTTATAGAACCCAAGGGAGTTATTAGAGCATTTTTCGAAGGACAGAGGTGTCTAGAAAAGGATCACGTCCGGGGGCTGGCAAGATTTTCCTCCACACCGCTAGTTGGAATACAAGGACTCCCAGATTAGTGTGACTGCCTGGCCAATGTCTCAGGATTTGACTCAAAATAAGATACCTTTAGGACTCTCTCATCTTGTTCATCCCTTCTCAACTCCAATGTTGTTAAGGATTTTAAGGATTAGGGTTTTCTCTCTTTTCCTCACCCTCTTGAGGTATGGGTAAAGTTGATAAGGCTTAAGGAATCCTCCATCAAATTAATGAAAAGCATGTAAATAAGATGTCATGGACATAAGCTTGATAGTTTAAGCATAAACTAAAGAATAGATACATGATTAGGTCGTATGACATATGTTGTCATGCCCTCAGGAGAGACCTGAGGCTAGACCTCCTTGTCAGGAGGATGAGTAGAGAAAGTTAATCTTGGAGGTAGAGACCTCCATCATAAGTAGAGACCTAGCACATCCTCTGAGGATGATGCTAACCCTAACCCTAAGTGGTAGTTAGAGAGAGAGATGGCACGATGAGCTAGATGTCATGGTAGATCATGTGTGTGAGTGGATATGCTTTTGGTTTGATACCCATGACGATATGAGCCATGTGAGGTTGGATGACCTAGTGCCTTTGGCGAACCAACCCTGATCGTGCATGTTAGAGTGAAGGATAGCTCCTTCAATGATGAGGTTAATGACGAACCTATAGAAACCCTATGTGCTTATGTGAGTAGGGCATGACATACACCCAGAGTATGTCCGTAGTGTGGGAAGTAGGTTCAAACCCTGGCCAAGAGAGTAGGTTGGCAATAAGAGTTATGGATAATCTTGAGCAAACATAAGTTGAACATAGGCTTCACCCATGTAGGGGTATGCTTGTGAGCTTGATCCATCTTCATGGAGAGAGGACCTCTGGTAGTGAGGCTGGTTATAGTATTATCTCTAGAGAGAGAGAGTAGGACCCAAGAAAGAAGGTTGGAAGCTTAGACTCCAAGATATGAGGAACAATGGGGAGTTGATGATGATGTGACCTAAGTGAATGGTTGCGGTTGCCTCATACATGATCCCTGGAGGCTGAGGATATCTTGGTTGCCCCTAGAGGAACCAAACCCTAGAGAGATGATGAGGTTGTTGGTACCTATGTGCCTATGGTATAGGTGTTTACCTTCTGAGTTAGGAAAAGAGTTCCTTAGACCCTAAAGAGGTTTAGTAACAGGTTGTGAGGCCTTATACCTAGTTGTTTGTCCTTGGGGAGGACTCCACTCTAAAATGTTTTTCAAGTAGAAGGATCATGGGAAGTGCATTCCATACCTTATACATGTCTGGTTCGTGGTTAGAATGTTGAGCGTGTAGTTGGACATCTAAAAGTGAACCTAGGGTTCCTAGGACTAAGAGGGGAAGCGGGGTACCCAATTGCTCATGATGAGATTTGAGTTTCTATAGATTCGAGCATGGCACTCCTCATGTTTAGAGGAAAGGAAAACCCCTTAAGATTAAAAGTATGTTTGATGAACCCCTCACAGCTAAGTTGGTGACATGGGAAGGTTTGTTCTTGGTCCAATGTTGAGGAATGAGAACAAGTATGACCAAGCATGGTTTAGTAGGTGGTCTGCTTGTGCCTTAGTAGCTTTCTACGGCTAAGCATGCTCATGTTGATGTAAACCCTAAACATAAGGACATTTGTGACCTTTGTTATCAAGGTGTAGTTTCCTCCCATCCTGGGAGAGGGACCCTTTTGTAGGGTTTATATCAGCTTTTGTTGGGTTTTAGGTAACCTAAAGAGGTCTCATAGGATCTTGAGAAGCTAAGTGGAAAGTACATAGTATGAGAATGAACCTGTAGACATATAGATAACCATCTCTAAGTGCATGTGGATGTGTTACCATGGGGTTAACCGGTATGGGGCCTGACCAAGGTAGGCAGGTAACCATGACCCCTATGAAAGGATGAAAGTCAGCCCATGAACATAGAGAGAGATGATGAAGGCTTGGGTAAGGTTCTAAGTTGGACATGTACTATGTTAGAATCCTAATGTCTATCCTAGGGTCTGGTAGGGATAAGACCAATGGGAGTAGGAGTTGCCTAATTCCCTAGTTGCACATGACCATAGGGTCGAGAGGTAACCACTATCATTTTCTGAGGGCCATGGGTTAGGAGATTGATCACCTTCATGAACTCATGGGACCCAAGGGGCAGATGAGGAGGGCACTCTCTGGATGCATAAGGGAAGAACTTTGTATTTGGACTGCAACCAAATGCTTATTTCCTCTTGTTATAGGATTGAGAGATAGGACAGTATGCATGCCATACACTAAGGATAAAGATGATGTGAGTTGGAACGTTGCTATGAGGTATGAGGACAGAGACGATGACATACCCTTTTGGAGTGAATGATACATGGATGGTTTACAAACACTAAAGAGAAATAAGGTAGTCATCTTATGAGGATGTTTTTATCATGAGCTACGAGTTATACCAGGTTGAGTTCGAAAACCAGGAGAATGAACTCAGAGTTCTCTTGATGAATATGGACTTAGAGTTTGAGGTGAGATAATAAGTGGAATACATAGAGGTGGATGTCTTCGACATTAGCTAACACCTAAGGATGTGATGTGGTAATGGATGCTTTGGTTGAGATACAACTGTCTAGTTTAACTAGTGAACAGGCTAGGAGAGGTTGTTAGGTTAGCCCTAAATTGAAAAAGAAGATATGTTTGGCTAACACTCAGATGTAACAAGATCCAGTGATCGAGTTAGTGGTTTCTTGATTATCCAGTCTAGGGCTTGTTGTGATAAAAGGATGGTTGTAGAACCTCTGATGCACTTCTTTGGGAAAGAAGGTGATGAAACCCCGACTAGAGTGGTTTAGGGTTTTTGAGGAATCGATCTTGAGGAATCATGACATACAGGAGATCATGATTTAAGATCACCATTCACCATGGTACTACTAAGATAGTAAGTGACAATAGTACTTTTGATGCCTAAGATGAAGTTGCACGTTGCTTGTCGCCATGCAAGCCAGGAGGTGAAGGACGAACACATTAACCTAGTGTATTGATATAGAGGATAAAGAGTCCCTGAAAGGGAATGTGAGTTCATCACTATGGATATTTTGGTAAGTCTCCCTTAGAGCAAGGAAGGTCAAGATGTAATATGGGTTATGGTAGATCGCCTTACCTAGATGACATGAGTAAGAAAGAAACTGTCGAAGGATGGATCTGGTTGAACTACTTATGAGAAAGAGATGGTTCGACTACACCATGATGCGAGTTCAAAAGTTCTTGAGTATAACCTAAAGATTCGCTTCCATGCAGTGGAAGTAGATACATGAAGAACTCAATGTTAGTACAGTTTATCACCCCTAACTAATAGTTAGTATGATCCAGACTAGAGGGTCTGATAAGAGCATGTGTGCTTGTTCAGGGTGATACCTAGAGACAGTTCTTGTCCTCTATAAGATGTGATGATAACCACCATAGCCAGTATTGTGATATAAACAAGCTTTATAAGAGAGGTTTTGTTGTTCACCACTTCATTATGATGATGTTGGTGAAGGGACCTCACGAAGGTCAGAAAAAGGACCACAGTGTGTGCAGATGAATTCTCTTTGATTGTGCAATGGCTGAAAGAGAGCCCAGGGGTGACATGAGTCCTAAGCTAATGCAAAGCAGACTGACATGCAGTTCACTGTGGGGGAGTATGTGATGTGAAAATCTGACCCCTCTAAGTTATAGCTAAGAGAGTTGAGTCTCGGCTGCATGGTCCATTTGAGATGGATTGGTGGAGATGGTTGTGTTTAGCCTTACCCCTCAGGATAACATGAGATATAATGTGTTCCATGAGTCTGATCTAGAGCACTATGTGAGGTAACCAAGCCATGTGATGAGCCATGAACATATTCAGCTTTATCAGAGGCTGAAATGTCCCGAGTCACCTATGAGGGTACAATATACCAAGGTGAGAGAGAACTCGGATGGAAGAATATGCGATGATGAAGGTTCTTGGGAAGCACCATGGAAAGGGTGAGGCCACATGGGAGCCATGATGGACATAGGAAAGGCTTATCCTGTTTGCTTATGCGCCTGATGGAATTTTGGGGCAAAATTCCTATAAGAGGGGAAGGATGTTACAACCCCAATTTTTGGGTTCTTTTGGTGAGAAATGTAATTTCTCCTATTAAAAATATTTGAACAAATAATGATATAATTTGTTTTGAATAAATGGAATTCGTTTACAATAGCCTTGTTGGTTGTTTTGTGGGCTTTATTGGCTATTGGGCCCAATAACAAAGATAAGACAAAAGAAACTCCATTATTAATAAGAAATGGAGAAAAGAAAGATGTAGAAACCTCTAGAAGGAAAAAGAATATAATCCAAACGTGGATTTCATGCATCTTGGGTTCCTTGGGTTCCAAGGAGTCCAAAGTTGCAAAGATAATACAACAAGAAAAGAAAAGATCAATTAAATATTACTTTATTAAAGGAAATATGAGATATTTATAATAATCCAAGAAATATGGGGATTTCTGGATAATGGATCCATCTTGGAAAAGATTTCATGTTCGCATAGTTTCTGATGGAAAAAGGTATCCAAATAAAGAAAATAAAAGAATAAGAGAGAGAAAATATGTATAAAATAGGACTAATTAAGATATAACTTGCATATGAAGAAAAATCTCTCATACTTTCTGTTTTGAGTCTCAAACTTGACACACATGTTGTTTAAGTCATTATATACTTTCCCTTAAAATTTGGTATTAATTGGATAAACGGTTTGAGAGTTATGATTTTTACAAAATTCCCTAAATTGGAGGCTTTTCCATAAAAGGTCACGAATTTCCAATTTAATTAGAAATGGTTTTCTTGGCGCGTGAATTATGAGCCATCGGATCTGAGATATGACGATGTCTGCTCATCACCTACCTTGAGCCAAAAGAGGAAACTGGGAATAGTAACTCCAATCATATTCCTCACAAATCTCCCTCTCTGATCCATAAGCAGTCCAAGAAACTTTCCCTTTAGTTTCGGGAGATGTTTTTGAATCTTTCAAACCTTGATTTGTCCACTGCGGAAGGTTCTTATGGGTTTCCCCAAATTCGGGGGCTGCTTTGAGGTCAGCCCTTAAGAGTCCTGCCTATATAAGGCTGAACATGCCATCGAATCCAGAGCCACAACCTCAGGTTGTTCTTCTCTGCCCTCGATCTCCCGCTCTCGTTTCCTTTTGCTCGGTCTGTGCCCATGTTCTGCCCTACTGTTCGCCAGATTGGGCGCCTAGCCGGCTGCCTTGCTTGGGGCCATGGGGAGAAAGTGAGGGACACCGTGTGGTTCGGTAGGATCGGGAAAAGGTGAAGAAGCCTTCACCGGCGGCTAAGGAGAGCAGATACCCGAAGTCAACCATGGGGTTGACCGCGGCTGAGCACTACATTCGCGAGCAGGAGAATGCTCAGAGGTAGAAGATGAAAAGAGTAGGATTACTGTCACGACCGACAATCAAATCGTCATTAATTAAGCGGAATGAAACATAAACAGTGGATTAATATAAATCACTAAAATTTAAAACCCTTTTTGCAAGGAGATCCTTGTATGGAAAACTTTTATTGAAAAAAAAATCAAACTTATACATATCATGATTTACACTGTACAACATTGTTTCATTTCATCTTGAGAACAACATACAACAATTGCTCTATCAAAACACATACTGGAGCGACATAAAACCTCGAGCCATTCAAGCCAAAATCTCATATTTTTCATAAAACCACTACGAACCAACTCCAAGGACCTGAGAGTACAGAGACGACACATAGGACTCATATCTACTAGACATGACAGACAATACACTCAACCTGAGCTGTCACTACTGTCTCAGCTGTTGTTCTTCATCTGCAAAAAGGTCTTCACCTCCTCGTGCACGTTCACCTAAAAATTTGGGCCCCACGGGGGTGAGACAATTGAAAATTGCCCCAGCGAGAGATATAACTCTCCGCCGACCATATTATTATCACAGATTAAGCAATTATAAACTGAGCAGAGGTTCTCTTTATATTAATAGGTAGGATAATTCATTATGTGAACAGAATGAAGTAATCTCCCTTCTTAAGGAGAACATTGCATCTACCCATGGTAGAGTTATAAATCATCTATCTGCTTTGCAAGGAATGTAAAGAACATAAATAACATCTTATCTACTAAGATGTATAACTGATTTGTGCATCAACCAATGTTTCTCGTATTCGATCCTTAAGTAGATATGCTACACGGCTGAATATATTTTAACAATCACACTTATGCCCTGATCATATGCAGTGTACTCTACATATGAGAATCGCATTGCACTACGACCACACCGTACAAGACTTAGCGACACACCCGGGAAATGCTAAGTCTGACGCCAGCCCTGTTCTGCTACAGGACCCCAGGCTCCACGGCCTCAATGCACAACCACGTGTGCTGCACAACCACGTGTGCTCCAGAATCCTCCTGACAAACCTGAGCACACAGGCGGAGAGTCTCACAGGGTTACCTTCGCGACACAAGCACGAATGGTATTAGATAACCCCCCCTTTTTTTTCCCAGTGCCATCGTGACACAAGCACGATTGTTGTTAGACACTGCCTCTCTTTCCTCGTTTGTCCATGACACAAGCACAGATGATGTTGCAACACGAGTTTCACCCCTAAGAAGCAGATCTGTCAAAGGGGTTCTACGGTGTTCAGGGCACCTAAGTCTAACATTAACATTATAGGTACATGTAAAACAGAAATCATAACTTCATTTATCATTTCTCACAAGGCTCACACGGCCTGCCATATCATAACAATTGGCATGACACACGTCATACACTAAAATCATGAAATTAAACTGTTAAGCATCACCATATCTCACACTAAGAACTTTGATATCACAATTACTTAATTCATCACATGGATCACAAGGCCATTACACATCTTGTCACCTCTCACTAGGCAACAACTTATTCAAACACATGGCTCATAAGGCCATTACACATCTTTTCACCTCTCACTAGGCAACAACTTATTCAAACACATGGCTCACAAGGCCATTACACATCTTGTCACCTCTCACTAGGCAACAACTTATTCAAACACATTTGAATTGTCCAACCATTATCAATTAATATGGACCCATCTCTGGTTGAAGCATTATTGATGTAGGATTAACCATTACCAACCACTTTAGGTATTTCACCTATCAATGTATTAGCCACACCATTATTTGGTGTTACACTCATTACTCTTAAGAGTGTCTTACCCTCACCTTTACAAGGCATCTCAGTTTAGAAATATACATATGTTCACCATATCGGGTTGTATGTATATGAACACTCCCCATGTCGGGCTAGAAGTATATACACACCATTCATATCGGGCTAGAGGTATGTATATATATATTACCCATATCATGCATTAGGTATTAAGCCATCACCATGTCGGGCTATACATCATCTAGGATTTTGTATCGGGCTTCCATATCGTTCATTAGCATTAGCCTAAATTAGGGTTTCATGTCAACTTACAAGTATTCATTCAATCTTGCATCATGTATGGAGTCTATACTTGACTCTCTATCGTGAAAGGGGTGTATACTACACCCACATATCGTGAAACAAGGTATACAATCATATCCATTTCATTTTAGTGAAGCAGGCGCATCATCATATCGGTTTAGGGTTGCTTGCTTATGTGCTTGCACCCGATATTATTTTTATAAATTGATACCATCATCTTCAAGCTCTAGACCTTATTTCTAACTGTTATAGTTCATGGAAATAGGTCTAAGAAACTACTAAAACTCATAATTTCATCAACTATTTCAGGAAACTTTGGAATTAAAAGTACTTCACTAATTATAGCAATTTAAGTGAAGAATAATAACATGGTTGAGTTCGAGTTATATAACCCGCCTTAAGAACCACTTCAAAGCTCCAAGCTCCAAAGCTCCATGTTCCTAAGGTTGAAGATGACTTATGAAGGTCCAATTCTCGTTCATAACCCCTTCATAAACCAGGAATCACCATGGATAAGCAATTGGTGAAGAAGAAAATAAAGGAAGATCAAAACCCTAAATTCATGCTTCAATCCAAAGTTGAAGATGATCTTTTCCTCACCTTAGGGTCAAGTTTTGAGTTCCTTAGCTCCTTGGCCGACACCCTACCACTCTTGGGCGATATGGAATTCCTCTTGGCCGACACAACTTTGCTTGTGGCTGATACCCTCTCACTTGTGGCCCAAACTGCTTCAATTGGCCGATATCAACTTGCTATGGGCAATATCAACATAGTATGGCCGATATGCTTGTTATGGCCGATACCCAAGGCCTATGAACGATACCCTTATGCTCTTGCACGATATTCCACCCCTATTGCACGATATGACACTCACTTGGACGATATGGTACTCACTTGGGATCAAAACACTTCACTCCATGGCCGATATCACCCAATATGACCAAAATCACCGACTTGGGCGATATGATCATGCCATGGGCGATATCCCATGACCCATGCACGATATCATAGCCTCCCTTCACGATATGGGAGCTATGTGCATGATACCACAAGGTAGGAGGGTGGTAAGGGTCGTAAAATTGCCCCAAGGGGTGAAACTAGGGGTATATATACTTGCTGATCATGAAGGAGAACAAAAATGAGGTGTCAACATTTTGAGCTAGTAGGTGCCACGTGTCATGCATGGGTGACACGTGTCCAAGCATGCATCAACATTTATATTGACGTGCAAAAAGGTTGAGGATCATCTAGAGATGCAAATTCGTCCATCACTTACCCATTTGAATAAAATATATCATTTAAATCATCATTTTAAGTCAAGTCGATACACTTTTCCTAAGGAAACTTGTTGGCCGTCACACCTCACCTCCTTGAGGTTCTTTGCACGATGTGAACCTTTCCAAGAGTTAACAAAACGATATGGGACACCTCCTTGGGCTCCATGGCCGATAGGCACTCATATATAAGCTTTTCAAGTTGATACAACTCAAGTTAAGCCTTCAAATTCAACCCTCTTTCTTGGTCATTTCATCACCAACATTACCATCACTCATAAGTGATTCAAACATGGTGTCTCATTCATTCTCTCTCCTCTAAATAATACATAGAGGAATTAGGAAAACTCTAGAGGTGGTAATTTGCATATCAACCCTACATTTTGGGTAAAATACAATTTGTACCAAAATTGGTGCACAATGCTCCAGCATTGTTCAGACAAGTTCAAACTTGGAATTTAGGCTTTCCACAAGCCACCATTTAGCATCATTCTCTCTCTTATGATGCTAAAACATATTAGGCACATTCAACATGTGACATTTTGCATTATAGCCCCTCAATTTGGGTAAATTGCACTTTGGTCCAAAATAAAGGAAAATTGCTCAAACAGCATTCAATCGGTACCAAACTTGAAACATAAATGTGTCACATGATAACAAATCACATTATAGGATTTTATTAAAGTTCTAAGCAACTTTATTAGCCAATACAAATAGGGTTACCTCATAACCCAGATTAGGGTTGTTACAAATTATAAACCCCTAACAAAGATTTCGTCCCCGAAATCCCAGGTAAAAAAAAGGGAACAGATATTATTCATTCATCATATCATCAAATCTCCATATAACATTTTAATGTCATGGAGACACCATATAACTTGATCAACACAAAGTTCTTTCATATATTCTCACTGATTTGTCACTTTTCTTAACTTCTAACTTTATGTGACAAGATTCTTGATTTTGGGAAGTTTCCCATATATCTCATTCAGTTTAGCCTTTCATTTTCAAGGAAAGACCAGAGTTACATTTTTGTTACCCATTTGTGACTACAAGTCTTATCATATATCAACTGTGCCATCCAGTCTGTTGACACTACACTAAACTTCCTTACTACTTGTACCAACTATCTCATTAATTGTACATTCTCTTTTATAGATCTAGATAGGGGTATTCTAAAAATTATTTTTAGCTTGGTAAGCATTTCCCACAATGAATTTTACAATTGTTCCTTCAATTAATACATATTTATTGATGTTTTGTTTATGCAAGGAATAAACCCCTAACAAAATATGTCCATACTAAACTGATTTCACAGTTTAGCCATTTCAACATAAATCATTTAATTAGGAGTTATGCTTTTACTTTCTCACAACATCTGACACTTCCTGGATACCAAAATTCCTTGCCTTGGTAACCGTCACATGTGTCAAAAACATATCACACCCTCATCTTTCTTTCATCTTGAAACATTACTTGTTACACATATCTTTATCTTGGAACCAAAGTCCAAGACGATCTGACACTTTTTCTAAGTATTCATTAATTGAGCATTTTTATCTCATGCACATCAAGCGTCATAAGACTCACTTGATTTCCATGTGCTTGAAACAAAAGAACACAAAGAAACATATTTCTTTCATCATCCCATTACTACCCAAGGTTGTTTATTAAGAGAAAATATTATCATCTCCTCTATTTGTAGCATGAACTTTCAACTATTCATGAGTCATTTACTCTTGTATCATCCTAAGTTCCTTGCCATCAGCTTAGGAATTATAAGGATGATTGTATGTCATTACTCCTTTCTTCATTATTATTTAACATGTTCATGAACATTTGTGATTTCATCACATTTCCTCATTTCCACATTATGGAAAAAGATCTTTATTATTCTCACAGGCTTTATCAGACAGAGATCGTTTCCCAAGTTCTCATTCTCATCTTTTAAGGATTATACTCTTTACTTCCTCATACATGCATACTGATCTGAGATCATTTTAGATTCCTCTTTCTTGTATTTAGGATGTGATACAATTATCCATACCATATTTTTAGTTTCATTATACTCACTAGATTGTATCAAAATGACTACTTGATCAGAGTAATAAAAAAGATAACAATCTAAGAGTTCCATACTCACCTTATCTCCAATAATTATATACCTGGCCAGGGTATACAAGTATTGAGATTAGATAGTATGCACTTCATGTAATTTCTTATTCCTTACTTTTTATATCATCACAAGCATAGGATTTAGCATCCCTGGATTTTCTCCAGGCATTACCTCTACACTTCATCCTTTTTCACACGGATAAGAGTAGTTATAAAGCATTTAAAATAATAATGAACAAAATATAGATTCTAGTTCTCATCATTTCTTCCCTATATCCCCATAGGGAAAACAATAGGTAAAGTCCATAACAGCAATCCTTTTTATGATTATCAAATAGCATGAAGATAAGGCATATCAAAATGGAAAAGCTCTATCTAACTGTTACCCCTCATCTTCCGCTTCAGGTTGACTCAACACATAGAGTCGAGCTGTTTCACATGATTACTTATTGCTTTTACTTAGTGGCTACTCCCCTAGTACACTAGGCACTTATTGCACTGGTGGCACCAAAAACATTGTCCTTTTAGGACAACTAGGCACATATCTCTCGAATTGTAGAAACCTTTCCTTAAATTCTCAGCTTATTTCTCCTCCTTGGGCACTTCCATCATAAATATACTATCTGTCTAAACTTATGGCAGAGTCTACTTTCTTACCATATGTTAATCTTTCCCACATTTTCCACTATTTCAACATGACTCTGTCATTCAGGAACCCTTTCAAAGTCCAAAGTTTCCGTATCAAGGACTAATAAACTAGGTTATAATGCTAATATCCAGTCTACTATATGCATAAATGTTGTCTTAACCTTTCCAACAAGAGCATAAACATAGGATTCTCTATCGTGATCGGGTCATGATGGGAATTCTTAGGCATTCATCTTTTCCTTACCTGATCCCTTACACCCTCTCCTGGTGCCACAATGTTTCTCTCAGCAATGTGTTCCTCGTGTTCTCCAGTCATTTATAAACTTCACCCTTTCTTCTGCCCAAGCAGAAGTCACTATAGGGTATACTGGAGGACACTAACACAGACTCAACACCTTAGTCCTATGTCTCTGTAGACTCAACGAACCTTAAGCTCTGATACCAAAACTGTCACGACCGACAATCAAATCGTCATTAATTAAGCGGAATGAAACATAAACAGTGGATTAATATAAATCACTAAAATTTAAAACCCTTTTTGCAAGGAGATCCTTGTATGGAAAACTTTTATTGAAAAAAAAATCAAACTTATACATATCATGATTTACACTGTACAACATTGTTTCATTTCATCTTGAGAACAACATACAACAATTGCTCTATCAAAACACATACTGGAGCGACATAAAACCTCGAGCCATTCAAGCCAAAATCTCATATTTTTCATAAAACCACTACGAACCAACTCCAAGGACCTGAGAGTACAGAGACGACACATAGGACTCATATCTACTAGACATGACAGACAATACACTCAACCTGAGCTGTCACTGCTGTCTCAGCTGTTGTTCTTCATCTGCAAAAAGGTCTTCACCTCCTCGTGCACGTTCACCTAAAAATTTGGGCCCCACGGGGGTGAGACAATTGAAAATTGCCCCAGCGAGAGATATAACTCTCCGCCGACCATATTATTATCACAGATTAAGCAATTATAAATTGAGCAGAGGTTCTCTTTATATTAATAGGCAGGATAATTCATTATGTGAACAGAATGAAGTAATCTCCCTTCTTAAGGAGAACATTGCATCTACCCATGGTAGAGTTATAAATCATCTATCTGCTTTGCAAGGAATGTAAAGAACATAAATAACATCTTATCTACTAAGATGTATAACTGATTTGTGCATCAACCAATGTTTCTCGTATTCGATCCTTAAGCAGATATGCTACATGGCTTAATATATTTTAACAATCACACTTATGCCCTGATCAAATGCAGTGTACTCTACATATGAGAATCGTAGTGCACTACGACCACACCGTACAAGACTTAGCGACACACCCGGGAAATGCTAAGTCTGACGCCAGCCCTGTTCTGCTACAGGACCCCAGGCTCCACGGCCTC
Source organism: Alisma plantago-aquatica (assembly GCA_963693085.1). Classification (NCBI taxonomy): domain Eukaryota; kingdom Viridiplantae; phylum Streptophyta; class Magnoliopsida; order Alismatales; family Alismataceae; genus Alisma; species Alisma plantago-aquatica. The sequence continues at coordinate 412,759,081 of OY856409.1, forward strand.
AATGCACAACCACATGTGCTGCACAACCACGTGTGCTCCAGACTCCTCCTGACAAACCTGAGCACACAGGCGGAGAGTCTCACAGGGTTACCTTCGCGACACAAGCACGAATGGTATTAGATAACCCCCCCTTTTTTTCCCAGTGCCATCGTGACACAAGCACGATTGTTGTTACACACTGCCTCTCTTTCCTCGTTTGTCCATGACACAAGCACGGATGATGTTGCAACACGAGTTTCACCCCTAAGAAGCAGATCTGTCAAAGGGGTTCTACGGTGTTCAGGGCACCTAAGTCTAACATTAACATTATAGGTACATGTAAAACAGAAATCATAACTTCATTTATCATTTCTCACAAGGCTCACACGACCTGCCATATCATAACAATTGGCATGACACACGTCATACACTAAAATCATGCAATTAAACTGTTAAGCATCACCATATCTCACACTAAGAACTTTGATATCACAATTACTTAATTCATCACATGGATCACAAGGCCATTACACATCTTGTCACCTCTCACTAGGCAACAACTTATTCAAACACATGGCTCATAAGGCCATTACACATCTTGTCACCTCTCACTAGGCAACAACTTATTCAAACACATGGCTCACAAGGCCATTACACATCTTGTCACCTCTCACTAGGCAACAACTTATTCAAACACATTTGAATTGTCCAACCATTATCAATTAATATGGACCCATCTCTGGTTGAAGCATTATTGATGTAGGATTAACCATTACCAACCACTTTAGGTATTTCACCTATCAATGTATTAGCCACAACATTATTTGGTGTTACACTCATTACTCTTAAGAGTGTCTTACCCTCACCTTTACAAGGCATCTCAGTTTAGAAATATACATATGTTCACCATATCGGGTTGTATGTATATGAACACTCCCCATGTCGGGCTAGAAGTATATACACACCATTCATATCGGGCAAGAGGTATGTATATATATATTACCCATATCATGCATTAGGTATTAAGCCATCACCATGTCGGGCTATACATCATCTAGGATTTTTTATCGGGCTTCCATATCGTTCATTAGCATTAGCCTAAATTAGGGTTTCATGTCAACTTACAAGTATTCATTCAATCTTGCATCATGTATGGAGTCTATACTTGACTCTCTATCGTGCAAGGGGTGTATACTACACCCACATATCGTGAAACAAGGTATACAATCATATCCATTTCATTTTAGTGAAGCAGGCGCATCATCATATCGGTTTAGGGTTGCTTGCTTATGTGCTTGCACCCGATATTATTTTTATAAATTGATACCATCATCTTCAAGCTCTAGACCTTATTTCTAACTGTTATAGTTCATGGCAATAGGTCTAAGAAACTACTAAAACTCATAATTTCATCAACTATTTCAGGAAACTTTGGAATTAAAAGTACTTCACTAATTATAGCAATTTAAGTGAAGAATAATAACATGGTTGAGTTCGAGTTATATAACCCGCCTTAAGAACCACTTCAAAGCTCCAAGATCCAAAGCTCCATGTTCCTAAGGTTGAAGATGACTTATGAAGGTCCAAGGCTCGTTCATAACCCCTTCATTAACAAGGAATCACCATGGATAAGCAATTGGTGAAGAAGAAAATAAAGGAAGATCAAAACCCTAAATTCATGCTTCAATCCAAAGTTGAAGATGATCTTTTCCTCACCTTAGGGTAAAGTTTTGAGTTCCTTAGCTCCTTGGCCGACACCCTACCACTCTTGGGAGATATGGACTTCCTCTTGGCCGACACAACTTTGCTTGTGGCCGATACCCTCTCACTTGTGGCCCAAACTGCTTCAATTGGCCGATATCAACTTGCTATGGGCAATATCAACATAGTATGGCCGATATGCTTGTTATGGCCGATACCCAAGGCCTATGAACGATACCCTTATGCTCTTGCACGATATGCCACCCCTCTTGCACGATATGACACTCACTTTTACGATATGGTACTCACTTGGGATCAAAACACTTCACTCCATGGCCGATATCACCCAATAATACCAAAATCACCTACTTGGGCGATATGATCATGCCATGGGCGATATCCCATGACCCATGCACGATACCATAGCCTCCCTTCACGATATGGGAGCTATGTGCACGATAACACAAGGTAGGAGGGTGGTAAGGGTCGTAAAATTGCCCCAAGGGGTGAAACTAGGGGTATATATACTTGTTGATCATGAAGGAGAACAAAAATGAGGTGTCAACATTTTGAGCTAGTAGGTGCCACGTGTCATGCATGGGTGACACGTGTCCAAGCATGCATAAACATTTATCTTGACGTGCAAAAAGGTTGAGGATCATCTAGAGATGCAAATTCGTCCATCACTTACCCATTTGAATAAAATATATCATTTAAATCATCATTTTAAGTCAAGTCGATACACTTTTCCTAAGGAAACTTGTTGGCCGTCACACCTCACCTCCTTGAGGTGCTTTGCACGATATGAACCTTGCCAAGAGTTAACAAAACGATATGGGACACCTCCTTGGGCTCCATGGCCGATAGGCACTCATATATAAGCTTTTCAAGTTGATACAACTCAAGTTAAACCTTCAAATTCAACCCTCTTTCTTGGTCATTTCATCACCAACATTACCATCACTCATAAGTGATTCAAACATAGTGTCTCATTCATTCTCTCTCCTCTAAATAATACATAGAGTAAGTAGGAACACTCTAGAGGTGGTAATTTGCATATCAACCCCACATTTTGGGTAAAATACAATTTGTACCAAAATTGGTGCACAATGCTCCAGCATTGTTCAGACAAGTTCAAACTTGGAATTTAGACTTTCCACAAGCCACCATTTAGCATCATTCTCTCTCTTATGATGCTAAAACATATTAGGCACATTCAACATTTGACATTTTGCATTATAGCCCCTCAATTTGGGTAAATTACACTTTGGTCCAAAATAAAGGAAAATTGCTCAAACAGCATTCAATCGGTACCAAACTTGAAACATAAATGTGTCACATGATAACAAATCACATTATAGGATTTTATTAAAGTTCTAAGCAACTTTATTAGCCAATACAAATAGGGTTACCTCATAACCCAGATTAGGGTTGTTACAATTACTATCCTAACCCCAAGTGCATGGGACCCTAAGCCCAATGGCGGGGGGTAGTGATGTCTTTTTTCCCCTGGCCGACGCCATGTGGAAAAGGAAAAGAGGGGCCGACTTACTGACGTGGCGCTCTGCCATTGGACAAAAGGTAATTTATCTTGCATAAATCTTATCTAAAGATTGGTAACTCATATATAGAAGTGTTATATATGAAAATTGATCAGGAGAACACGAGGAATCCATTAAAAATAGTTTTAGAATCTAATTCCTCTTTAAATTCGAAAAGTAGTGGATGTTATCAACTTTAATGTATTGATGATTAAGAAACCCTAATTTGAGATGATTAATGTATTTAGAAGGGTTTTATGGATGATTAAAGTTGATATTAACCTAATAATCATAAAAAGATACATTAAGATAAAAAAGGATGAACTTCACACGTAATTAGTTTAATTTAGAGTTCCATGTACATAAACGAGCTTTAATGGGCCTTGAAACCCTAATGTTAGTAATTGTAACTCTTAATGGCTTTAATTATTCAAATTCATGGATAAAGTTGAGATATGATGGTTCTAAGCTATTTTGAGTATAAAGGTTCCTAATTGTGGATAAATACCCTTAATATGGAAATTAGGGTTTTTCTAATGGATAAAGATGGAATTAATGATAAATAGAGTTCATATGTGAATTAGATCATGAGATGTTAATTCGGAAGGAACCAAGGATGATAATTGGGCCTAATGATCTTGTCATGAATTAAAAAGATTAAAATGGTAGTTTTAATGTAAAATAGGCATAATAGACTTAATGGACATTTAATTGTGCCTTTAATCTGAAGTTAGGGTTATATGTTGTTAAAAGGTAACCTTAATATCTTTCGTGAAGAATAGATGAGATAATTAGGGTTTGTGAGTAATTGTATAAAATTAGGGTTTAAAATAGTAAAAATGAAGAGAAACCCTAATTGCAATAGAAACCCTAAAAGTGGACTAGAAACCCTAGGAAGCGAGCTAGGTTTAATAGACCTTGATGGCCTGATCAATGATAGGAAAATTGGATGCATGTTTCAGGATCATCTTGTGTGCTTGTTTGTTTACTAGATTTCTTGCTTAGTTGGATTATTTCTGCACTCAAGTCAGCTTGACAGGTATGTGGTTAATTATGGTTAATCGCATTAGTTTCCTGAATGCTTTTCCGGATGATTCATACTTGCAAATCATAAAGTCACTATGATTATCACAATAATATTAGATGTGTGTATTCTCGCACCTACATGCCACCCTGATGGATGATGCCAAAGGTCAAGCCCAGGAGGGAAGACTAATGGGCACCATGAGTGGTGACCCTAGGCACCAAGCTCGGGATTGAGAAGGTGGCCTATGATATTGCATGACTAAAGGGCACCACGAAGGGTGACCCCAGGCACCAAGCTCGGGATTGAGAAGGTGGCCTTAAGTCAAGGGCAAAAGAGAAACCCAAAAGGGGGTATGCCAGGGTTAGGGCTAAAGGGGTGGAGAATGTCACACTGAAAGCGTAATTTGGCTTGTTAATTAACTTGATTGTGATATTTAGATTGTTAGACATATTTGTGAAACTTTGGTTGTCCCCACATACCGACATATTTTGATATGCTGACCGACATTTTGTTTGTCGGTGTTTTAGGTACAAGATTGAAAAGGACAAATAGTAAAGTGGCACATGTGGAATTAAATAAGAATTAAAGTACAAAGGAGGATTAGTTAGAATAGACTCCAGATGTGGATAGCAGTAGATATTCAAGTTTTGAAAGAAGAAGAAAAAGGTATGCAAAGTTTTATTTTATACCAGATTACAACTATGAAAATAAGAAACTAGGATGTAACGTCCTAAGATTTGAAGCCTCGGATAAAACACTCTTAAAAGGAATGATTGGACTACCCATATCACCAAGGTGCACCTCCTTTTCTGGGATCCCATCACTAAAGAACTCCATAGTTAAGTGTGCTCGGCTTGGAGTAGTACTAGGATGGGTGACTAGTCGGGAAGTTGATCCTGCCTTGCACATGAGTGAGGAAAAAGCACACAAATAAGGCTAGTGGTGGTCTGTGGGGACAGTCGTCATTCCTGAAACTCTACTAGAACCTTGGGCAGTGGGCCCGGGTGTTATAAATGGTATCAGAGCCATAACCCATCCAGTAGGTGGGGCCTGCATGGGCATGCAGCATGCCAGTCTTGAGTCGTGCGGTCCAGGCATGTAGGAAAGGGTTGTCCATGGTTGACGTAGCCACCCTTGCGCTGGTATTTCGTGATCGGGAGCTGGATGTCCATGGGTCATTGTAGGTCTGCACTGAAATGGGGTCAGATTATGAGGCCATATAGTTGAGCCTTGACAAGGACGTCAAGAGTCTAAGTGGGGAAGATTGTAACGTCCCAGGATTTGAGGCCTTGGATAAAACACTCTTAAAAGGAATGATTGGACTACCCATATCACCAAGGTGCACCTCCTTTTCTGGGATCCCATCACTAAAGAACTCCATAGTTAAGCGTGCTCAGCTTGGAGTGGTACTAGGATGGGTGACCAGTCAGGAAGTTGATCCTGCCTTGCACATGAGTGAGGAAAAAGCACACAAATAAGGCTAGTGGTGGTCTCTGGGGACAATCGTCATTCCTGAAACTCTACTAGAACCTTGGGCAGTGGGCACGGGTGTTACATAGGACCCAACATATCCTAAGTTCATGTACTGACTCAAAATCTAAGTCCTGATATCAAACTGTGGTATGTCGTTCCTAATAATCAACCACAAATGACTATTAAGGAGCAATCTTGAGGCCTTGTTTAACACTAACCCCAAAAGCTTGACCACACATGACAAAACACATTGAAGTGGAAGACTTAGCGTAAGCTAGGCGATTGGAACAATGTTCATAAACAAGAACAATATTTTATTTCATATAAAATATATGTTTATAGACAAAATATTACTATTGCACAAACTTCACGAGTTTCAACTTTTAATACAAAAGAAAAGCTTCATATTACAAAAGATTATGCCCTTTAAACAAAACATGCTTTGTTGACAAGCATACCCCGATACACCCAACTCCACGCAAGACCAAAACTTGTTTAGAACTCCACCCAACCATATAGTTATTTGATACGTGTCATTTGTACACCAAATCACTAGGAAAAATCCTAGATTTTAACCTTCTTAAGAAACATTCAACTCATTGTGAGCAACAAGTCAACTTTCTCGTTGTAAGGTATCGATCCAAGCGATAGGGAAAAAGATGGTTGAAATCCAAAACCAGTCGCAAGAACAAGAAGGAAAAATCTAATTTATAAGAGCTTGATTATGCTAAGAACAAAAGTAAATTTCTGAAATAAATTTAACTAATTAAAGATAGAAGGAACTGGACATTTGGAGGATCACCATCAAAACCAAGTTCTTACAATAGTCAATCCAACTCCATTTCTTAATGACCGAATCAAGATTATATGGATTTGAATCCCTTAGGATCACAAACCGCACAAAACCCAGACTTCTCTCAAACCTAAGGTTACTGTATTTGAGGATCCTCATCCAACCATCCAACAAAATCCTTTCAGGTGATCGCGTCATGAATAAGTAAATCTCGTTCTGATGTTCACACCCATGGATTAGGTGATTGTGTCACCATAGGTTATAATAGATAGAGAAACTAAATAAAAAGATGACAGCCTAAATAAATTTATGACGTCAAAAGATTGTGCATTTGTTGTTTGCTGAAATCTAATATCTCAGAATCCCACAACAATATAATCCTATTTAAGTAGAAAATGAGTACGAATCTGAAGATGGAAGATCATAAAAGCCAGTCAAGAATTCATGCAATTCATACTAGTCGGGGTCCGGGATCTCGATACTTTCACAAGAACATATCCATTATTCTGATCAAAGTAGAAATAGATTGGGAAATATCCTTTCATTAAGAAAATGGATATAGTACAACTAATGTAGAAAACATGCTATGGGATTATTATCCATGTCCCAGAAGAAAACTACTCGAACATAAGAACAAGATTACAAGAAATACTACAGAAGAAGTAGAAAAAGTGATACAAGAAGTGATGCATTTGTCTTTGGCTTCCTCCCTCCTTTTATAGGGAGGAAGGAGGGGAAACATTCTATAAATGAGATTTTGTGGTGACGGCGGCTATTGGATCTGCATTGACTGAAGTTTGACATCAACAATGACCTTCCTAATTTGAATTTTGACTGGTCTTTAGACGCATCATTTCCACCACATAAAATCATTTGGAATTGGTCAAATTTCCTAGTCAAATGAGTAAACTTTTACAATATTAATTGTTTGGCCTTAAATGTAGGGTTTTATTGAGTAGTCTTCCTTTAGTACTTTGATCATCAAACTCTGTTTGCTAAAAATTTCTACAATAGAATTTCAAGCGGATTTAGATCCCATTAAAAGTTCCAAATTAATCCAAAAAAATAGGATTTTCTTGTATTAAATTAAATTCTCTTTCTAACACATATTTATACATTCGATTTGGAGTTTGTACACAACGATATGGTAGTTTTAGTGTGGATTATATATGTATTTTAGGCATTGTAGGAAATTGTGCAAACATCTTCCTAGAGTAATTTTGGGAATTTTTGTGCTTTGAGATAAAGTATCAATTTTCCTACAAAAGGCACAATAAATCAAGTAAAAACTCAATTTTTACTAGGAAAAAAAAAAGCAATACTAAGATTATTAACTAAAATTATTCAATAGCCAACAAGTTATTATCAACCAAGGATTAAAAATTTACAAAAAAAGTGATGAGTTTTCTCTCATCAAAATACCCTGAACTTAAACCTTTACTCGTCCTTGAGCAACATTGAATTTTAAACACTAACATATAATACTTTCGGGCCATCATCCTCACTTGCATAACACCAATTGAGTCCTTCCACCTTATATGACCAAACAACCTTGACTTCCTGGATTTACAAAAAATAATTTGCATATCCCCTATTTTAAGATTGTTTCACAACTTGGTTCCCTTTCAAGACCTGTAATACAATAATTTATATATTCCTTTTACATTTCACAAAAAAATGAAGTGAAAGAAAGTATGGAAGGAAGTGGTCTCTCCTATACTCAACTCAAGACCTTTTTATTTATTTATTTGCAGTTACATTGACCACATGCATTAGTGTACTCTTTTAACATCTTTTCTTGATGGTACACCCCTATTAAATTTACGAGGGGAACGGAAGAAGCAAAAGAGGGGGAAGGGTGCCACTCCAGACTTAGAATTTTGGCACTTTGGCTTTTTATTATTTTCTTTATGGATGAAGGTATAAGAAGGTGATGGAAGAGGAATAGAAAACACTGTTCTTTTCGCAACTCATTAATCTAAATTTAAGCACATTGGAAGTATCATACACTAAGTCAATAACTCTGAGTTATGCAAAATCAAGTATTTTTTTAAGTTAATCTATAACTTTAGATAAGGAAACATTGTTTTCGAATCCCATCAGTCCTCTACGACTTACCATCTTTTTCAAAGAATGGTGTTAATTTAGATTCTAGGTGACAAGATAATTTCTATAAATGACATATTTTAGAATCTATGTTACACAAGAAGTTGCAACATTCATGAGGCTATATTGATAAATATGCATATCATCATTACCAACTAGATAAAGGCCTGACCGACTAGATAAAATCCAAAATTGAAGGAAAGTTTCGAAAAAATTAAAGCTTAAATACATAACATAATGAAAGTTTTGACAACCGCTATCCAACTAATAACGACATCACACAAAACCATGCGGAAAAACCCATTAACAATGAATTACCAAAAATCACTAAAAATTAAAACCAACTTCCATAAAGATCCACGGCCAAAAACTTTTTACCAGAAGGCCCAAAGCCATATATACATCATGGTTTACTTTATACATACAACATTCCTTCATATTGCAAAGATTTGAGATATCAGTTGCTTTACCAAAATATATACAAAAGCATCATTATACATCAAGGAGTTCTTTGCCAAAATCTTAGATCGATCATAAAACCATATATGAAACTACCCCCCAAGGACCTGAGAGTACATGGACGACACATAGGACTTGTATCTACAACAAGACACAACTAACAACACACCTCCTCAAATTTAAAGGTCTTCTTCCTACTACTATCCTGTCTTAGCTATACAGTCTCTGCTATCTCGTGCACATCCACCTAAAAAGTTGTGGAATCCACGGGGTGAGACAAAAGTCCCAGCGGGAGATATAACCCTCTGCCAACAATTTATTATCACATATAAACATTTATGAAAGAGAGCAAAAGAAACCTTAATTGAATTAAACATGTATAACTACTGATTATATGTAGGGTAAAGCAGTCTCATCATCTAAGTAGTTCAAATATCTATAACTGAGAAATAGATTATTTAATCACTTTTAAAAGGAATATGAAGAACATGTATAATATTTATCAACTATGACATACAGAAGCAATAGAAACCTCGTTCAATGTTTGCGTATTTGATCCTTAAGCAAATATGCTAAACGGTTGATTACATCTTTCAACAATCAATCTTATACACTGAGGAGATGAGGTATTCCGCTCATACTCCAACCAACCTAAAAGTAGGTAGCATTGGTGCCATACAAGGTCCACGGAAGAGCCAGACTCCATGACCTCTCCCCCTCAGTCAGTATGAGAATATTTACAGTGACATTATGAGTCAAACTGCAATTTAGCTAGCCAAGGTATATTGGTTCAACGCTATAGAGATACATCACACAACTTATTATCTATTTATGGTATGACCTACACTCAATCATATATATATATATATATATAGTCATGGCCTAAAACCATACTCTTCTTTGTGTATGGCTTTACTTCCAATCCCGATGTTGCATTAGAGCTACGACCTACAACCACACTCTTTTTAGGGTATGGCCTATAGCCAATCCTGAGGTTTGAAGGAATCAAGAAAATACTCGTCTTACACCCTCACATATTCAAAATATGTGCTCTGAGTAAAACTTGGTTTCACCATCCAGCAAGTTCTGACACTGAATGGATCTATGTCCATGGAAAAGTACATTTTTAGTTTTACTTGATAAGTTCAGTGCATTACAACATCTTTTAGCATCAATCAAGTTACAAGCATGAATTACAGATAAATGTTGCATAGAAAGGTGTAATATGTTTTTCAAGGAATCTTGTATCAATTGGAACTCATCTTGTTACCCTTATCCTAGTATCTCAATCCCCTAAAAATATTATTGGGAAATATCATCCCTTTAACTTTATTATTACCATGATCACATGTCTTGGGTATCAAACCCTTAGTTCATCATTGAATAATGTCACCTTTTACCAGGCAACAGTCATCTCTAGGTCATCAAATCTATGATATATGTTGTACAAGTATTTCACATGGCTCACAAAGCCTTATATAATCTATATCATGCTAAATCATCATAGCTCATACCTCTCTATCCTCATCATCTCATAATATCTGCATGGTTAGGATTTCATGGTAAAAGCAATATCAAGTAAATATCATCACCATGCCATAAAGAGAATCATTCAAATTGCGACCCTCTCATAATTAGGTTTAGGGTGTCCCCTTATAGACGATTCGGGTTTTCAAGTTCATATTTAATAAACGAACCCTAAGTCACATCATAAGAGCTTATATTATTGCTATAAGTATTCAAGCATACTTAATTACTCTCATAAATTATCATCAATTGATTCTCAACATGAAGTATTACCTTTCTCACATGAGTCGTATAGGTTTCTCTTTCATCCTTACTAGGATATTGATTCCAACACACTTATTACATTGGCTTAATTCTTTTTAGAGTTTATCATCCTACACTTATTAAAGTGCATCTATCTCATTACTTCATATTGTATCAATTAATTATATTCAAGGTGTATCGGCCTACACTCATCAAGGTGTATCAGCCTACACTCATCAAGGTGTATCAACCTACACACATCAAGGTGTATCGACCTACACTCTAACTCTTGTGTTGGTCTAGACACATTCACTCATGTAGGCCTAGACACATCACAAAGATATTGGTTTAAAGGTGCTTAGGGTAATATCGACCATGATTCTCATCTTGGTGAATCACCTTCACCATATCTTGGTGCATCACCTTCTTCATACTTTAGCAAAATATCTTCACCTTACTTAAACATCACATCTTGACCTCACTTTAGAGTATTAGCCACCCTATCACTATATGTATCAACCACCCTATCACTCTATGTATCGGCCACCCCATCACTCTATGTATCGACCACCCCATCACTCTATGTATTGGACACCCTATCACTCTATGTATCGACCATAGCTATCACTAAGTGATATCGACCTCTAGGGTTTTGATACATATCGGGTTCTAGGGTTTTGATTGTATCAGGATAGCCCTCATCAACACCCTATATTCTTTCACCTATCAAGGCATCAGCCTCTCCATTACTTGGTGTGTTGGCCATGACTCCAAAGAGTATGTTGTCCATACTTTCATATGGTGTGTCGGCCTAAGTGTGTCTCCCATCATACTTGTATCAGTCTAGAGTTGTATCGGTTTAAGGGTGTGTCGGGTTGCTAGGTTTAGGGTTTCAACAAGGCGTCACATTTTACCACTTAAGGTGTATCAGGCAACCCTTCTCTAAAGTGTGTCAGTCCTTACTCAATCAGGGCATCATGATTTAGCACTCAAGAAGACCAACTCATACAAGGTACCCCCCATGGCCATGACGGGCTAACTCCCTCCAAGCATATCAATTTAGCATCACATATCGGTTAGGCACTTCTAGGTCATGACGACCAGCCACAACATAATGTATGTGCTGACTTTGTCATTGTCAAGCTTTAATACTTCGTTCCCTCACACTCTAGTTCATTGATAACATCCCCATATATCCTTTAGATCTCATAGAACCTTCATTCAATCAAGGAAAGTCGAAATTGAAAAGGAATCATCAAGTAGTGCATGATTAAAGGTGAATAACAATAGAGTTGGGTTCAAGTTATATAACCTGGCTCAAAATCACCACTAGAGATTCAAGCTTCAAAGCTCCACGTTCCCAAGGTTGAAGATGACTTATCAAAAGTCCAAGACTTTGATCACAACACCTCTATATGAAAGAAGATACCATAGTTAGGAACTTGGTGAAGAAGAAAAGAAAGGAAGGAACCATGACCCGAGAAGCATAGTCCATCCAAGGTTGAAGATGATCATAGCTTCACCTTAGGTAAGATGGTCGTCCTTCCTCTTTCTCCTTGAGCTCCAAGGGTCTTCAACCAAGAAGTAGATAGTAAAGAAGTCGAAAGGTTTACTTGTTTGTCAAAAGAGGGGCTTATATAGTTGAGGCTCATGAAAGAGAGTATGTGTAAGGTATCATTACCATATGCACTTAGGTGACACGTTTCCATGTATGGTGGAACCATGAAACCATGATTATCTTGTCATGCAAAACTCTTGTGGATACTTCAAGGGTGAGATATCAGCCATTGGGTATCATGCTTGACAAGAAATCTCAACCCAATATCATTTTATGCACAAACAGATACAATTTTTGCATGGAACATCTAAACTGATATGCTTTACCTACTTGAGGTGCTTAGCCCAATATGAATACTTCCAAAAAGTTTCTAAACCAATATGGGACCTCCTCTATGGTTTTTAAACCGATAGGCACTCCCATATACTCTACATAACTCGACACAACCTCATTTAGGGCTCAAGATAATCAACATTCTTTGGTTCTTTCACCACCAAGAGTGCTATCACTCAACCAAGACCAAACAAGGCACCCCCTCCTTTCTCTCTCTTCTAAATGATGCTAAGAGAGAGAAGGGGCACTCTAGAGGTGGTAAATTGCACATCAACCCCATATTTTGGGTACTTTGCAACTTGAACCAAAACTATCATATATAGCTCAAACAGCCTTCAAACATGCTCAAAGTTATAACTTGAGCTCTCCTTAAGTCTTAATTACTTTTTCAAAAGATTAAGACAAGGTTCTAATCATCTTACTTAGGCAAAACTTCTAGGGTTATCCCAAAACCCAGGTCAGGGTCATTACAAAAATTTTGAGAAATTTAAGATAGAGTGGATGGAATGAGTATGTACCACTAAGATAGAGTGGATGGAATGAGTACATACCACTCAACTCTATCCCGAACTTAAAATGTAGATCGTTATGAGAAAAACTTAAATTCTAATGGAGGGAAGAAAAGTGTAGAGATCACTAGGGGGGCTGGTAGCTCAAAAAATGTCCAACGGAATGGAATGTGTATGAGGATTGAAACCATGATTAGTTGAGATTCATAGTGCACCCAATGGTTGGGTGGTCATGGAAGCTCAAAGGGACTTTCATATTACCTTTTTCCTTGCAGTCCCTCCAATAGGATCCACATATCTTCCTTCAACAATGAAGGAAGTGTTGGTGATGAATGTGAATTGAGTGATATTGGTGGGTGTCGGGTTGGTAGTACATGTAGTGTTGGCTATGCATGATCAGGTAGAGGATCTGGCTTTGGTTTCCCCCATCATATTCATTTGCATATAGGAGAAGTGGTTCTGATATGAAAGGAACAATTGAATCTAAATCAAGATCATAAATATTTATGCTCTCCTAAAAAATCATACAATCACATTGTGTTAATGAGATTAGTGGGTTTCCTTGTTGATATAGCATGTGGCTCATGTTCCTCTATGTATGATGTTCCTAAGATTTAGGAGGAAGTAAAACTAGAATTACATCTTTGCAAACAATGAATGGGAGCATGTGTACTTTTTCTAAAGGTGGCACCTTCCCATCTAGACCAACCATATGTGAAAAGGAATTGGTTGTGATAGAGTATGAGGAATTATTTCATCATTGGACAGTGGTGGCTTATTATCCTGAATAGATTCAACCAAAGTGGATTGGTCATCGATAGAACTTGGATTTATGTTAGTGATAGGAAGAGTTGTTGGATATTTAGAATAATGATGAATCTCCTAATTTGACTTTTCATACTCAAGTAATAGAGCCTCTAGTGGAAGCGTAAAAATTCCAACCTTCTCAACGCACAGAGAATGTGACTCCTTGTTAGAATCTGACATAAATGACATAAACATGGGATCATCATCGTCATCATCAGGAAAAAACATCATGGATTGTTCTGATTTTTTCGGGGGTCTCTGTGATTGGGCCTCTAGTAAAGTAGCTAACATGACTTGTTGGGTTTATAATATTTCATGTTGCTCCACTACTATTTTTCCTAGAGCTCTGATCCTTTCCTCCTGCTGAGGTGTATATTGGTTTTGACAATAAGGTTCATATCCCCTAAAAATTTCTTGGTTATCCTCACCATACCCCCATAATATTCTTGGTCATAGAACCCCTCATCAGAATATGGATAAAAGTAGTATGGTTTCTTATAAGACCTTTAGAAAATTGTGGGTTAGAATTTACATCATACCCATTAGGATAGGAAGACTTGAGATTATATAAGGTGTTATCATAATTCAAGACACATTACATCAGTCTAGCAATATATGATTATAATTTGTTGACCAATCCATTTTGAAAGACATTTTTGTAAGGAAATCAAACTACAAAAAAATCTAAGATAGGGAAAAGGGGAAAGATCTAAACTAGAATAAACTAAAAAATTATGAAAAGAAACAAAATTTACAAAATAAATTAAGGAGTTAACTAGAATTTACAAAAGAAATAAAAATTACAGGGATAAGCTAAGAAATTATGGAATAAGACTAAAAATTACAAAAATAAACTAGAAAGCAGTACTACTGGAATGGAAACTCAGTAGAAGGAGGAGATACACTACTGAAATAGGTCTCAGTAGGAAAAATAAATTACAAAAATATAATTAAGAAATTATGGAGCAAGGCTATAAATTATAGAACAAGACTAAAAATTATAGAACAAAACTAAAAATAGCAAGCAGCTAAATTACAAAATAAACCAGAAAGTAGGAAAAGAAATTATGTAACAAGTATAAAATTTATTACATTCTACAGAATTATGAAATAAGACTAAAATTATGGAACAAACTAGAAATTATAAAACCAAAACAAAATTATGAAAATAGAAAAAAAGAAGAGAAATCCTATATATACAAGCGATCAAATTTGAAAACAATGTGTTCTATCTCCGACAATAGTGCCAAATTTGATGTGTGTCATTTGCACGCCAAATCACTAGGAGAAGTCCTAGAATTTAACCTTCTTAAGAGGCAGTCAACTCGTTGTGAGAAATGAGTCAACTTTCTAGTAATAAGGTATCAATCCAAGGGACGGTGAAAAAGATGGTTGAAATCCAAACCAATCGCAAGAACAAGAAGGAAAACTTTATTTGTGGGAGTTTGATTATGCTAATAATAGAAATAAAATGCTGAAATAAATTTAACTAGTCAAAGGTAGAAGGAATTGGGGGTTCAGAGGATCACCACCAGAAGCATGTTTGTTGACCTAGAGGTTATACATTACCTATATTGTGATAATGACTTAACCATTCCACGCATATGTATCTAATATGTGTGTTTAAGATTGTTTGCAGGCATTAGGTACATGAAAAGGATCTAAAATCCAAAGCCCTAGAATGGGTCCAGTTCAAGTCAAAATAGCTACACATGTGCGTTTTGGGATTTATATGTAAACGACCTTAGAACTTATATGTAATCACTTGTAATGATGAATTGACTTGTAACTTAGAAGAGAAAAATGTTTGGGACAAAGTTCACCAAGTGCTAATCACTTTATATGCAAATTAGAAAATTGATTACAAGCACTTGGTCGGTCGAGTTTCCCTGGCTAAAAACTCGACCGATCATCCTTGGTCGATTTTCTGAAGATTGCATCGGTCGAGTTGTGCTTGTACAGAACTCGACCGATCAGGTAACTGGCCATTTCGAGTTTAAATGGTCGGTCGAGTTTTATCAGGACAAACTCAACCGATCATTTGAATATCGGTTTTGTCTTTTACTTGATCGGTGGAGTTAACCCTATTGAAACTCAACCGATTACACTGTACGGAATTCACAGAAAAAAGTGATGTGACTGTTGGTGAGTGTTTTGGAAAAAAATAGAGTCATTTCCTTTGAACAAAAAAATGGCTATTTTTGTATCCAAGTGTCCCACAACTTAAAGGGGCACCCTCAACTATAAATAGACCCCCTTGGAGTTCATTCCAAGCTGCTCTTCCATTGCAAACTTGGTGCTAGCATAGTTGAGAGTGTTCCAAGCCCTTGAGCCCCTTTCTCTCTCTACCTTCAAGATAAATTCGTGAGTTATGAGTGAGTTAGGTTCCTGTGTATGAGAGCTATCCCTTGTATGATGAATAGCTCTCCTTTCTCTCTTCCTACCTCCTATTCCCTTTAAAGATTGATTGAAGCTGCTTCTCCAAGTGAAAGAGAAGTTGATGATGCTCTTCCCCGAGTGAAGGTGAAGATGGTTGTTGTTCTTCATGAGTGAAGAA
This sequence comes from Alisma plantago-aquatica, assembly GCA_963693085.1. Classification (NCBI taxonomy): domain Eukaryota; kingdom Viridiplantae; phylum Streptophyta; class Magnoliopsida; order Alismatales; family Alismataceae; genus Alisma; species Alisma plantago-aquatica. The sequence continues at coordinate 412,775,694 of OY856409.1, forward strand.
AGCAAGCTGCTCCAGATCTCCAAGAAGAAGGAGAAAGGTGCAAAAGCTCTCCAAGAGAAGGAGAGGTGCAAGGCAAAGCTCAAGTAAGATGGGTAAATCCTTCAAGGCTGAAGACTAAGGCAAGAGTGGGTAAGTCCTTTGAAGAAGGCTGAAGACTACTTGCAAAGTGGGTAAGTCCTTAGTAAGGTTGATGATCTTAGCTTGAGAAACTAAGTCCTTGGTTGTGTGGTTTATGTATCTTGTAATCTTATTGTGATATATAAGAGAACCAAGTTGCAAATCCTAGAGTCTAACCAACTCTAGGTAGTGGACTGACATCGCTCCTAAGTTTAGGACGTGGAACCACTCTAAACCACATGTCCAAGTACGTGCTATTCCTTGTCTCTTATCCTTGCTTTGAATGCTAGATTAAGACATCAAATTGTTGTTTGGTTTAGTTTCTGCACTAAATATAAATTGGTGGTCTAATTGATTTTGTGAAGTGTGTGAAGCTCTATTCACCCCCCTCTAGACCCATTGATCCAACATGTGGTATTAGAGCAGGTCTTCTCCAAGCTATCTCAAAAAGTAGGAGAAGATGGGCGATTCAGCTCTTGGTTCACTCAACCTAGAAGGAAGCTTCTCCATGAGACCTCCAGTCTTCGACGACACAAACTTTACTTATTGGAAGAGGAGAATGAAATTCTACCTTCAAGGTGTGAGCTATGAAATGTGGAAGATTGTCCACCTCAAATATGAAGATCCAAAAGGGGACATCACCACATGGAAAGAAGCTGAAATGAAGTGTGATCAACTCGACGCCAAAGTTTTGAGCATCATCTACGCAGCTCTTACTCCATATGAGTTCAACCGGATCTCTTCTTGGGATACGGCGCATGAGATATGGAACAAATTGTGTGTCACCTATGAAGGAACCGAGCAAGTGAAGGAGGCCAAAGTCTACATGCTTGGTGGTCTTCTAGAGAACTTCAAGATGGGTAAGAATGAGAGAGTGGTTGGTATGTACACTAGGCTCACTGTCATCTTGAATAGTTTGGCCTTCCTTAGGAGTGTAATGGATAGAGGTACCATCAACGCCAAGATCTTGAGATCTCTTCCTAAGAGATGGGAGCCTAAGGTTACTTCAATTGAAGAGGTGTACAAGCTAAGTGAGTTGTCAACTGAGGAGCTGGTTGGTAACCTCCAAGCCCATGAACCTAGGCTTGACAAGCAAGAAGAGGAAGAGAAGAGAGAAGAAAAAGAGTCTAAGAAGATAAAGGACACAGCCTTCAAAGCACAAATTGAAGAAATGGTCCGGCAACAACAACTTGCCTTGAAGTCTCGCAACCCTTCCTCAAGTGAAGATGAAGGTTCCAATGAGCATTAAGCAAACTACTCAAAGGGGAACACTTCAAGAGCAAGCCCTCATCCTCAACTCCAAGATGCTATGAGTGTGGTCAAAAAGGCCACTACAAGAGTGACTGCCCAAAGGCCAAGAAGAGTCATCACAAGAGCAGCTACAAGAAAGACGACAAGTACAAGAGAGAAGCCAAGTACAAGAGGAAAGACAAGAAGGAGAGAAGATCCAAAGATGCAGTTCATGCAGTGTGGGAGGAGTCTTCTTCAAGCTCCAAAGATGGAGAATGTCATCTAGCTCTCATGGCCTGTACTAGTGAAGATGTATGTGAGGTAAGTGAGGTAAGCAAGGTAAGTGAAGAAAATTGGCTAGAGTTGCCTAAAGAAACTATAATTGATATGCTAAATGAATGCCAATCATCCTTTACTAAATGTAAATCTAAGAGGAAAAGGTTAGGCAAGATAGTTGATGATCTTTATGCTAAAATTGATATTCTTGATAAAAATGAAAAATTGCATCTTGAGAGCATAGATTCCTTGCAAGGGCAATTTCTTGACCTTGAACTTCAATACAATGGAGTAGAGGTTGAGAATGGTGTATATCTTAAAACTATTGAAAATCTTAAGATAGAAAACCAAAAGTGCCTAGATGAACTTGATACTCTTAAAACTAAAAATGTAGAACTCAAGCTTATTGATGATGCTAGGAGAGATGAAGTCTATGCTTATCAAAGAGAGATTGTTGTGCTTAAATCTGAAAATGCCAAGTTGCTTGCTCAAGTTAATGATTTATCTTCTAGGCCTATTTAACCAAGAAATGAAGTTGCTAGCTTAACTTTAGAAAAGGATTCCCTTCTTACTAAAGCCCTCTGTCTTGAGGCCAACCTTTTGCATGCTAGAGAAGATCTTGTTAGTCTTTCTACTACTGTTATAAATCTTAGTGATGATAATGCTAAGTTAAGATCTACTTTGCAAAGGTTTCTCTCGGGAAAGAAATCCCTCAATGATGTCCTAGAACACTCTACCAAACATGTTGGTACTAGTGGTTTGGGATATGATGGGACTGCTCCCAAAGGTAAGAAAAAGAGCAAGAACAAGGGTAAGAAGAAGAGTGTGGAACCTCCCATTTTCCATGGAGAGACTTCCGGCTCTAAGAACCCTATGGTTTGTGCTCATTGTAAATGTGATGACCATTACTCCACTTATTGTCCTTACAAGCCCAAGGGGACCAACCCAAAGATGAAATGGGTCCCCAAGCTAACCCCAGATCCCAAAGTTTGAGTTGGGTTCCGACATCCTTCTTTCTTGCAGGTTAAAAAGAGATGGATTGTTGATAGTGGCTACTCTAAGCATATGACTGGAGAAATCATCCATTTCAACAAGTTTTTGAAAAAGAAAGGAGGATCGGTAACCTTTGGGGACAACAAGAAGGGTAAGGTCATAGGTGAGGGTGATGTAGGCAATGAGATATGTATTAAAATGTGTTACTTGTTGATGTCCTACATCACAACTTAATTAGTGTTAGTCAACTTTGTGACAATGGATATATTGTGTTGTTTACTACTTTAGAATGCTTGCTTCTAGATTCCCTCTCCTACAATGTTATATATAAAGGAACTAGAAATGGTAATCTTTATGTTATTGTTCTTTATGCTCTTAAGCCCATACTAAATAGATGCTTGTTAGTGGATAAAAATGATCTTTCTCTTTGACATCGTCGTTTGGGTCATGTGAATTTGCATCAAATGAAGAAGTTGAACAAAAAGGACTTGGTTCGAGGACTTCCCAAATTGGATTTTGAAAAGGATGAGGAATGCCAACCTTGTACACAAGGGAAACAAACCAAATCCTCCTTCAAATCCAAAGGAGTGATGAGTACCAAGAGAGTTCTTGAACTTCTTCATATTGATCTATTCGGACCAATGAGAACGCAAACGCTTCATGGTTCCGAGTATTGTCTTATTATCGTTGATCATTTCTCTCGATATACTTGGACCTTCTTTCTCATTTCTAAAAGCAATACTCTTGATGTTTTCTCGAGTTTTTGTAAACGGGCTAAAAATGAAGCTTCTTGCCGAATTGTTTCTATTTGTAGTGATCATGGGGGAGAATTTGAAAATGATCTTTTTGAGTGTTTTTGTGAAAAACTTGGTTACTCGCACAATTTCTCTTCTCCTCGCACTCCTCAACAAAATGGGTTGTTGAGAGGAAGAACAAGTCGCTACAAGAGATGGCTAGGACCATGCTTCTTGAGTATGACACTCCTAAGAAGTTTTGGGCTGAAGTTGTTAGCACGTCATGCTTTGTGCAAAACTGAGTTTTCACACATCCTTCTTTAAAGAAAACCCCCTATGAACTATGGTGTGGTAGAAAGCTATCTATTGATTTCTTTCATGTTTTCAGATATCCTTGTTTTGTTTTAAACATGAAGGATACTCTCGAAAAGTTTGATCTGAAATCTTATAAGGCTTTCTTCCTAGGCTATAGCACTACTAGCAGGGCATATAGAGTATTCAACATTGAATTGTCTAAAATTGAAGAATCTATCAATGTTAAGTTTACTGAAACTAACCCTGTTGTTGGAAAGCATGTTGGTGATGATGATGTTGCAGATGAGTTGATTCCTATCTTAAAAGACCTCAATATCAAAAATAAAGGTAAGAAGGTTATAGAAGAAGAAGAAGAAGAAGAAAAGAAGGATCCCACTCCCCGCTTTGCAAAGAATCATCCCAAGGAGTTGATCATTGGAAACCCATTCGAGAGAGTGAGGACACGAGCTGCTCACAACAAAGAACAAGCAGATAGTGACTTCATCTCCCAACTAGAGCCAAAGAACATCAAAGAAGCCCTTGGTGGTGATGATGAGTGGATCCTTGTCATGCAAGAAGAGCTAGAGCAATTCGAGAAGAATTGTGTGTGGACCCTAGTGCCAAGACCAAGTGATAGAAAGATCATTGGCACCAAATGGTTCTACCGCAACAAGCTAGATGAGCAAGGAAAAGTGGTAAGAAACAAAGCAAGGTTAGTAGCACAAGGTTACAACCAATAGGAAGGTATTGACTTTGATGAAACTTATGCTCATGTTGCTAGATTAGAATCTATTCGTATGCTACTTGCCTTTTCTAGTTACAAAAATTTCTTGTTATATCAAATGAATGTTAAAAGTGCATTTTTGAATGGTACAATTGAGGAGGAAGTATTTGTTTCTCAACGTCCAGGCTTTGAAAATGACAAGTTACCCAATCATGTTTATTTGTTGCAAAAATCTCTCTATGGACTCAAACAAGCACCTCGAGCTTGGTATGAGAAACTAAAGAACTTTTTTTTAGATAACGGGTATGTCATGGGAAAAGTTGATTCTACCTTGTTTCTAAAACATACATTTAACCATTTTCTTATAATTCAAATATATGTTGATGATATCATTTTTGGCGGGACTGATCTTGATCTTTGCAAGGAGTTTAGTTCTCTTATGCAGAGTGAGTTTGAAATGAGCATGATGGGTGAGTTGACCTTCTTCCTTGGCTTTCAAATCAAGCAAACAAAAGAAGGAAACTTCATCAACCAAGGCAAGTACATAAGTGAACTACTCAAGCGCTTTGGGATGGAGAACATGAAGCCCATGGATACACCCATGTCAAACACCGCCAAACTTGACAAATATGAAGAAGGTGAAAAGGTAGATGAGAAGCTCTATAGAGGTATGTTTGGAAGTTTACTTTATTTAACTGCCTCTAGACTTGATATTATGTTTAGTGTTGGCTTGTGCGCTTGCTTTCAATCTAGCCCTAAGAAGTCGTATCTTATTGCTGTTAAGAGGATTCTAAGGTACTTAGCCAAAACCCAAAATTTTAGACTATGGTATCCTAAATCAAGGGATTTTACTCTTAAAGCATATAGTAATTGTAACAACCGTCTCGCAAAAATAGGATTAACTAATACGGAAGCGAATTATTTGCAGCGGATTACTGAAAATCACTGAAAATTTAAAACTTTTTGCAAAGAGATCCATTCACATGAAAACTCTTTAAACATGAACCAAAGTGTTTCCATTTCATCCTGGATCACAAGTACACAGCCTGTACAATTCCTTTTTAAGGATTACAACATTGACTGCCCTATTAACAAATATACACAGGCAGTATAAAAACTTCGAGGCACTAAGCCAAAACTCAGATTGATACATTTAAAACTTCGAGGACCTGAGAGTACAGAGACGACACATAAGACTACTATCTATATGACTAGACAGACAATATTTCCACTTGAGATCTTATTGTTGTCCCTGCTGTTGCTGCTGCTCTTTCCCTGTTCTAGGGTTTCTGCTCTGCCTTCCATGCATACCTAAAAATGTTTCCCACGGGGGTGAGACAATTGAAAATTGCCCCAGCGAGAGATATAACTCTCCGCCAAAAACATTATTATTGCAGTTTATCAAATTAAAATTGAGTAGGGGTTACTTTTACATTATCAGGTAGAATTATTCATCATAGAACAGAATAAGATAATCTCCATTCTCAAGGAGGTCATTGCATCTACCCATGGTAGATAAGTAATTCATCTGTCTATTTTGCAGAGAATATAAAGAAACATAATTAACATTTATCTACTAAGGAATGCACAAAGAAATGCAACATCAGCCAATGAATCTCCGTATTCAATCCTTAAGCAAACATGCTATACGTCTGATTACATTTTACAATCACACTTATGCCCTGAGGAGATGAGGTATACCGCTCATACTCCAACCAACCACGGTTACGTAAAGCATCGGTACCACACATAGGTCAATGGAAGAGCCAGATTCCCATGACCTCAACTATCTCGGTCAGTACGAGATAACATGCAGTTTATCTTGTGTCTCTGCTAGATAGCTTTCCAGGGTATACTGGCAACATCGCTATTAGAGTTATAGCCCATAGCATATACTCTCTTCAGGATATGGCCCGTAGCCAATGCCCGGTATTATTTTGTGGAGTCATGGCCCGTAGCCATGCTCTTATTGGGGTATGGTCCGTAACCAATCCCGTTCATAGGACATAGCCTGTAGCAATGCCTATGGGGCATAAGGATATAATTGCCCAATTACCCCCACATATTCAAAAATATGCGTTCTGAGTAAACTCGTTTCACCATTCAGCTAATTCTGACGCTGATGGATCTGTGATCAGGGCAACTACATTATATGGTATCACTTGATTAATTAGGTACATTATCATATTCTTTTAGCATCAGCCAAGTTTCCAAACATAACTTAATAAGACAAATGCTATAAAGAAAACATGTACTATTTCCATTAATCACTTCTCAGTCTTTATAAGACATGGGGATCTCAGTCCCTCATTTCAATACTGGGAATTTTCATTCCTTTGCAACTCAATGCCATAATCATATGGTTCTGGGTATTCAAACCCTTAGCTCATCATTGAGCATTATTACCACTTTTTCAGGTAATTATCACCTTCAGGTCACCTGACCAAGGTAAATATGATGCTTATTACATAAACATCTTCTCATGGCACTTAAGGCCCATTACTTCTCTTATTACCTCATACTAGGCAATAAGGTATAGCATGGCACATAAGGCCCAATAAACAATGTCAATACATAAAATGTCATAGCTCATACCTGGCTATGTTCATCATCACATCATACCTGCATGGTTAGTACAGATGATAATACATAAATTTCATATCAAGGTATACGATCATATCAGGTCACTTTCAAATCACATCTAAATCAAGCATAGAGCACCATGGTCGTGCAACCAAGAACGGTCGTGTAAAGGGAAGCCACCAGAGCCGTGCTACCTTGCACGGTCGTGCAAAGTGAAGCTACCACGGTCGTGCTACAGAAGTTCCCCTCATGAATCATATTCAAGTATGAATTCTATTCTTTCATTAGGGATTAGGGTTTCACATACCATCTCCCTTCTTTAGAATAGGGATTACATATAGCATCACCCTTCATTAGGGTTTCATATCACGTTTCCCATATTCAAGGTTTGCTAATCATTCCCAATTAGGGTTTCTCATGAAATCACCCTCAATTAGGGTTTCACATGGATACACCCTCAACTAGGGTTTCACATGGATACACCCTCAGTTAGGGTTTCACATGGATACACCCTCAACTAGGGTTTCACATGGATACACCCTCAACTAGGGTTTCATAAGGATACACCCTCAACTAGGGTTTGAGTTCAATAACCCTGTCAATTAGGGTTTATGTTCATGTTTAGGGTTTCATGATCTCTTTACTTAAGGATCATAACTCTTAACCACCACATGAATCATATTCATGTATGAATTCATGCTATCAACTTCTCAACTTGAATAGGTCATATCACCCTTTAGTTGAGTACATACAACTATGATTAACATAGTGTATCAAGTCATTGACCCTATAAGCAATTAGGAATTCATCCCTTAATTGGCACTAATCCCTTAGGTACTATTCGGGTTTCAACCTTTGTACCTTCTTTGATTATCATTACTAATCAACATTGGATCAATGGATCATTCATCATCTTGATTCTCAAGAGATTCAATCACATTGGACCTCCATTACATAGGGTATCCAATTGAATTAGGGTTTTCAATGTTGATTCCTTCAATCATTGAATTCATGGAACCAGTCATCAATTGGACCTACCCTCATACTTCAATTGAGTTTAATAGGTCAACCTTCAACTGATTTGACTCTCAATTGACCCTCAATCGATCATCAATTAGGGTTTGATTCAATTGAATTAGGGTTTGGAATCGATGATTCAACAACACTAATCAATGCAAGATTGGTTACTTTGAAACTATTGAACCATTATCCAAATTGGGTATGAACTGACCCCAAACGGTCTTGAGGTCGTTTGGATGACCTCCAAACGGTCTTGAGACCGGTTTCCCATCATATCACTCAAATCCAAGCCATCCAATTAAGGTTTGGATCATTGGATTGATCACCAAATCAGCATTGCATTGTATAACAGCTTGGTACCTTTAGACCTTCAAACACCTAACCATACTCAACCCTAGACCTCCAAACGGTCTTGGGTGACCACCAAACGGTCTTGAGACCGTTTGGATGAGCTCCAAACGGTCTTGAGACCGTTTGGCCCATCCAACCTTTGGATTCTAGTGAAAAATCATCATGGATTGGTCTATCGAGTTGATCAACAGATCAGCACTACATTGCAATATGATTAGTACCTTTGGACCTTCAATTGGTCAACTATACTTGACCCCAGACCTCCAAACGGTCTTGAGGTGACCCCAAACGGTCTTGAGACCGTTTGGATGATCCCCCAAACGGTCTTGAGACCATTTGGGCTAATCAACCCAAAATCTCAAATTAGCTCATTGTGATTTCAGCACTGATTTCAATTAGGGTTAGCCCAATTGATTAGCCTTCAACTCATGACTCGTTTGGAATTAATCCATAAAATTTGGTGAGTCATTAGATCACATCATTAGGAACCGTAATCCCAAACGGTCAATGCTTGGTCAATGCACTCAAATGGTCTTGAGACCGTTTGCCCAAAAAATTCAATTTATTCAGATTGAAAATCAGCACTTAATCCAATTAGGTTTCCCTAATTGATTAGGCTTCAACGCACGATTCCTTTGGAGTTAATCCCTCAAATTTGTAGGGTTATTAATAAACATAATTATGAACAGGAATCACATACGGTAAATGCTTGGTCAACCATCTCAAACGGTCTTGAAACCGTTTTCTCAACCAGGTCAAGTTAATCAGGTTGAAAATCAGCACATAATTTAATCCGATTTCCTAATTGATTGGCCTTCAACTCTCGATTCATTTGGAGTTAATCCCTCAAATTTGGAGGTTTATTAATAAAAATAATTATGAACAGGAATACCATACGGTCAACGCTTGGTCAACCATCTCAAACGGTCTTGAAACCGTTTTCTCAACCAGGTCAAGTTAATCAGATTGAAAATCAGCACATAATTTAATCTGATTGCCTAATTGATTGGCCTTCAACTCTCGATTCCTTTGGATTTAATCCCTCAAATTTGGAGGGCTATCAGCCTACATAATTAGGAACAAAATTCCCAAACGGTCAACGCTTGGTCAACCATCTCAAACGGTCTTGAAACCGTTTTCCCTTAAACGGTTTGCTGAAACCGCATAGCCAATCAAATTAAAACGATTTGGAGTAGCTATCAAAATGGTTTTGCTTGGTAATTTTCTTTGGATAAGCATATATGATGATGTCATCATCCCCTTCCTTCGAACAACCAATAACAGTGACCGTTCTTGATGGAAATTGCAGCAAAGAAACAAGAGTGTATCAAATTGAAGAAATCAATCAACAAAGCATAGAGAATTGATGCAATAGCAATGTTTAAGGGTTTGAGTTATAAAACCCACCTCCAATTGAGCTCCAAAGCTCCAAGCTCATGCCATTAATGGTGGATGAAGCTCTTGAAACTCCCCCTAGGCTCGTCCTCAAGATTTTGATTGCAAAAGTTGGCTAGGGTTGAAGAGGAGATCGAAATAAGAAGGAATCCATAATTTATTTTTGATTTTCACCATGAAATCATGGAGAACGAAGGTCAAGGGATTACCCACAGGTTGGGGACGTGCTACCTGCTCCTCCCTAGCTCCTTGGTCGGTTTTGCAAGCAAGGGGAAGAAGAAAATCCGAAAAAGGCCTTGGTTTGGGCTTGGAAATGGCACTTTTATAAGGAAATTGATGAGAGAGAAAATGCCTTATAAAAATCTAATTAATCCCAATAAAGTGGCCGCCTCTTCCCCCTCAACTACCTTGGGTACGAGGCACCTTCCTTGCCTTTAATTCTCCTTCATTATCCTCAATTTAAAGAAAAGCAAATTAAACACCTTAATGCTTATAATATAATATCCCACATGTGAGTGGATATTACTTTTCTTTATAAAAAGGTGAGTGGAATTTCACCTACTTAAGATATTTTCGTTCCTTATCTTGTTAAAGGAACGTCCATCCTTATTCAAAATCAACCCAAAACATTTTGGTTGAAAGCCCTTCAATTATTTTTATTCATTTTTGTCCTAAATCGAATTAGGGTTTCAAATAGGCATTATTCTTGATTATTTTAATGTCAAGATTCTCTCTCCTACAACTTAATTCAAATGAGGAGTCCCTCTCATTTTATTTTCTCTACATGATTCCAAGAAACATTAAGGACCATATTGAAGTGGTAATTTGCATATTGAACCCTAGATTTTGGGTAAATTGCACATTACACCAAAACTAGGTTTTAATGCACAAGGATTGCTTTACAAGCTTAATCTTGGTGTCCAAGCTTGTGGAAACCATACCACTACATCATATTCATTCTTATGATGTCTCAACATCAGAGGAACATCTTATCATGCAACATTTTCAATTTAACCCCTCAACTTGTGTAATTTGCACTTTAGTCCAAAATAAGCAAACATTGCTTCAACATTGTTCAAACAGGACCAAAATTGAAACATAGGTTCCTTTTGAGCCTTAATTACTTTTCACAATATGAGATTAAGCATATAATCATCTTTCTTAATCAAAACACCTAGGGTTAAAGCATAACCCATGTCAGGGATGTTACAGTAATGCGGATTACGTAGGGTGTTTGGTTGATAGAAAGTGCACAAGTGGCACTTGCTTTATTCTAGGACCATGCTTAGTGTCTTAGTTCTCCAAGAAACAAAGTACAGTGGCATTATCAACTACCGAAGCTGAATACATTGGAGCCGGGAGTTGTTGTGCACAGGTCCTATGGATGAAGCAAATGCTCCAAGACTTCAACATATTTTTTTTATGCTTCTCCTATCTATTGTGACAATACTAGTGCAATCAATCTATCTTACAATCCTATATTGCATAGTAGAGCCAAGCATATAGAGGTTCGCCATCATTTTCTTCGTGACCACATTACCAAGAAGGATATTAATATCACACATGTGGACACAGAAAATCAGTTGGCAGATATCTTTACAAAACCTCTAGCTAGAGATCAATTTAATTTTATTCGATCTAAATTGCTTATTGTTGATTTGAATGATCTTGCCATGTGATCTAGCTAGTTGTATCTTTCCTATATGCTTGCTCATGTCTATCTTCACCTTGTTTTGCCTATATATGCTTATTTGTGCCTAAATTGCCTGTCAACAAGCTTAGTTTTTGCTTGCTTTTGGAATTTCATGTTTTATCACTAAATAGTGCCCAATGATGAGCTAAATATGCCTAAGTATGTTAATTATACATAATAGAATGGAAAAATGAATTTAATTGACATGTATATGGCTAGAATCCAAGAATGTGACTGTTAGGTCAGGTTGACCTTCGGTCGAGTTTCCATGCTGGAAAACTCGACCGATCAGGAGCCAAGAGCAGGTCTTCAGTGGACCGTTCGGTCGAGTTTCCCACACTCAGAACTTGACCCATCCGCGGGTTGAGCCAACTTAAAAGTTAGGATCAGCCGACTATTTTCCCTTGCAACTAGAAAATAGCCGACCGATTCCTTGCGTCTAAGCCCCAAGCTCTCACACCCAGCCCTAAACCTCCCGTTCCTAACCCTAGGGTGACCTAGCAACCCTGTTCTTGACCTCCCCAGACGCTCGTGGTGGTGTTTCTTCGGCGTTTGAGGTTTGCATTTGCTCGTGTGCACGTTTTCTTCTTATTTTCATTTCCATGGCTTCCCATAGACAAAAACGTGCTGCTCCCGGCAATGCTCAAGCCTCCTCCTCGACTAATCTCTTTATTCCGTTTGATAACACCTCCTTTGTGTCTCTTGAGGTGGTAAATCGGTATAAGGATCTTCTTCCCTGATCTCCTTTTCCGTTTCGCCCCTTGGTTGACCCAAATCATTTTCAAGCGGTTATTACCTCTATTTCGAGGCTTCTCTCTAGCCATCACTTGTCTGCCCTTGCGATCGAATGTGACTGCTTTAACAATCAAATGTCTAGCACTAAGGCAATACATGAGTTCTATGCAAACCTGTGTTGGAACTACGATTCACTTATCCCCCCGCCGAATACTAAAATAGTTCTTACTTCGATGATCGCCAGTCAACGTTTCTAAATTTCCGAGGATACCTTAAACCTCTTTGTTTCCAGAGACGAGGAAAACAACACTTGGCGTAAGGACTATGGATAGTATTTTGATCTTTTTGACCCGGAAGGTTTTTACAAACACCATGAATTGACGCTACCGGAAATTCATCAATTTTTAAAGAAACCCGACGTGGCCTACAAGAAGAAGTCTACCCTGTCTTCATCCTCTCTTGACCTGCAGAAGTGCATACTGGCTTTGGTGATTAACTGTAATGTCCATCCTAAGCGAAATCAAACGGACATTGCGGAAAACACCACAGTCATTATGTATTGTTTGCTAAGCAATATCAGTGTCAAATGGGCCAGATATATCTTACACCACATGACATGTTTTGACACTGGAAAGAACACCAAAGGAACCCACCCTCCCTACCCAGCTCTGATCTGTGGTCTTTTCCAGTTCTCCACTGATAAATCCCTCTTTTCTGACTTCCACTACCCGGTTACTAGAAAAGGTGTTTGTATTAGTGAAACCACTCTTCAGAAGGTTGTCTGTGTGTTCTCTCCTGCCTCTGGTGCTTATGCTTCTACCTCTTCCTCTATTGACCCACCCTCCTCCACCCGTGCTCCACCTCTGCAGCCACATCCCTGACCCAGCCATGTGTCATTTCGTGCCTCCAATGAGACCCTTCTGGGATATATGATGAATGAACAGGCGTACAACCGTCAGGTTCAGGAATACATGCACCAGGATATGTGTTCAATCATGTCTACCATGAACCTCTCATGTGCTTCACCCTACCCCGCCTACTAGCCATACCCAGGTAGTGCTTATGCTTCTTATGCATACGAGCATTACTTCCCTACTCCCGAGCCTTCCACTGCCGCTCCGCCACCGTTTGTTGTTGGTAGTTCTACTCCTACATTCCTGCCATTACCTGCTGGCCCCCTAGCCACCTTGCTCGCCTCTTTGGGTGACTCTGCTCCATCCTTCCCGCAGGCCAAGGAGCTTCTTGCTCTTGGTATGTCGTGGGCCGAGCAGAATTCCCGCTGGCCCAGTTGTTCTTTTGGTCCTCCTGATGATGAGGAGATGCCAGACCAGGCTGAGGATGCTGATGCTGAAGATGGTGATGGTGAGGATGCTTCCGACGACGGCGATGGTGATGGTGTTGGATCTGATGCTGGCACTGCTGCTCCGCCTTCTGACGGGGATGAGGACTACAACCCTGGCGAGGATGATGATGTCGTAGATATATATAGCTTAGATGTTTAGGTGGTTTCTTAGATTATAGTCTAGCATGTCAATCATATACATCTTTCTAGACTCTTTTGTACAAGAAACATCCTGGCACATTCTTCTGAGTTGTACTATTTCTTAATAATGTTTTTCTCGCTTTATGATTGTAGTTGCTTTCATGAGGACATCTATCTGAGTTGTAATATGCTAGATATGCACTTTGTCTTTGTACTCTATTTTATCTTATGCGTTGGTGCTATTCTTAGCTATATTTTGATAATGACTTGGATTGTGTGTTCTCCTTTTTGGTTGTGAGCTATATGCTTTCAATTGTTGTTTACTGCCTTGTATACATGTTTTTGGTTGAGTTTTGGAGAAGACCTATTTTTTGCTCTTCTACACCCCCTATATTTTTGATAATGTCAAAAGGGGGAGAGATCTTTCAAGGTAGATCAGTCTTAAAACTCAATCATATTGCTTTATCTTTGATAGAATATAGTTTTTTTCCTGTGAGATCCTTTCTTGTTCAAATTCACTATTCTTTATGTGAACTTGCAAAGGACTACACATTACATGGATATTGGTATTGCTATGTGTAGAGAAAATAACATGCAGGTTAGAGGAAGCATAGTTTGAGGGGGAGCAATTCACAATTGTTCTTATCATGAATCCCCCTAATTCACAAGGAAAAGGTATAACTTTTATATCCTTTTCAATATGTTTGAGGAATGGTTTGTCATTGTCAAAAAGGGGGAGAATGTTGACCGAGAGGTTATACATTACCTATATTTTGATAATGACTTAACCATTCCACTCATATGTATCTAATATGTGTGTTTAAGATTGTTTGCAGGCATTAGGTACATGAAAATGATCTAAAATCCAAAGCCCTAGAATGGGTCCAGTTCAAGTCAAAATAGCTACACATGTGCGTTTTGGAATTTCTATGTAAACGACCTTATAAGTTCTATGTAATCACTTGTAATGATGAATTGACTTGTATCTTAGAAGAGAAAAATGTTTGGGACAAAATTCACCAAGTGATAATCACTTTAATTGCAAATTAGAAAATTGATTACAGGCACTTGGGCGGTCGAGTTTCCCTGGCTTGAAACTCGGCCGATCATCCTTGGTCAATTTTTTGAAGATTGCATCAGTCGAGTTGTGCTTGCACAGAACTCGACCGATCAGGTAACTGGCCATTTCGAGATTAAATGGTCGGTCGAGTTTTGTCAGGACAAACTCGATCGATCATTTGAATATCAGTTTTGTCTTTTACGTGATCGGCCGAGTTAACCCTATTAAAACTCGACTGATTGCTCTATACGGAATTTGCAGAAAAAAATGATGTGACCGTTGGTGAGTGTTTTGGGCAAAAATAGAGTCGTTTCCTTGAACAAAAAACGGCTATTTTTGTATCCAAGTGTCCCACAACTTAAAGGGGCACCCTCAACTATAAATAGACCCCCTTGGAGTTCATTCCAAGTTGCTCTTCCATTGCAAACTTGGTGCTAGCATAGTTGAGAGTGTTCCAAGCCCTTGAGCCCCTTTCTCTCTCTACCTTCAAGATAAATTCGTGAGTTATGAGTGAGTTAGGTTCATGTGTATGAGAGCTATCCCTTGTATGATGAAAATCTCTCCTTTCTCTCTTCCTACCTCCTATTCCCTTTGAAGATTGATTGAAGTTGCTTCTCTAAGTGAAAGAGAAGTTGATGTTGCTCTTCCCCAAGTGAAGGTGAAGATGGTTGTTGTTCTTCACGAGTGAAGAAAGCAAGCTGCTCCAAATCTCCAAGAATAAGGAGAAAGGTGCAAAATCTCTCCAAGAGAAGGAGAGGTGCAAGGAAAAGCTCAAGTAAGATGGGTAAATCCTGCAAGGCTGAAGACTAAGGCAAGAGTGGGTAAGTCCTTTGAAGAAGGCTGAAGACTACTTGCAAAGTGGGTAAGTCCTTGGTAAGGTTGATGATCTTATCTTGAGAAACTAAGTCCTTGGTTGTGTGGTTTATGTATCTTGTAATCTTATTGTGATATATAAGAGAACCAAGTTGCAAATCCTAGAGTTTAACCAACTCTAGGTAGTGGACTGACATCGCTCCTATGTTTAGGACGTGGAACCACTCTAAACCACCTGTCCAAGTGTGTGCTATTCCTTGTCTCTTATCCTTGCTTTGAATGCTAGATTAAGACATCAAATTACTGTTTGGTTTAGTTTCTGCACTAAATATAAAGTGGTGGTCTAATTGATTTTGTGAAGTGTGTGAAGCGCTATTCACCCCCTCTCTAGAGCCCATTGATCCAACAATGTTCTCACATTAGCTGACCCAACTCCATTTCTTAATGATCAAATCAGAGGATTATATGGATTTCAGTACCTTAGGATCACAAATTGCACCAAAGATGGACTTCTATCAAACATGTGGTCATGGTGTTTGAGTATCCTCATCCAACCATCCAAAAAAATTCTTTCAGGTGATCACGTCAAGAATATGTAAATCTCATTTTGATGTTCAGACCCATGGATCAGGTGATCTCGTCACAATAGGTTACACAGACAAAGAAACTAGATAAAAAGGATCATAACCTAAATCATTTGATCGCGTCAAAAGATTGTGCGTTCATTGTTTGTTGAAATTTGAGATCTCAACATCCCACAATAATACAATCTTATTTAAATAGAAAATGAGTACGGATAAGAAGATAGAAGATCATAAAATCTTTTCAAGAAGTTATGCAATTCATCCTAGTTGGGGTCTGAGATCTTCATACCCTCACAAGAAACATATCCATTATTCTAATCAAATCAGAAATATATTGGGAAATATCTTTTCATTAAGAAAATAGAGATAATACAACTAATGTAGAAAATGGGTTATGGGGTTATTCTCCATGCCCCAGAAGAAAACTAATTGAACATAAGAACAAGATTACAAAAACATCCTACAAGCAAAAGTAGAAAAAGTGATACAATAAGTGACATCTTTGTCTTTGGAGTATCCCCTCCTTTTATAGGGAGGAAGGAGGGGGAAATACCTTATAAATGAGACTTTGTGGTGACTGCAGATACTGGATCTACTTTGATAGAAGTTTGACTACAATAATGTCCTTCTTAATTTGAATTTTGACAGGTTATTACATGCATTTTTTTCACAACATAGAAGCATATGGAATTTACAAACCTTTGTAGTCAAAGGATTATATTTTTATAATATTAATTGTTTGGGCCCAAATGTACAAATTTAATTGTGTTTCCTTCTTTTAATATTTTGACCATCTGACTCTCTTTGTTGTAGATTTCATCAATAGAGATTTTGAGAAGATTTATCTCCCATTAAAGGTTCCAAATTAGTCCAACAAATAGGATTTTCTTGTAGGAAATTAAATTCCCTTTCCAAGTATATTTGCACATTCAATTTGGAGTTCATACACAAAAGATATGACACTTTTGGTGTGGAGTATATATGTATTTTAGGCACTTTGAGAAATTGTGCAAACATCTTCCAAGAATAATTTTGGGAATTTTTGCTCTTTGAAATAAATTGTATATTTTCATACAAAAGGCATAATAAATTAAGTAAAAACTCCGATTTATTAGAATAAAAAACAAACTAAGATTATTAAATAAAATTATTCAATAGCCAACTAATTATTGTCAACTAAGGATAAATTTTTTTACCAAAAGAGCTGATGAGTTTGTACTCCTCATTACTCGGCTTAGGATGAAGGCTGGATTGTTGATGCTTCAACTTCATGACCTATGTGAATGGATTGAAACTTGAAAATACTAGTATGTTTCAATGTGTTTTTTATAAGGAGTATGCCCCTTTAATATAGGTTATGAGGCCCTCATAATAAATACAATGTGTGTGAAAGAAACTAACAATCAAAAAAATAAATACAATCAATGGTCAACATTATACATATGGTCAATTTTTATATTAATTAAAATCAATCCATAGACGAATTGACAATCAATAAATATTAACACCCCTCCAACTCAGGGTGGATCAAAGACGCATATTTTGTGAATCAACTTGTTGTGATTTGAGATAGTGTGGGTTTTTGTGAAAAGGTATGCAATCTAATTTGTAGAGCTTATGAAGGGGAGCATGATGATACCATCTAGATGCTTTTCTCTCATGAAGTGACCATCTTTATCTATGTGCTTAGTCCTGTCATGAAAAATTGGATCACTAGCAATTCATATGACGCTCTTGTTGTCACTAAACATAGGTGTAGCATCTAAAATAATAACTCCCATATCACTTAGAAGCCAATAGATGTGTACTAGTTCTTGAGTGGTGTCATGCATCGCTCTATACGTTGTCTCAATGGAAGAAAGAGATACAACATCTTATTTCTTGCTCCTCTACAACACTAAAGAATCACCAAGCAGAAGACTAAAACTAGTAGTGGAGAGTCTAGTGGTTGGGCATCCAACCTAGTTAGCATCAATGTATGCACGTAGGATAAGGTTACAAGACGAGCTCATGTGTAGAAATTGTGTGATTGTTCTTTGTATGTAGCGTATGATATGGAGTACAAAAACACAGTGAACACTTCGGTGAGTAGATAAGAATTGTGACACAATGCTAACAACATGTTGAATATCTGGCCTAGTGATGCACAAGTATAGTAGTTGTCTTACTAGCTGACAATACCTTGTCAGATCAGGTAATGGATCATCATTAGTTGGGTGCATTTTGGCATGGAGTTCAAGAGGTTTCTCTACATCCAGTAAGTCAGATATTTTGGCACACTCAATGATATATGTTGCATGCTTTTTCTAAGAGACTAGAATTCCTTTCTGCCCATGAGCAATCTCTAGGCCTATAAAGTAGTGAAGTTGTCCAAGGTCATTCATCAGAAATTTTTTAGCAAGAAAATGTTGTAATTCATTGATTCCTACTACATAATCTCCTGTGATTATCATGTCATCCACATACAGGAGAAGCGTGACTCATCCTTGAGGTGTTTGGCGTACAAACATTGAATAATGATATGAGATTTGGGTGTAACCTGCACATGTGATGGCTTGTCTAAATCATTCAAACCAGGCCTTGGGTGCCTATTTGAGTCCATAAATGGCTTGACATAGAAGAAAAACCTGAGATTCATGTGCTACTAGTCCTGGAAGTAGATCCATCTATACAGTTTTTTAGAGTTCTCTATGTAGAAATGCATTTTGCACATCCCTCTGGTATAGAGACCAAGGATAGGATGCTACAACAGAAAGAAAAGTTCTGATGGTTCTCATGTGAGAAACTAGAGCAAACATTTCTTCATAGTCTATCCATACTTCTAAGTGAAGCCTCTAGAAACTTGGAGCGCTTTTTATCTGTCAATTGTGCCATCAACCATGTGCTTGATTTTGTAAAGCCACTTGCAACTAATAGGTGGAGTAGCTGCGGGTAAAGGGACAAGATCCCAAGTGTGGGTGTGTTCAAAGGCTTGGAGCTCTTCTTGCATAGCCTTCTTCCAATGTATAGAACTAGAAGCTTCCTGATATGAAGATGGAACATGATCTGTATGAAGAGAAGTTAGGAAACTTCCATATTCTAAAGAGTAACATCTGACTATTGAATGATCATAATGTGGATTTGGTTAGTGTCTGTGTTGATGTCTTCTTGGACCCACATTAATATCACTAGAAGAATGGTTTTGTAAAACATTTGGATCATAATCATGTCTCGTGCCATCAAATGATGTATGAGGGTCAACATGGGTAGCCTCAATGCCTACTGGCGGTGATCTGACATGAGGCTCAACATAGGCAGCCTCAATCCCAGTGGAAGGTTCAACATGGGTATCCTCAATCTCAATGGGAAGCTTAATATGTGTAGCTTCAATTTCGGGGTCTGTGGAGAAAGTTGTTGTGGTAGTAGATTCCTCATGAGGGATGGTGATGAATTCATAAAGCAATGAGTTTTCTATGTTGGTGGAAGTATGTAAGGTGTATCGTCGAGGAATGTAACATGTTTTACTATGCACAGATGATGGGTAACAGGGTTAAAAAAAGGTACCCTTTGTGTTCATTACTGTATCCTAGAAGGACACAACGTGGAGATTGTGCCTCAAGTTTGTTTCTCTCGTATTGGGGAAGAAGGACAAAGAAAGTACAATAAAAAAATGCAAGTGGGTGTAGGATGGTGATTGATTGTAGAGTTTTTCATGCAGTGAGATTCCTCCAGGGTTTGAGTGGGTATGAGATTAATGAGATAAGTGGATGTGAGGATGGCTTCAGCCTAGAAGCATTGTGGAATGTCGAAGCTAATGAGCAAAGCATGAGTGGTTTCAAGAATGTGTCTGTGATTTCTCTCTACAACACCATTTTGTTCATGGGTGTAAGGACAACATTGTTGAAAAATGGTTCCTTGGGAATTGAGGATCTCACACATGGTAGTAGATGTGTACTCCTTTGCACAATCTATGCAGAATTCACAAATGACTTTATTGTGTTGGGTCTTAATTCTATTGGTGAAAGATTGGTATTTGTGTGGAATCTATGACCCGTTGAATATGAGGTAAATCCATGTATATCTTCTGATATCATAAATAAAAATTACATAATATTGAAATCTACTTTCAGAGGTGATAGGTACAGGCCCCCAAATATCAGAATGAACACGATAAAATATTACTACTTTTATTGGTTGAGTTTGAAAAAGGAAGAGCTACAACTTTAACAAGTTTACAACTAGTACACTCTTATATGAGTGGAACTACATATTGAACAAAGTGTTCCAGACTTAACAAGACTACTAAGACTACTTGGAGATATATTTCCTAATCTATAATGCCATAAATTAGGTGAGAGTATTACTCCGATGGAGGCAATGTGACTGGTGTTTAGGATGTGAAGACTAGACACATGATATAGATCACCAACTCTAATTTCAGTGCAAATCTCTTGGTTTGAGCGTGGGTCTTGCACAAAATACCAAGCTTTATAAAAAAATCACTTTGAAGCCATAATCACAAATTTTCACAACAGATACACGATTCATATGCAAGTTAGGAACATGCAATACCATGAATTGAGGATTGAGATGTGATGTATCTAATTTGACATATATTAATAATTGAGTCATCTATTGTTTCTATTGGTGGTGGTTGTAGAGAATAATAATTTCTTAAAATAGAAGAATTTGGAGTCATATGATATGTGGCACATGAATCCATGATCAAAATTTTACATTTCGTATCCGTAGTCGAGGAAGATGAAGATGAAGTTACGCTTTCAATGCTTGAAGATGTGTGTGTTCCATCACTGCCCATCTTCATGATTTGGCAACTTGGCTGCAATCTCTGTGGGGGAGAGAGTTGTTTTTACAGTCCCACTCGCTATGGAAGCAGTGTTTGTTGTAGTCGGACAGAAATACGCTTGGTTCTTTCCTTGTATTCTTGATAGAGATTTGGGTGAAGATTGAAACATCCTGTGATCGGATGACCCATTTTGTGACAATGTGTACACATTAGATGATCACGAGAATTTTTTCATGCAATAGTATTGGTTGCAAGAGCCATGTCAGTGCCAGACGTGATAGGAGGCAGATTATGCGTTGGTGTTGTAGTCTTCGTGAGTCGAAGATGAGTTTCATCCGTCACAAGCTCAAAGATGATAGATTCTATAGAAGGCGTCATCGATCGTTGTATGATGTTGGTCACACATGGCTGAAATTCTGAACAAAATCCATAAGAAATTGATACACCTGAAGTCCTTATTGTGTGATGTGCATGTAGAGCATGCATGCCTTTTGATGTTGCAAAGATGCCAAAGGCTAAGCATGTGGTCGTAGAATTTAGAGATGCAAAGATCACCTTGTATTGCTCGTGTTGGCTCCAATGCAAATTGAAATTTGTGACTGACGCTTGATTGAGTGAACCGACTCTCAAGACTGGCCCATATGGAAGCAGCAATGGTGTATTCTTAAATGATGCTATCTCGAAGATTTATGTGAACAAAACTGATGAGGCGGGACATAATTTGTTCGTCATGAATCTACCACTTTGTAAATTTAGAATTGATGAGAGCACCCTCTTTTTCATTAGATCAAAAGGTGTTGAGAAGGAGTTTTGGAAGGATCTAGGTGAGAGAGAATGTGGTGCCCAAGGAGGTCACTCTGAACAGTTGCTCGTCGTGGCCACTAATCTTTGATAGTGTGTAAAAGAATTCCTGATGCATGATGTAGGAGGAGGTTATTGTTGGTGTTGTTGCCTTTGACTTGTGAAACAATGGAAAAAAAATGACCCACGGTATATTTTCATGAGAGATGGAGGGATAAACCAAATCCGAATTTTGTTCTAATACCATGTTAATGGATTGAAACTTGAAAATACTAGTATGTTTATGTGTTGTTACAAAGAGTATGCCCCATTATATATAGGGGAAGAGACACTCTTTACAGTAATAAATACAATGAATGTGTGAAAGAAACTGCCAACCAACTATATATATATTGTCAATAGTCAACAATATACATATAGTCAATGTTAACATTAATTCACAATCAATGCATAGGCCAATTGATAATTGGTTAATATTAACAACCTAAACATTTATTTGTTTGTTGATTTATCAATATCAAGTGAGCAGATAAACATACGAGTATGAATATATAGGTGCTAATTCATTTTTCTCTATTTTTTTAAAGTAGTTATCTAATAGATAAACCATTAGCAAACATCAGTGAAGGTATTAACTTAAAGTTTGGCGTCTCATGGGTTGAAATCTCCTATATCGTGGACAATGTATAGTACATCCCAACCATACTCCACAAATTAATGGATCAGTACAGACATTGGATACAAAAGATAAGAGTCCGCGTCGCATGGGGTGGCTCAATTGTCCAAAGCCCCAACGCAAAGTGTGTAGCAGTGTCTGAGCACTGAAACCCCCACAAACCACGTTGCACGTATGTTATCCGAAAAGATTAGCCAGTCAACCATGTGCGAATTAAGCTTGGAGATAAGCCCTGCATGTGCGCATCTAACGCATGCCTCCAGCTTCTGGCTTCGTGGTGCGCGCTACGCTCCCTCCTGTCGTCGTTTCCCCAGCTGCTTACGACGCGTGTGGAAACAGGTGTCGGATGCAAGGGCCGTCAGCCGCGCCGATGTGTCACTACAGTGAACGGCGAGCAGAAGCTATAAATTTAGGAACGCCAATGTCGCTCTGCATCATCCATCCAGCCTGAAAGTCTTATATCGATAAGCGAGCTGCAAAAGTCTTGAGGTGTTAGAGTCAGACCACAAACGAAGAAGAGATGTCTTCCTACGACCCGTCCAGGGGCGGACAAGCTCAGGTAAGGGGCGCTGTGAGGCAAAAGCTTGCTTTCTCGACAAGCGATAATCTTTTCTCCGACGGCTTACCATACGCATGCAGGAGGTCCGCGAGCAAGTGACTGGCGTGGGGAGGGACGCGGCGCAGGCAACCCGTGATGCCGCCCAGGCGGCGAGGGATAGGGCCGCTGGGACGGGCCAGGGCGCCCAGGGCTACGCCCAGCAGGGTGTTGATTACCTGAGAGACAAGGCCGGGCAGGCAGGGCAGCAGGTCCATGAGGCCGGCCAGCGGCTCCATGAAGCCGGCCAGCATGCTCGTGACAGCGCGTACTCCACCGGACAGCATGCGCGTGACACCACGTACTCAACTGGGCAGCGCGCTACCGACACCGCTCGTGGAGCAGGGCAGTACGCCACCAGTGACACCGCCCGCGGAACCGGCCAGTACGCGAGCGACACCGCTCGCGCGGCTGGGCAGCACACCCGGGACGCTGCGCAGGCTGGTTCTGACACTGCTGGCGGCTTCTTGCAGCACGTGTGTATCATCGGCTCACTATCTCAACATGTAGTCTAAGCGTTTGTACCTCTTTCTTCTAGGTATTGATAGAGAAACGATGTTGGTTGCTGTGTTACTTTGCAGGCAGGGGAGCAGATCAAGGGCGCGGCACAGGGAGCAAAGGACGCCGTGAAGAGCACTTTGGGGATGGGGGAGAAGACCGGCACTGGGTCCACTGGCACGGGAACTGGAACTGGAACCGGAACGGGCAGGGGATCCTCTCTGGACGAGTATTAAGAGTGCTGTCACTGCAGAGAGTCGTGCCGGGGGAAGCTGATCTGAGATACAAGCAATTGCAGCCCCTGGAGTTTCCTTTTCCTAAGCTTTGGTTTGATGTTGTTGTCCAGGTTTAATTCCATGTTTTCATCGAGTGGCGTTGTGAGATCCCAGTGTGTTTTAGTCGGATGGCTGGGATTATACGTGAATAATGTTCCTGGCGGGGTTATATGATGCCTCGTCGGGGTGTTACTGTGCAGTTTGTTTCTTTTATGTCATTGTTAATTATGTATGAACCCATAAAACTTCAATCAAGTCCTGCAAAGTTGTGTCTGCTTCGGATATATTTTAAATAAAAAGGGTAACAACATATTGTGGCATTGGATCTAAGATTTGCTTTGAATATAATAATGAATTTTCGGAACTGTGTTAGTGTTTTTAAATAAGAGATTGAAAATTAAGAATATTTACCATCATAGGGCATGTTGGTTTCTGGATCTTGTCGTATTGGATTGTATCCATTTGTAGAAAATTTATCTTTGATTTACAAGATTCTAGGAATCGGGCTAATTCCGGAATTTCAGAAAATAATATGAATTCCGTATTTTAATCTATCAAAATTCTCTCGTCGTATAGCTGGCTCATGGATTCAAAAAAATTAAATCATATATTTTTCAAATCCGGGAAATCAAATATAAAATTTGTGTTTGTGAAATTTTGACAAATATTTTATAAATATTGGATGATATAAATGCAGGATGTTTAAAAATTCAGCAAACCAAACGTGGTTTGGCCTGAGTTGTATTGGCAAAAGTTTTGTAGTGGTTGTATCTTTCAGGTTATCGGCCTCGGTACTTGCAGTCAGGAAGGAACGGTTTTAGTGCAGCCTTTTATCAGCCTTTTACCTGGTCGCTCGATAATGGATGTTTCGGAGAATTATACAGAAATTGACAGATTATACATTTAGAATTTGAATCAATGTGAATTGATATGCACTACATATAACGTCATCGCTGAGATTTCATAGCAGGTGGTGAATACCATGGTAACATCCATTGACATTGCCATATTATACTCGAGATCAACTTTTAGTCACCTCAGGTTGCACTTATGGTGACTTATTCCTCAGTGCTGTCGCTTAGTCTCTCTCTCTATCAGCGTTCGCCATAGATATTTACAGTTTTCATTTGCTGGGTCTACTTAATTTCTTGATTGCTACACGTTACTCTTACCACGCCATTATAAGGATGGGTGGTTTGCAAGCCATCAAGATGGAAAAGTTTAGATGAAGGCTTCACCGTAACAAGTATATCAAAATCATCAGCAAACACGGTTTGGACATGCCACAAAAATTGATTCAGAAGCAACCTATTGAGCCACGAAAATCGATTCAGAAGCAACTCATTGACCCAACCACAACAACCCAGGTAAGGATGGCTCACCATAGCTTCATATTGGATAGAAGATCGTTAGAGTATCCATATTCCCATCCCAGATTATGGTGGATAGAGCTGCACGTGGGTCACAACAATTTTAGAGTTTTCTTCCACGAAGTTTAGAGTTTTCTTCTACGAAGACCGGAAGGTCAGTTCATGGGTGGTAAGAAGTTATGATTGCACCGAGACCGGAAGGCTGGTCTTCTATCAGTTCAAAGGTGGATAGTGATGATTGTAGGTGGTGCGTTACACTTAAATTACAAATGCATCAAGCTATCACTATGTGGCTGGGGGATTACAATAATATTAGGCCTATCCACATCATCATCCCCACCTAAGGGCGACAATTTTGATCTGACCACAAATGTTGAAGATACAAATACAAAACCTAAAATAGAGAAATCTACCCGGCCAGCGTAGCCCGGGCGGTCAAGCCAGTGCGCCCCTCACGAAGGGTCGCTGGTTCGAATCCGCTCGGGTGGCCCATGCAGATCAAAAAAAAAATAGAGAAATCTAAGGGGAAAACATCACTCGATCATACTGCAACATCGCCGACATCTACACATCCACTTGGCTTGGAGATCTTCAGACGTTTCAAGTATATTCAAAAGTCTCAGACATCCCATAATAACAATGCTTTATTGATGACTGAGCTATATCTAAACATTAACATATTGATTTTTCTAAGTTCCCACCTTTAAGGACTACTATTGATCATAATCATACGATTAGTCCCAATCACCATGATAATCATAAAAAATGATAGATTGTCACATATAAGAGACATCAGAAAACCCCTATAAACATCTTATAAGTTACCTTGGACTCAGACATGGGTATATCAAGAGAAAATGTAGATATCCGACCACATGTTACTATTGTAAAGAAGGTGGGCACACAACTAACACATGTTTCCACACACACAAATCACTCTACTACTAAGATTCAACCCATTTCAAACTTCTCGAGCCCTGCCAATCCTTCTTGATGCTATCCATTTGAACAATACACACACAACCCTACCCTTGATCACACAAACATAGCACTACCAACACAAAGCCCCAAATATCTTGTGATATTCACTCTACCAGAACGCATCGACTCCCTTGCAAGATTTCTCTATCACAGAAGATCTATTGTTCAAACTCACCAACCCGCAACTATCGAATAAGGAACCTAACAACATTCAATAGAACCTACTATCCTCTGACTACTCTAGCTAATATTCCTTCTGGTTCCCCATGTATACAGAAAACTAGTGTGCATTTATATTGCCCTTGGGGACTAACTCTATAGATCAACCACTGGTGACCTTGGTTTCTCCATCACCTGCCATCCATACGGCTTCCACCCATTCTATGAGATGGAATCCCCATACCTCAAGTATACCATTGAATAACCAATCAACGTTCTAGTGACATGCATGAGGATGCTAAAAGTCCTCACTTTTCATAGCATTATCTTGAACTTTGTCAACCAATAGTCTTGCCTTGATACAGAGTGCATTTATGCTACTCGCGCTCTATCCACACTTCTACTCAGTTGCACCATACCTAAATTAAAAGTCATGTCGCCATATCATCTTCTATACTCATTGTCGGTTGGCAATACGTTTAAATAGTTGGTTGAACAAACCATTACTATCTCATGTGGAGATGGGGTGTACTCATGTCATTGTCAAACACTGGACTCTTCAAATAGGTGCATCCCTGGTTAGCACAAGTGAAACATAATAGATTTTCATCTTTGATCTTTCGACTTACATATGGGATAAGACCATCTTCAGACAAATAGCAATTGCGGTAGGTGCCACCCTTTAGTTCATTTGCCCCAAAACCCTACAACCATCAGATTTCAACAAAGTCTATTGTGTTTTCTCAGTCCACAAAAAAATGTTCTACCCAACAAGCTCAATCTCCAATATGGATCCCTAATTTATACCATCAAACTCCAAGACGAACATCCCAACAATCAAATCACACTTTTCAAGGACCTTGTCAAACACCCGCCATCGTGGTTCGGCGAACCCAAATCCAACGATCTTTACCCATCCATCAGTAACAAGAACATGGGTAAAAAAAAGTATGCACCAAGAACACACCTCGTCTTGTTCAACATACATCACACAATTCTTCTCCATCTGCCAAACGTCACACGACAACCTCCACCATATCATAGCCATCAGGGATCCACATTGCTTCCTATGGTACCGACTATTAATTGGAACCCACACACATTAACCTAGAGACTCTGAACAAGATCAAAATGGTCATCATGAAAGACCTACAAGCATCACAGGCTCAACCTATGCCCCCGTACCATTCCACCACCTGCTAAAGATCTTCACGATCAGAGAGCGATGAGTTGTACACCTAAATCATTAAAGAAGAGAAACTTCTTTGCTATAAATGATCTGAGTAAGTGAACCACATCACATGTATTCAATATTGAATATTTTTATCCTGTTTCTTAATAGAGACCATCTTTGCTAGAATTTGCCTTACTATCTAACCCTATCAAATAGAACACTCTTGCGGATTTTATTTCTTCTATTAGTTCCATCCATCTGTCTTTTGCAAATGAAATAGAATCCATTATTTTCCTAGAAAACCTTAATAAATTTATGGAATGGAATACAATTTCTACCTCATATACAATTAATACCACAAAGGTCTGATATGTTTTTTTATATCTTTATTTGGATACTTCCATTTTGTAATATTTTAATCTATTATTATGCAATTTTCAACATATGTGGTTCGACACACATTGGCAGATGTAGGAGAATCAGATAACACATCTACCACAACAAAATAAATATTATAACTATATAAGAAAATCATATACATTTGAGTAACTTTCAGCTCAGATCCATAGGGGGGCAACATATCAACTCATAGATATAATCACCACTGCAAGGATTTAGAAGTGGTATTGTTGTTGGTTAGAATAACCATCACGTGGATATTTTGGACATACATGTTAACAATTATATCATTATGACTAAACTTAAAAACCACAATAATAGTTTTATATGGTATATTCATGTGATATATGGGGAAGCCAACCATAAAAAATCTCTTAATGCATGAACTCCATGTTTTTGTTGAGTGATTCAATACACTTCCATGGATCATGGGTGGAGATTTCAATCTTACTATTAGTAATGAGGAGAGACTCTCATCTAGGATTACAGACACACACATGATAATGCATTTTTTGAAGATATATAGATCAACCTCGTCTATGTGATCTGCCCACCACAAATAGTTTATGAACATGGCATCCCGATCCACACAAATCTAGATTCGACCGTTTCATACCCATTGATCTATGGAATCAACAATACCCTCTTGCATGTGTTGTGATTAAAGCATCTAGCCTTTCAGACCACTTCCCAGTGATGGTGTTCACCAACCTTGATACATGGGGACATGATCCATTTAGATTCCAACATTTTTGAACCAAACATCCTATCTTCTTAGATAGAATCAGGACTTCATGGCCACTGTATATGATGCATACCGACAATGGACATAGCATACACCATAAATTGAATAACACTAGAAAATCTCTTGGACAATGGAACAAGAACAATTTTGGTAACCTCCAAGAATTGATTTAGTCCAAAGAAACATAACACTTAAATAACATACAAAATCATATGATAGATAGCTCTAAATCTAATAATAATGTAAAAATCCACATGCCATATAACATGGAAGGAATTCTATGGGAACAGAGATATAGACGTATATGACTTAAAGAAGGAAAGAGAAACACAAACTGAGGCAACACATCCCACTATCACACAGACAATGAGGTGTTACGCGAAAATGTGCGGAAAACACCATAAACCACAGATTACCAAAAACATAGGTTAATTAAAACCGATTGCAGAAAACGGGTAAACTGAGAAACTATTACATTTAGGTCCTCTTCCTGCAAAGAAATAGGTTATATAAACATTTACAAGGTCTTGACACATGTCCACATCTTAGGAGATCAGCTGTCTAA
Organism: Alisma plantago-aquatica; assembly: GCA_963693085.1. NCBI lineage: Eukaryota > Viridiplantae > Streptophyta > Magnoliopsida > Alismatales > Alismataceae > Alisma > Alisma plantago-aquatica. The sequence continues at coordinate 412,804,803 of OY856409.1, forward strand.
CCACCACATGAGTTCATCACCTGTTATATGTACATAACGGCCCACATCCGGCCAGCAACAGGATATACAAACCATCAACAGCTATACATCGTGAAACAACGTCAAAATGCTCCTAAGGACCTGAGAGTACAGGGATGACTCTAAGACTCTACTACAAAATGACTAAAACAGCAGCATGTCCATCTCTTACCTTCTACTGCTCGTCTTGCTACTCGGCCGCAACTCTGCGACCACCACCACGTCTAGCTCGAACACCTGAAAATCAGCGGGGTGAGACACACAGTCCCAGCGAGAAACATAACTCCCCGCCAAAACTATAAAACCAAAGGAAGATAAAGCAACATCAGCAGATAACTGGTAAAGGTACAACAAGAGCAGTCTGTATAGCAAAGCTTATTCATACCATCAGGCTTACCAGATGTACAGAAGGGATACCACCCATTATCCTATTTATGGAACATGATTGACAAGATAAGATTTATAAGATCTTACCACTTAACATCAGGAATGTATAAGTAACAACAAGTATAACAAGATTAACTACACAAGCAAGGCCTCAACTAATGTTTCGTGTTTTTCCTTAAGCAGTAAATACTATTCGACTGGATTACGTATTATTATGCCCTGAGGAAGTGAGTTGTATCGCTCGAATCCAACCGATAGCTGCAAAACCTGGAGCCGATGCCATACAAGGTCAATAGAAGAGCCAGACTCCACGACCTCCCACCTCGTGGTCAGTGCATGAGTACAACACAAGCAGGACCGCAGTCTCATGCTTCAGTGGCCTCAGCCACAGGGTCAGCTCCCGCAGACTACCCTCTGCCTATCCCGCCTTGGTACAGGTCTCGGTGCTAGTATAACTGAGCCACGGCGCTAGTATAACTGAGCCACGGGCCTGTTCACCATGCTCTGAGCCATGAACACATTCATGCTCCTATATCACATATCCTGAGCCATGGGCATGTTCACCATGCTCTAAACATATCCTGAGTCTGCAACCACAGCTGCACTTGAATCCTCACTATTTTAGGCTAGGAGAAACCTTGCATATTCAACAATATGTGCTCCGGGTTAACCCGTAGGAGAACTCGTTTCACCATCACCAGCTCCTGACGATGATGGATCTATGGCCAGGGCAAACTACATGATATTTTCCACTATGATTAGTTAGTATCTTTTATGTGGATTGCAAGATTCAACCAAGTTGTATAACATGCAACTAGAACGAGAATAAACAATATGAAACTCAAGATCATGCTCTTACTGTCACCAACATCATCCTGATCCATCACAAGGATCCATCATTACATGTTACCACTTGGCCTCTTGCCAATCATCTAGATCCATCTCAAGGATCATCACATTGCCATGGGATCTCAATCCCTCATCACATAGTGCCATTGCCTCTCAAGGCTTACATCACCATCATGGGATAGCAATCCCAGGTCATCATTAGAGGATAGCACCTCATCAAGGCGCTTTAACCAAACTCAGGACCTCAAACTATAACACATAATGCATGTTATCTCATCATCAAAGGTAACCATCAGAGCAGTGTTACTCAAACATATATATATACCTCATAGCCCCTTACCTGGCTATGCATCTGTACAAGTCACTTGCATGGTTAGTATACACTCATCATGAATTAACAGAAGATTCATATTATCAACATAGAGCAACATTGATGATTATATATATGTTATCATTCATGCCTCAAACTGTGACCATTGACATAGGTCATATCATCATGCAAGGCTTCTTACATGTTTATCATTTCTTTAGCATTATACAGATGATTCCAGATGATCATAAACACGGTTACTATCAAGGTGTGATACATAGATGCGAACTTACTGTAGCAATTACCATCAATCATCTCAAGGATCACTACCATAACCAAGCATGGTTATAAGAACAAGAACCAGCGTATAGGAGGAACATAACCCTCACTAAAAGTACCCACCACCCTCACCAAAGCTGTGTCAGGTAGGGGGATCCTCACTAGAAGCACCCACTACCTTCACCAAAGGTAGTATCGGGCAGGGTACTCTCCCCTATCGCCCATCACTCAAACGTATAACGGTTAAGCAGACCAGCACATATCGGCCAAGCACAAGGGTATTGGGCATCCAAGGAATAACGGTCAACATCATGACGTGTAGCTAAGCTCAAGGGCATCCCGGGCAACGCTACGTTGGGTATCAAGGGTATCAGGTGGAATGGGTCTCCATATGCAACGTGCAGGCTCAGCCTATAACATGCAACAGTGTGTTATGCACTAGGTTATCGGCCACAAAGTCTGATGAGCGTGTCGTGCAACAGGCATAACGTGCACCATGTCATGCAACGCTCTGTCGGGAACAAGGTGTATCGGGCAGCACCACTAGACAAGGCATAACGCCCAAGGATACAACTCAGCCGGATGTCCATCCAACCTAGCCATGACTCAAGGCAACCACTGAAGTGTAACACCCGACACAAGACCAGAACATCATGACGCCCCTTATCATTCAAGGTGATAACAACATCAAGCAACCTACTGAACCAGGCGTGTCGGGCAGGATACTCCACCATGTGTGACGCCCGACACACAAAGGTCAGCAACCAGGAGCCTGTCGCCCGACACAACACCTCAACATGTCGTCCAAGGCCCTAGGTCAAAGAGGGATATCGGAAAACATCACTACTAACACCATATCGGGAAAGATGCAACCCGACAGGGTCACCACCAAACTTAGGCACAAGGGCACCCAAAACCCTAATGGATCAAGAAGATGACTCACCTCTCAACTCTCAAGAGAGAGGGGTCTTGCCAAGCTTCTTAACACCAAACGGGCAACACAAGGAACAACCATAACCAAGGTCCACAACCATCACTTAGCTCACCTTTCAAGTCCATGGTGAGAGGAGGGTGTTGCTCAAGCCACTAGAACACAAGCTCACCTCTCAACTTAAATGAGAGAGGAGTATTGCCCATATTCCTAGAACTCAAGCTCACTCCTCAAGACCTAGGAGAGAAAGGGGTGTTGCTCACCAAGAAACCCTAAACACATGGTTTGACAAACAAGAACAACTTAAGCAAGGAACTCAACTAGCAACATGCATAGCCGATATGATCATAAGCAACATATAAGGGCATAAAGGAAGGTAGTATAGTTAGGGTTAGGAGTTATGTAACCCACCTTAAGCAAGCTCCAAGCTCCTAGCTCCATGCACCACCAAGGAAGAAGAGCAAGGCACTCTAGGGTTCGGCCACCACTAGAGGAAGAAGGAGACTCTAAGAAGGATCGGCCACCAAGCTTGCAAAGGAAAGGGGATGTATCGTACACTAAGAGGGAGGGAGACTAAGGAACTAAAGGGATCCTTAGCAAGAGAAAGGAAGCACATATATAGAAGAGGATGGAGGAGAAACCAAGGTAACATAAGGCAAGGTGTCACCCACCTAGGGACACTTGTCCATGGGCAATGCCACCACTCTAGCATGTCTTAACCACATGTCCAAGGCCATTGCCACATGCAAGCATCAAGCACCAAGTGTCCACTAGTGGTGACACAAACGAGGTCAAAGAAGGTCAAAGGGTCCATGGGAGACACACCTCCATGCCATGGCCGACACACTCACACCACTAGCTGACATAGACCCTGGGCGACACACCACTGGCCGACACATGGCACTCTTGCCCGACACAAGACCAAACAAGGCAAAGGCAAAGCCCCACAAGGCCCAACAAGATCAACCAAGCCCAAAGGAACTCAAGCAACGATCCCAAACCTTCCTCTCAACACTAGAGGAAGCAAAAAGACGGAGGAACGCCTCACAAGGTGGCAAACTTGCCCACAAACCCTAGACTTGGGTTAATTGCAAGTAGCACCTCCAACTCTCAACAAAGCACCAACAAACCCTAATCACCACCAAAGGTGATTAGCAAGCAACTAAGCAACAAGGTTAAGCAAAGCAAATAGGATAAGCCCTAAACGGAGGTCAAGGTCCTTACAAGCTAACCCCCTACAAAGGGATTTCATCCCCAAAATCCAAAGAGAAAAGTGAGGGATACTTCCTCCTCATCTCTGCCTCAAGCTCCCACGTGGATTCCTCAACGCCACAATGATGCCAAAGAACCTTCACAAGAACCAGGTCCTTCCTCTTCAACTTCTTAACTCTCCTATCAAGGATCAGCACAGGACCTTCCTCGTAGGTCACATCTTCATCAAGCTCAACCTCTACCGGCTGTATCAATGTCCCTGTATCTGGATGACTTTTCTTCAGCATACTGACATGGAACACTTGGTGTAACCTGTGCAACTCTGGCGGCAGCTCCAACTCGTAAGCTACCTTGCCAAAACGTGCTATTATCGGGTATGGCCCCATATATCTGGGTGTGAGCTTACCCTTCCGGCCAAACCTTAGCACACCTTTCCACGGCGATACTTTAAGATACACTTTGTCTCCTACCTGGAACTCCAAAGGTCGTCAGCGATTGTCTGCGTAAGACTTCTACCTGTCCTTTGCCGCTTTCAACTGTTGTTGTATCACTTTGATCTTCTCTGTTGTCTGTTGTATCAACTCAGGACCCAAAAGCTGATATTCACCAGACTCGTACCAACACAAAGGAGATCTGCACTTTCCTTCCATATAAGGCCTCATAAGGAGCCATGTCAATGCTCCGCTGATAACTGTTGTTGTAGGCAAACTCTATCAGACTGAGATGTACGTCCCACTGCCTAGGAACTACAAAACACAAGCTCGAAGTAGATCCTCCAAAGTCTGAATAGTTCTCTCAGACTGTCCATCTGTCTGTGGGTGGAAAGCGGTACTGAACCTCAACTGCATTCCCAATGCTTTGTGCAACTGTTCCCAGAAATGACTTGTGAACTGTGGACCTCTGTCGGAAACTATCATTACTGGCACACCATGCAACTGCACTATCTCATCTACGTATACTCGAGCAAGCTTCTCGGCTGTATACGTTGTCTTTACATGTATGAAATGGGCAGACTTCGTCAATCTGTCTACTATCACCCAAATGGAATCATGATTCCTAGTTGTTCTGGGCAGACCAACTACGAAATACATGGTTATATGATCCCATTTCCACTGTGGTATCGGCAGGGGTTGCAACGTACATGCCGGATTTTGATGCTCAGCCTTGACTTACTGACATACCGCACATTTAGCCACAAACTCAGCTACATCGTTCTTCAAGCCCGGCCACCAATACAAGTCCTTCAGACTATGATACATCTTGGTGACTCCTGGATGCATAGCATACATCGATGTGTGTGCTTCCTTGAGCACTAGCTTCCACAGCTCATCTGCATCGGGGACCACCATCCTATCATGATAGCAAACTAGTCCATCCTCGGACTCATGGAACCCATCACACTTTTCGCTGCCAAACTCTGATCTGATCAACTGTACTGCATCATCCACTTGTTGTGCATCTTTGATCTGCTGTCTCAGTGAAGGCTTGACTTGCATATGTGCTATAAGTCCAGCTAATAAGGAAAATTCCATCTGCACATTCATCTGTTGCAAGGAAACAAGCATATCACGTCTATGGCATACCAAGGAACTCAATTGTGCCTTCTTTAAAGAAAGGGAAGAAGACTTTCGGCTAAGCGCATCAGCTACCACATTCGCCTTACCAGGATGATACTCAATGGTGCAGTCGTAATCATTGATTAACTCCATCCATCGACATTTTCGCATGTTTAACTCATGCTGCGAAAAGATGTACTTCAGATTCTTATGATCTGTGAAGATCTGACACACTTCCTCGTAAAGATAGTGTCTCCAAATCTTTAACGCATGAACCATTGTTGCCAACTCCAGATCATGAGTCAGATAGTTCTCCTCGTGTTTCTTAAGCTGTCGCGAAGCAAACGAAACCACATGATCTTCCTGCATCAGCACACAACCTAAACCTTTCTTGAAAGCATCGTAGAAAACAACATAGCCATTCCCAGGCTCTGGCAGCACCAACACTGGAGCATTAGTCAGCTTGTCCTTTAGAGTTTGGAAAGCTTGCTGACAATGATCATTCTAGACAAAAGGTACATCCTTTCTAGTCAACTTTGTCATCGGCAACGCAATCGCACTGAAGTCCTTGATAAACCTCCTGTAGTAACCTGCTAGACCCAAGAAACTACAAACTTATGTCGGCGTCTTCGGCTGCTCCCACTCTGCAACAGACTCCACCTTCTTCGGGTCCACTTTGAATCCTTCAGCAAATATCACGTGACCCAAGAAAGTCACTTCTTCCAACCAGAACTCACACTTACTGAACTTGGCATACAACTAATGTTGGCGAAGAAGAGTCAACGCTAGTCGAATATCTCACTCATGCTCTTGCCTATCCCGACTATAGATCAAGATGTCATCTATAAATACTACAACAAACTGATCTAGGAACGGACGGAACACTCTGTTCATCAAATCCATGAAAGCAATAGGTGCATTGGTTAGCCCGAACGGCATAACCACAAACTCGAAGTGACCATACCTCATCCTGAAAGCTGACTTTGGTATGTCATCTGCCTTAATCCTTAACTGATGATATCCAGACCGTAGATCGATCTTTGAAAACATGGTAGCACCACACAATTGATCGAACAGATCATCTATCCTTGGTAACGGGTACTTGTTCTTGATCGTGACCTTGTTCAACTATCGGTAATCTATACATAACTGCATTGATCCGTCCTTCTTCTTCATGAACAACACTGGAGCACCTCAAGGTGACGTACTCAATCGAATGAAACCTCTTTCCAACAACTCTTGCAACTACTTCTTAAGCTATGCCATCTCCACTGGAGCCATCCTATACGGTGTCTGTGCAACTGGTTGTGTTCCTGTGACCAGATTAATCTTGAAATCAATCTCTCGGGGTGGAGGAACACCGGGAAACTCATCAGGAAACACATCCGCAAACTCTCGGACGACCGACACCTCCTCGAGGTTGGAACCTTTCTCCTTGGTATCCATAACGTGAGCTAAGAACGCCTTACATCCTTGTCGTAACAACTTTTCTGTCACCATAGTTGATACTAGACATGTCGGAAAAATCTTCCTATCTCCTTGGAAGATCCACTTCTTACCGCCATCATCAAACACAGCTTGCTTGGAACCACAGTCCAAAACAACCTTATACTTCTCTAAGGTATCCATCCCAAGGATCACATCGAAACCATGCATATCAAGTGGTATAAGATCCACTTGTATACTGTGTCCCGAAAAAGATAAGACACAAGATGGACACTACTCTAGAAGCATCGAGGAACCATCAAGAGGGGTTTCTACCAACAAGATATCCTTCTTACAACTAACAAGTAAATGACAGTTTTCAAGCATACTATATGCGATAAAAGAGTGTGTAGCACCCATGTCAACCAGAACAGATATAAAGCCAGAAGAAGACATATCAGAATGAAATAACTCCATCTGACCTGTCACCACTCGTGGGTTGACTATCACCTCTGGCTGACTCATAGCATAGAATCGAGTCGTTGCTTGTTGTCCACATCCTCTGCTTCCTTGAGCAGACGATCCCGCTTGCGACGCCTGACCACATCCTCGCCCTCTGCTACTACTGGGCTGTTGTCTATCTGATCCTCGTTGATTCTTCCTTGGTTGTTGCGTTACTTCAACATCTCCATTCGGGCAGTTTGACCTCTGATGCTCGATCTGACCACAACGATAGCATAACCTATCTTCAAACCGTGGCCTAGATGGCCCTGTCACTGCCACAGAAGTTGTACTATGTGCCCTAGATGGTGAAGAAATATATCCTCTTCCCTTACTTGGAGACCACTGCGACGATACACTGGAACCTCTCATCACAGAAGGTGATAAAAACCCTGACTTCTTGAAGCCACCAAACCTCTGTCCCTGAAACTGAGCAGGCCTCTTCTTAGACATAGATTCTCTTTTCTCCCTCACTGATCGTTCAATCCTTCGGATAGATTCCACAAACATAGCAAACTGCTCACAGTTGTCCAACGCAGAAACAGGTGTTGTCAGCTCAGCACTCAGACCCTTCTCAAAATGTCTGATCCGCTCTTCATCTATTGCTGCCATGTGAGGACAAAACCTCAACAGATCCATAAACTTGGCCTCATACTCGGTGATGTTCATCGTTCCTTGGCGCAAGCTCTCAAACTGACTGATTTTCTCATCCAGATACGTCTTCAGAAAGTATTTGTTGACGAACTCGTGTCGAAAAACCTCCCAACCGATCACCTCACCGGGCCGCTTCTCCTCCTCGATGGTCCACCAGTGACAGCACTACCCTTCAGAAGGTAGACAACGTTCTTTACTTTGTCTACTTCGGGGATGTTGAGGATCCGGAAAGCCTTCTCAAAACTTGTCAGCCACAGATCTGCATCTGTTGGATCAGCCATTCCAGCATAATCTGAAGCTCCGACTCGGCGAAGCCACTCAAAGGTCTTCCCAATACCCGATGTTTCACCATGGGGAGCCTGTTCTCTTGGCGGAGGCATTGGCAATCTTTCTACCCTGAGATTCATCATAGCCATCATCTGCCCCATAAGCTATTGATAGGCAGGATGTTCAAGAATGGTTGATCAGGTTGGGGGACCTCAGGCACTCGATCTTCATGTGCCCTCCCTAAATCTCCATTAACTTATGCAGCATCGTTGTTCTCGGCAGTGTGTTCTTCACGGTTTCCAGACATCTTGACTTTTCTTCTACTGAGGGAAGAAGACGATGGTAAGAAAATCTGGAAAACTCACAAGAACAGACACAACCTAGTCCTAAATCCATGTAGACTCAGCGAACCTGGCTCTGATACCAAACTTGAGGCAACACATCCCACTATCACACAGATAGCGAGGTGTTACGCGAAAACGTGCGGAAAATACCATAAACCACAGATTACCAAAAACACAGGTTAATTAAAACCGATTGCAGAAAGCGGGTAAACTAAGAAACTATTACATTTAGGTCCTCATCCTGCAAATAAATAGGTTATATAAACATTTACAAGGTCTTGACACATGTCCACAACTTAGGAGATCAGCTGTCTAACCACCACATGAGTTCATCACCTGTTATATGTACATAACGGCCCACATCCGGCCAGCAACAGGATATACAAACCATCAACAGCTATACATCGTGAAACAACGTCAAAACGCTCCCAAGGACCTGAGAGTACAGGGATGACTCTAAGACTCTACTGCAAAATGACTAAAACAGCAGCATGTCTATCTCTTGCCTTCTACTTCTCGTCTTGTTGCTCAGTCGCAACTCCGCAACCACCACCACGTCTAGCTCGAACACCTGAAAACCAGCAGGGTGAGACACACAGTCCCAGCGAGAAACATAACTCCCCGCCAAAACTATAAAACTAAAGGAAGATAAAGCAACAGCAGCAGATAACTGGTAAAGTTACAACAAGAGCAGTTTGTATAGCAAAGCTTATTCATACCATCAGGCTTACCAGATGTACGGAAGGCATACCACCCATTATCCTCTTTATGGAACATGATTGACAAGATAAGATTTATAAGATCTTACCACTTAACATCAGGAACGTATAAGTAACAACAAGTATAACAAGATTAACTACACAAGCAAGGCCTCAACCAATGTTCCGTGTTTTGCCTTAAGCAGTAAATACTATTCAGCTGGATTACGTATTATTATGCCCTGAGGAAGTGAGTTGTACCGCTCGAATCCAACCGACACCTGCGAAACCTGGATCCGGTGCCATACAAGGTCAACGAAAGAGTCGGACTCCACGACCTCCCACCTCGTGGTCAGTGCACGAGTACAACACAAGTAGGACCGCAGTCTCGTGCTTCAGTGGCCTCAGCCACAGGGTCAGCTCCCACAGGCTACCATCTGCCTAGCCTGCCTTGGTACAGGTCTTGGCGCTGGTATAACTGAGCCACGGCACTAGTATAACTGAGCCACGGGCCTGTTCACCGTGCTCTGAGCCATGAACACATTCATGCTCCTATATCACATATCCTAAGCCATGGGCCTATTCACCATGCTCTATACATATCCTGAGTCTACAACCGCAGCTGCACTCGAATCCTCACTATTTTAGGCTAGGAGAAACCTCACATATTCAACAATATGTGCTCCGGGTTAACACGTAGGAGAACCTGTTTCACCATCACCAGCTCCTGACGATGATGGATCTATGGCCAGGGCAAACTACATGATATTTTCCACTGTGATTAGTTATTATCTTTTATGTGGATTGCAAGATTCAACCAAGTTGTATAACATGTAACTAGAACCAGAATAAACAATATGAAACTCAAGATCATGCTCTTACTGTCACCAACATCATCCTGATCCATCACAAGGATCCATCATTACGTGTTACCACTTGGCCTCTTGCCAATCATCTAGATCCATCTCAAGGATCATCACATTGCCATGGGATCTCAATCCCTCATCACATAGTGTCATTGCCTCTCAAGGCTTACATCACCATCATGGGATAGCAATCCCAGGTCATCATCAGAGGATAACACCTCATCAAGGCGCTTTAACAAAACTCAGGACCTCAGACTATAACACATCATGCATGTTATCTCATCATCAAGAGTAACCATCAGAGCAGTGTTACTCAAACATAAATATATATACCTCATAGCCCCTTACCTGGCTATGCATCTGTACGAGTCACCTGCATTATTAGTATACACTCATCATGAATTAACAGAAGATTCATATTATCAACATAGAGCAACATTGATGATTATATATATGTTATCATTCATGCCTCAACCTGTGACCATTGACATAGGTCATATCATCATGCAAGGCTTCTTACATGTTTATCATTTCTTTAGGATTATACAGATGATTCCAGATGATCATAAACACGGTTACTATCAAGGTGTGATACATAGATGTGAACTTATTGTAGCAATTACCATCAAGCAACTCAAGGATCACTACCATAACCAAGCATGGTTATAAGAATAAGAACCAGCCTATAGGAGGAACATAACCCTCACTAAAAGTACCCACTACCCTCACCAAAGGTGTAACATCCCTGACCTGGGTTATGAGTCAACCCTAGGTGTTTTGCCTAAATATGTAATTAAATCTTTGTGATTAACTCTGAGCATGTAATTAAGTTTCTCAAAAACGTATATTTCAGTATTTTCTCCTTTTTATTTAAAGTTGTAGCATTGTTTTGATATACAGGGACCTATGTGCAATTTACCCAGTTAAAAGGGTTAGCTTGCAATTTGCACATGTTGAGATGTTCCTCTGATGTTGAGACATCATGAGAATCTTTTTGGTAAAGTTTGAGGGATTTCCCAAGCTAGGGCACCAAGGTGCAGCTGTGGAAGCAATCCCGGTGTTTGAAACCCTAGTTTGGGGTAAAATGCAATTTACCCAAATTAAGGGATACAAATTGTGAAATATGTCATCTAATGTATCTTTTTAGACTCTTGCCATCATTAAGAGAAGAAATGATGAGGAAGTCACCTCAATTGAATTATCAAGTTATGAGATATGCCTTGTGATTGAATAATCAGGGTATATGTGTAATATCTCTTTATGTATGTACCTCATTCTTAGCTTGCTCTCCTTTACCTTCTTTTCCTAATACCTTAAGAGAAGGTTGTCCTTAGAATAAAAAGGAATGGATGATCAAGTAAATAAGGAGGGACCTAGTTGGAATTATGGACAACTTATGAACTAATGTTGAAAATCCTACCCCATGTATATAAGCTCTCCTTCCCTTAGTTGCAAGGGAACTTACCCTTCGTTCCCTTACTATTTCATTTCACCAAAGACGACCAAAGACTGCCTTGGAGCTAAGGAGGACGACCAAGGGAAACAAGGTAGGTTTAGGACCCCTCTTCTTGCCTAATTCCATGGTTAGAACTCGAATTCAAGGTCAGCTTCATGGCTAACTCTCGAAATCCTATCTTTCTAGCCATCTTTCCTTGACCTTCCTTGGAGTTTTCACCTTGGCCAACCTGTGGGAACTCAAGGACGCCATTAGCGCTTGGATCTTGAAAGCTTGGACCTCAAGAAGCAAGCTTTAGGCGGGTTTTATAACTCTAAACCCATGCTTTACTATGTGCATCTTTATATGCGTTTTGATGATAGCTCTTAGTGTTTCCCTACTTTTCCCTGCTATTTTGCAAGCACATCCATGGGATATTCGTACTGTTCTTGAGCTAGGAGATGAAGGCGTGATTTCCAAGAAAAACCCACCGCTTTTCACTTCCTTAAACGGTCTCACCAGTTTGCTCTCTCGGTCTCAAGACCGCGAGGTGAGCAAACGGTCTCGAGACCGCGACAGGGAAAACGGTCTCCCAGACCGTTTGGCCCCGTTGACCGAGCGTGGACCGTATAAGAAATCTGTTTCTAATTATATAGGCTAATTACCCTCAAATTTTGGGAGGCTAACTCCAAGGGAATCGGGAGATATGACCTTTTTAAGTAACAACTTTATTTGAATTTATTCCTGATTTTCAAACGGTCTGAAATTGCCTTTTTGGGCAACCGATCTCAAGACCGTGTAAGGTCGTTGACTAAGCATTGACCGTATGAGATTACTGTTCAAAATAATGTTAGTTAACAACTCACCAAGTCTGATGGTCTAATTCCAAACGGGATAAGAGTTGAAGGGTGAATACTAGGGCTAAACCTAGATGAAATCAGTACTGAAATTACGGTGACCTAATTAGGGTTTTTAGGGTTGATTGACCTAAACGGTCTCAAGACCATTTGGGGGTCATCCAAACGGTCTCAAGACCACGAGGGCAATCGACCAAGACCGTTTGGTGGTCTGGGGTTAAGTAATTTGACCAATTGAGGACCTAATTGCAAATAAGTTGTCAATTTAACCAAAATTCTGTTTGTGGATCAATCATGGTTCAACCCCTATCAAATCACCTTGGACTTTGATGAAATCTTGGGCAAACGGTCTCAAGACCATGTGGGGTCCACCCACATGACCTCAAGACCGTTTGGGCCAAGTTTGGGCCCAATTGGAGCTCAATTGAAAGGTTCAACCTTGTGTTGAGTCACATTGTTGAGTGTTGATGGGTGAACATTGATAGACCCTAATTGAATCGACTTCAACCCTAATTGGTCAACCATTAAGGGTCAATTGAATGACCAAGTGGTCAAGAATAATCTAAGTTAACCCAATACATAAGTGGTCAACATGGCTCTGACCTTTTGAGGGCTTCAACATGAGTTGACATTATTGGTTGTATCTTTGAATCTTGTTGATGGTCCAAGCGGTTGAGACCATGTGAGGCTCGCGGTCTCAAGGTCGTGAGGAGGCTCGCGGTCTCAAGGTCGTGAGAGGGCTCACGGTCTCAAGACCGTGAGGGGGCTCACGGTCTCAAGACCATGAGGGGCCTCGCGGTCCTGAGGTCAAAGTGGGCAAACGGTCAACATCTCTTCGCGGTCTCAACTTCAATTCGATCTTCGCGGTCTTGAACCACTTGAAGGGCTTCGCGGTCTTGAACCACTTGAAGGGCTTCGCGGTCTTGAACCACTTGAAGGGCCTCGCGGTCTTGAAGCCTAAGGAGGCTCGCGGTCTTGAAGATAGAAGAGGGCTCACGGTCTTGGAAAGTCAAAGTGGGCAAACGGTCAACACTTTCAAACGATCTCAATTCGATTGAAGGTTGATAATTGAAATCAATCAATGTGATTCAAGGTTGACTTCATTCAATCAATTGATGATATAAATGGTCCAATGTTGCCCTAATTCAACCCTAATGACAACCTAGGATATTAAGAAGTCAATGGACTAAGGTTTTGACCATAATGATGATCAATGTGGTGAATTACCAAAATACCCCTAAAGGGTAAATTGAGTAATACCTTGATCAGATCGAACCCTAATCATATGATGATGATGTTTTAGCCATGTTAGCCTATGATGACTTAATCCGACCTGATCTAGGGTGATGTTGACATCACCTAACCTTATGATGAGAGAGAAAGTACTTCTAGAGAGAGAAAGTACTTCTAGAGAGAGAAAGTACCCTTTTTAAGTGGAAACTCAATTAAAGCATCTCCAATGCACAAGAATGAGCATAATTAGGGTATGATCCACCTGTGTGAGATCATAGAAACCCTAATTATGATAAATGATGAACCTTTAACTAATCCAAGAGCATCAATGAAGATGTTACTCATACATGATGATGTTATGAGTTTAATTCACCTTGATGTGAATAGTAAACCCTAATTCAAGGGTGATGACATGTAATGTGAATAGTAAACCCTAATTCAAGGGTAAGGACATGTAATGTGAATAGTAAACCCTAATTCAAGGGAAATGGCATGCTTTTGAGTATTAAACTCTATTTGATGTGAATTAGAGATTTAATTCTTATGACAAGAGTAGGAAGTACATTCCTTATTGTTGTATTACCTTTATCAGATGTATTAAACATGCAGGTTCTGATATGAAGGTAATCATATCCAGGTATGGATGTTGATGTTATATTCATTAAAGGCATGTTGTTAGCCTTATGAATAAGTAAAGTAATCTGATGCCTTGCCAGTGGCATCCTATGCTGATAATGGGCTATGAGAGCCATGAATACCATCAAGGTCATGCCTTAGAGATGACTTGTGATGAGGATAATGAGAAATGATGATTGATATGAGTTAGGCCTGTTACATTTAGTATTCTTCTTTTATAGCTGCTATGCTACTGTTATTGTTTGAAGAACAATGTATGCTGTTAAAGAATACTAAATGTACCTAACTAATCAAGCATAATGTAGAGCCCTGATCATAGATCCATCATTGTCAGAGATTAAGTGATGGTGAAACAGGTTTTCCTCAGGGAACTCCTGGAGCACATACTTTTGAGTATGTGGGGTACATGGATGTGTAGAACCTTACATCCTAGTGTAGGAAAGTGATGTAGATGTGTAATCCATCCATCCTTCACTATATTTCCATATCGTATCAGTGGTAGGTAAACATGAAACCTCCTAATGACAAAGAAAGCACAGATATCTGTATCAGTGGTAGGTAAACATGAAACCTCCTGATGATGAAGAGAGTACAGAACGCCACTGTGACTCAAGAATAGCGAAGGACCAGTTTACCCTGGTGAGCTATAGTAGTAGAGACACGAGATGTCCTACAAGTGATCCTCTTACTGACTGAGGAAGGTGAAGGTCATGAGAATCCGGCTCTCTTAATGACCTATGTATGATACTGATGCGGCTTGTCAGCGATCAGTTGGAGTATGAGTGGTAAGCCTCATCTCCACAGGGCATAATGTTGTTTGTAAAACATAATCAACCATGTAGTATAACTTGTTAGAGATTACTCCAAGTTAGTTGATTGATGTTACCTTACAATAATGTTTATATTCTCCACATCTCCTAAATTATAGAGATCTTGTTATACCTGCAACTGTTACAGAATGCTTTGAAGGCTTTACTGTTTAAGATATTCTTTGATGTTATAATAAAGCTTCTGGCGAAGAGTTATAACTCTCGCTGGGACAATTATGTATAATTGTCTCACCCCGTAGGCTTCAACTTTTTAGGTGGACGTCGGAGACGAAGGAACCAGCCTACAGGTGATCAGTCTCAGCAGCAGCATCAGGGGCAGCAGTGATCTCAGGTGGAGATTGTCCTGCCATATGGTGTAGTTAGAGTCAGTCCTATGTGTCCTCTGTACTCTCAGGTCTTGGAATCTTTTGTATAGTGATCTTGAGATTTTGTATCTTGATGTATATAATTACTCAAGAAGTAATTATCCTGAGATGTAAACAGTTTATCTCCCTTTATGAAAGAAGCTTTTA
This sequence comes from Alisma plantago-aquatica, assembly GCA_963693085.1. NCBI lineage: Eukaryota > Viridiplantae > Streptophyta > Magnoliopsida > Alismatales > Alismataceae > Alisma > Alisma plantago-aquatica. Next base: position 412,820,603 of record OY856409.1, read on the forward strand.
TGGATTCAAGCTCTTGTCACGAAAAGTTTTAATTTCCCATGATTTTTGCCTTCCGTTGATTACCGATTCACTTCCGCTAAGTTTTAATCGTGTTTATATCATGGTTTGGAGATCAGAGCCCAGAACTAGTGGTATCCGAGCTCCAGGTTCAGTTGAGTCTATAGAGGCATAGGACTTAGGATGTCGAGTCTACCTTTAGTACTCCTTCCTCATCTAATAGAATCTTCTGCTCCTTAGGAGAAGAAGATACATAAGAATGTCAGAACATCGTGATGAGCACGTGGCAGAGAGTAGTGCTAGTGCACCTCGAGGCGGTGCAAGAGTTCCGAGAATAGAACAACCTGCACCTGAGTCGCCAAGAGAGCCACCCCAGTTCGACCCAGCTGACATGAGTGATCCAGATGTACAGACGATGTTCGGGCAGTTCATGACTGCCATGACACATATAACCGATAGGATGCCCATTCCTACACCCAGGGCACCTGTCCAGTCTGAAGCACAAGGTATTGGTAAGACATTCGAACGACTTCGTCGTGTCGGAACTACCGAGTACTTCGGAACTGCCGACCCTGCAGATGCTGACTTATGGTTGACAGAGTTGGAGAAGGCTTTCAGGATTCTTATGATTCTGGAAGCTGAGAAGGTTAGACATGTTGTCTATCTTCTCAAAGGCAGTGTTGGTCACTGGTGGAACATGGAAGAGCAGAAGAGACCTGGAGTAGAGTTCTCATGGGAAGAGTTTTGTCGGGAAATTATCAATAGATATTTTCCAAAGACCTTCCTAGATGAGAAGATCTCTCAGTTTGAGAAACTAAGGCAGGGTATGATGAACATTAGTGATTATGAAGCTAAGTTCATGGAGTTGTTGCGGTTCTGTCCATACATGGCTGCTACGGACGAGGAAAGAATCAGAAGATTCGAAAAGGGTTTGAATTCTGATATGTCAACCCCTGTGTCTGCCTTAGAAAACAGAGAGAGATTCTCTACCTTCATTGAGTCAGTCCGAAGGATAGAGAGATCTGTGGTTGAGAAAAGACAAACCCATAAAAGATATCCACAGTTCCAGGGTTCTTCATCTAGGGATTCCAAGAAACCTAGATTCTCTGCACCTAACCCCCCACCACCCAGATCGAGTTTTCAAACTCAATGGACACCAAGCAGAGGTAGAGGACGGAGTCAACCGCTTCAAGGGATGCACAGTTCTGCATCTGAGTCAGTCACTGGACCACCCAGACCACAACAACAGGAGAGGAGTTGCTACAACTGTGGTAAGGTGGGATACTTGATGAAGGATTGCCGTTCTAGGCCTGTCGGTGTGACACAACAAACCCCGAGACAGAATCAACATGGATCTCAGAATAGACAACATCAAGGAGCAACTCGAGGACGTGGACAAGCGTCTCAAGCTGGATCATCAGCACCACCTCAACACCAGGCGACTGTGAGGTTCTATGCTATGAACCCACCTGAGGCAGTGGTCAATCCACGGGTAGTGGCAGGTCAGATGAAATTTTTATATTCTGATATGTCTACATCCTGTGTTGTATCCGTTCTGATTGATCCGGGTGCTATGCACTCTTTCATCACTCATGAAATGATTCGTAACTGCAATGTGACTGTTAGTCATAGAGCGGATAGTTTGTTGTTAGAGACTCCGTTGAGTGGGTCTGCCGTTTTGCAGGAGGTATGTTCTTCCTGCATCCTTTTCTTTTCTGACCATCGCATTCAAGTGGATCTTATACCACTTGATATGCAGGGATTTGATATAATCCTTGGGATGGATACCTTAGAAAGGTATAGAGTTGTCTTGGATTGTGAGTCCAAGTTGGCTGTGTTTGCTGATGAAAGCAACACATGGATCTTTCAAGGTGAAAGAAAGATTCTGCCCACCTGTCTTGTGTCAGCTATGGTTGCTGATAAGCTGTTGAGGCAAGGATGTTATGCATTCTTAGCCCATGTGGTAGATGTTACCAAGGAAAGTTCCAATCCTGCCGAAGTTCCTATAGTCAGGGAATTCGAAGATGTGTTTCCTGAAGAACTTCCTGGTATACCACCACCTCGGGAGATTGATTTTGAAATTAATCTGATCCCAGATACGAAACCCATAGCTCAAACTCCGTATAGGATGGCGCCTGCCGAGATGGCAGAACTCAAGAAACAGCTTCAAGAGCTACTTGAGAGAGGTTTTATCTGACCGAGTACTTCACCTTGGGGTGCTCCGGTCTTGTTTGTTAAAAAGAAAGATGGGTCAATGCGGTTGTGCATTGATTACAGACAACTCAATAAAGTAACAATAAAGAATAAGTATCCTCTGCCGAGGATTGATGATCTCTTTGACCAGTTGCATGGTGAAACAGTCTTTTCAAAGATAGACTTGAGGTCTGGATATCACCAACTTCGTATTAAGGATAGTGACATATCCAAGTCTGCCTTTAGGATAAGATATGGTCACTATGAGTTCACAGTTATGTCGTTTGGACTAACCAATGCACCACCTGCATTTATGGAACTCATGAATAGAGTTTTTCGACCTTTCCTTGATCAGTGTGTTGTCGTCTTCATAGATGACATTCTGATTTATAGTAAGGATGCTTAGCAGCATGAGCAGCATCTTCGCCAAGCTTTGACCTTGCTAAGAGAACATAAGCTGTACGCTAAGTTTAGCAAATGTGAGTTCTGGCTGCCGGAGGTATCTTTTCTTGGACATGTAATATCCACCTTGGGAATTCGTGTTGACCCTACAAAGGTAGAATCTGTTCTACAATGGGAACAACCAAAGACACCGACGGAAATTCGAAGTTTCTTGGGGTTATCTGGCTATTATCGAAGGTTCATTAAGAACTTTAGTTCTATAGCTTTACCTTTAACCAAGTTAACCCGGAAAGATGTTCCTTTTTCTTGGAGTGATAAGTGTCAACAATCTTTCCAGTTGCTGAAGGATAGGTTGACAAGTGCACCTGTGCTAGTGCTACCTGAACAAGGAAAAGGATATGTAGTTTTCTGTGATGCTTCCAAGAACGGACTAGGATGTGTGTTGATGCAGGATAAACAAGTGATTTCTTTTGCTTCCCGACAGCTTAAGAAACACGAGGATAATTATCCAACACACGATCTGGAGTTAGCTGGTGTGGTTCATGCTTTGAAGATCTGGAGGCACTATCTCTACGGAGAAACATTCCAGATTTTCACAGACCACAAAAACCTTAAGTATATCTTCTCTCAGCATGAGCTCAACATGAGGCAACGTCGCTGGATGGAATTAATCAAGGACTACGACTGTACAATTGATTACCATCCACGCAAGGCCAATGTTGTTGCAGATGCCTTGAGTAGGAAATCAGCAACATCAACCATGAATAGAGCACAACTAAACTCTTTAGTATGCTCTAGAAGAGATATGCTTATCTCTTTAAGGCAAGACAATGTACAGTTGAAGGTGTCATTGCTAGCCGGTTTGTTGGCTGAGATGCATATTAAACCTACCCTAAGGGAGCAGATTAAAGAGGCACAGCTAGGTGATGCTGCAGTTCAACATATAAGATCTGAGTATGGAAATGAGAAGCAAGATGGTTTTCATGACTCAAAAGATCAAGTAACTTGTTATAATGGAAGAATGATAGTGCCGGATGTGGACAACTTGAGGAAGTTAGTCCTGGAAGAAGCCCATTCTTCCATGTATGCTATGCATCCAGGGAGCACCAAGATGTATCGGAATTTGAAGGGTCTGTATTGGTGGCCTGGGATGAAAAAGGATGTTGCAGAGTTTGTTCTGAGGTGTCCCGTGTGTCAGCAAGTTAAAGCTGAACACCAGAAGCCTGTAGGAACAATGCAACCTTTACCCATATCACAGTGGAAGTGGGACCATGTGACCATGGACTTTGTTGTTGGCCTACCCAGGACAAGCAAAGGACATGATTCCATTTGGGTAATTGTTGATAGGTTGACTAAGACAGCACATTTCTTACCTGTCAAAACAACCTATTCTGCTCAAAGGTTATCAGAGTTGTATGTTCAAGAGATAGTGCGTTTGCACGGAGTTCCTATCACAATAGTTTCTGACAGAGGTCCTCAGTTTACCAGTCGTTTTTGGGAACAGTTGCATAAAGCCTTAGGCACTAAGCTGAGGTTTAGTACGGCCTTTCATCCACAGACTGATGGACAGTCGGAAAGGACCATACAAACCTTAGAAGACCTGTTGCGAGCATGTGTTCTCCAGTTCACCGGAAGTTGGAATCTACACCTAAGCTTGATAGAGTTTGCCTATAACAATAGCTATCAGCATAGTATTGATATGGCACCTTACGAAGCCTTATATGGTAGACGTTGTAGATCACCCTTGTGTTGGTTTGAGACTGGTGAGCACCAGTTGTTAGGTCCTGACCTGGTGCAGCAAACCACAGAAAAGATTAAAGTTATACAACATAAGATTAAGACTGCTCAGGATAGGCAGAAATCTTATGCTGACAAACGTCGTAGACCCTTAGAGTTCCAGGTTGGAGACAGAGTGTATCTTAAGGTCTCACCTTGGAAAGGGGTCCTTCGTTTTGGAAGGAAAGGGAAGTTAGCTCCTAGATATATGGGGCCTTATCCAATCATTGAACGGATTGGAAAGGTAGCATATAAACTAGAGCTTCCCCCAGAATTACAGAGGTTACATCCTGTGTTTCACATTTCTATGTTGAAGAAATGTCACCCAGACACCGAGTCAGTTCTACAACCTATGGAGGTAGAATTGAATGATGACATATCCTATGAGGAGGGACCAGTGTCAATCCTTGATAAACGAATTAAAAATTTAAAGAAGAAAGATATAAGTCTTGTGAAAGTCCTCTGGAACCATCGTGGTATTGAAGAAGCCACTTGGGAGTTAGAGGATGAGATGAGAAGGAAGTATCCTGCCCTTTTCTCGTAGTATGTTTTATCGATTTCGGGGACGAAATCCTTGTATGGGGTGGATAATTTGTAACATCCCTGACCTGGGTTATGAGTCAACCCTAGGTGTTTTGCCTAAATATGTAATTAAATCTTTGTGATTAACTCTGAGCATGTAATTAAGTTTCTCAGAAACGTATATTTCAGTATTTGCTCCTTTTTATTTAAAGTTGTAGCATTGTTTTGATATACATGGACCTATGTGCAATTTACCCAGTTAAAAGGGTTAGCTTGCAATTTTCACATGTTGAGATGTTCCTCTGATGTTGAGACATCATGAGAATCTTTTTGGTAAAGTTTGAGGGATTTCCCAAGCTAGGGCACCAAGGTGCAGCTGTGGAAGCAATCCCGGTGCTTGAAACCCTAGTTTGGGGTAAAATGCAATTTACCCAAATTAAGGGATACAAATTGTGAAATATGTCATCTAATGTATCTTTTTAGACTCTTTCCATCATTAAGAGAAGAAATGATGAGGAAGTCACCTCAATTGAATTATCAAGTTATGAGATATGCCTTGTGATTGAATAATCAGGGTATATGTGTAATATCTCTTTATGTATGTACCTCATTCTTAGCTTGCTCTCCTTTACCTTCTTTTCCTAATACCTTAAGAGAAGGTTGTCCTTAGAATAAAGAGGAAGGGACAATCAAGTAAAGAAGGAGGGACCTAGTTGGAATTATGGACAACTTATGAACTAATGTTGAAAATCCTACCCCATGTATATAAGCTCTCCTTCCCTTAGTTGCAAGGGAACTTACCCTTCGTTCCCTTACTGTTTCATTTCACCAAAGACGACCAAAGACTGCCTTGGAGCTAAGGAGGACGACCAAGGGAAACAAAGTAGGTTTAGGACCCCTCTTCTTGCCTAATTCCATGGTTAGAACTCGAATTCAAGGTCAGCTTCATGGCTAACTCTCGAAATCCTATCTTTCTAGCCATCTTTCCTTGACCTTCCTTGGAGTTTTCACCTTGGCCAACCTGTGGGAACTCAAGGACGCCATTAGAGCTTGGAGCTTGAAATCTTGGAGCTCAAGAAGCAAGATTTAGGCGGGTTTTATAACTCTAAACCCATGCTTTACTATGTGCATCTTTATATGCGTTTTGATGATAGCTCTTAGTGTTTCCCTACTTTTCCCTGCTATTTTGCAAGAAAATCCATGGGATATTCGTACTGTTCTTGATCTAGGAGATGAAGGCGTGATTTCCAAGAAAAACCCACCGCTTTTCACTTCCTTAAACAGTCTCACCAGTTTTCTCTCTCGGTCTCAAGACCGCGAGGTGAGCAAACGGTCTCGAGACCGCGACAGGGAAAACGGTCTCCAAGACCGTTTGGAACCATTGACCGAGCGTGGACCGTATAAGACATCTGTTCCTAATTATATAGGCTAATTACCCTCAACATTTGGGAGGCTAACTCCAAGGTAATCGGGAGATATGACCTTTTTAAGTAACAACTTTATTTGAATTTATTCCTGATTTTCAAACGGTCTGAAATTGCCTTTTTGGGCAAACGATCTCAAGACCGTGTAAGGTCGATGACTAAGCATTGACCGTATGATATTACTGTTCAAAATAATGTTAATTAACAACTCACCAAGTCTGATGGTCTAATTCCAAACGGGCTAAGAGTTGAAGGGTGAATACTAGGGCTAAACCTAGATGAAACCAGTACTGAAATTATGGTGACCTAATTAGGGTTTTTAGGGTTGATTGACCTAAACGGTCTCAAGACCATTTGGGGGTCATCCAAACGGTCTCAAGACCGCAAGGGAAATCAACCAAGACCGTTTGGAGGTCTGGGGTTAAGTAATTTGACCAATTGAGGACCTAATTGCAAATAAGTTGTCAATTTAACCAAAATTCTGTTTGTGGATCAATCATGGTTCAACCCCTATCAAATCACCTTGGACTTTGATGAAATATTGGGCAAACCGTCTCAAGACCATGTGGGGTCCACCCACATGACCTCAAGACCGTTTGGGCCAAGTTTGGGCCCAATTGGAGCTCAATTGAAAGGTTCAACCTTGTGTTGAGTCACATTGTTGAGTGTTGATGGGTGAACATTGATAGACCCTAATTGAATCGACTTCAACCCTAATTGGTCAACCATTAAGGGTCAATTGAATGACCAAGTGATCAAGCATAATCTAAGTTAACCCAATCCATAAGTGGTCAACATGTCTCTGACCTTTTGAGGGCTTCAACATGAGTTGACATTATTGGTTGTATCTTTGAATCTTGTTGATGGTCCAAGCGGTTGAGACCATGTGAGGCTCGCGGTCTCAAGGTCGTGAGGTGGCTCGCGGTCTCAAGGTCGTGAGGGGGCTCACGGTCTCAAGACCGCGAGGGGCCTCGCGGTCCTGAGGTCAAAGTGGGCAAACGGTCAACATCTCTTCGCGGTCTCAACTTCAATTCGATCTTCGCGGTCTTGAACCACTTGAAGGGCTTCGCGGTCTTGAACCACTTGAAGGGCTTCGTGGTCTTGAACCACTTGAAGGGCCTCGCGGTCTTGAAGCCTAAGGAGGCTCGCAGTCTTGAAGATAGAAGAGGGCTCACGGTCTTGGAAAGTCAAAGTGGGCAAACGGTCAACACTTTCAAACGATCTCAATTCGATTGAAGGTTGATAATTGAAATCAATCAATGTGATTCAAGGTTGACTTCATTCAATCAATTGATGATATAAATGGTCCAATGTTGCCCTAATTCAACCCTAATGACAACCTAGGATATTAAGGGGTCAATGGACTAAGGTTTTTACCATAATGATGATCAATGTGGTGAATTACCAAAATACCCCTAAAGGGTAAATTGAGTAATACCTTGATCAGATCGAACCCTAATCATATGATGATGATGTTTTAGCCATGTTAGCCTATGATGACTTAATCCGACCTGATCTAGGGTGATGTTGACAGCACCTAACCTTATGATGAGAGAGAAAGTACTTCTAGAGAGAGAAAGTACTTCTAGAGAGAGAAAGTACCCTTTTTAAGTGGAAACTCAATTAAAGCATCTCCAATGCACAGGAATGAGCATAATTAGGGTATGATCCACCTGTGTGAGATCACAGAAACCCTAATTATGATAAATGATGAACCTTTAACTAATCCAAGAGCATCAATGAAGATGTTACTCATACATGATGATGTTATGAGTTTAATTCACCTTGATGTGAATAGTAAACCCTAATTCAAGGGTGATGACATGTAATGTGAATAGTAAACCCTAATTCAAGGGTAAGGACATGTAATGTGAATAGTAAACCCTAATTCAAGGGAAATGACATGCTTTTGAGTATTAAACTCTATTTGATGTAAATTAGAGATTTAACTCTTATGACAAGAGTAGGAAGTACATTCCTTATTGTTGTATTACCTTTATCAGATGTATTAAACATGCAGGTTCTGATATGAAGGTAATCATATCCAGGTATGGATGTTGATGTTATATTCATTAAAGGCATGTTGTTAGCCTTATGAATAAGTAAAGTAATCTGATGCCTTGCCAGTGGCATCCTATGCTGATAATGGGCTATGAGAGCCATGAATACCATCAAGGTCATGCCTTAGAGATGACTTGTGATGAGGATAATGAGAAATGATGATTGATATGAGTTAGGCCTGTTACATTTAGTATTCTTCTTTTATAGCTGCTATGCTACTGTTATTGTTTGAAGAACAATGTATGCTGTTAAAGAATACTGAATGTACCTAACTAATCGAGCATAATGTAGAGCCCTGATCATAGATCCATCATTGTCAGAGATTAAGTGATGGTGAAACAGGTTTTCCTCAGGGAACTCCTGGAGCACATACTTTTGAGTATGTGGGGTACATGGATGTGTAGAACCTTACATCCTAGTGTAGGAAAGTGATGTAGATGTGTAATCCATCCATCCTTCACTATATTTCCATATCGTATCAGTGGTAGGTAAACATGAAACCTCCTGATGACGAAGAAAGCACAGATATCCGTATCAGTGGTAGGTAAACATGAAACCTCCTGATGACAAAGAGAGTACAGAACGCCACTGTGACTCTAGAATAGCGAAGGACCAGTTTACCCTGGTGAGCTATAGTAGTAGAGACACGAGATGTCCTATAAGTGATCCTCTTACTGACTGAGGAAGGTGAAGGTTATGAGAATCCAGCTCTCTTAATGACCTATGTATGATACTGATGCGGCTTGTCAGCGATCAGTTGGAGTATGAGTGGTAAGCCTCATCTCCACAGGGCATAATGTTGTTTGTAAAACATAATCAACCATGTAGTATAACTTGTTAGAGATGACTCCAAGTTAGTTGATTGATGTTACCTTACAATAATGTTTATATTCTCCACATCTCCTAAATTATAGAGATCTTGTTATACCTGCAACTGTTACAGAATGCTTTGAAGGCTTTACTGTTTAAGATATTCTTTGATGTTATAATAAAGCTTCTGGTGAAGAGTTATAACTCTTGCTGGGACAATTATGTATAATTGTCTCACCCCGTAGGCTTCAAATTTTTAGATGGACGTCGGAGACGAAGGAACCAGCCTACAGGTGATCAGTCTCAGCAGCAGCATCAGGGGCATCAGTGATCTCAGGTGGAGATTGTCCTGCCATATGGTGTAGTTAGAGTCAGTCCTATGTGTCCTCTGTACTCTCAGGTCTTGGAATCTTTTGTATAGTGATCTTGAGATTTTGTATCTTGATGTATATAATTACTCAAGAAGTAATTATCCTGAGATGTAAACAGTTTATCTCCCTTTATTAAAGAAGCTTTTATGGATTCAAGCTCTTGTCACGAAAAGTTTTAATTTCCCGTGATTTTTGCCTTCCGCTGATTACCGATTCACTTCCGCTAAGTTTTAATCGTGTTTATATCATGGTTTGGAGATCAGAGCCCACAAAAGGTGTGTCGGGTAGGGCACCCTCACTAGAAGCACCCACTACCTTCACCAAAGGTAGTATCGGGCAGGGTACTCTCCCCTATCACCCATCACTCAAATGTATAACGGTTAAGCAGACCAGCACATATCAGCCAAGCACAAGGGTATCGGGCATACAAGGAATAACGGTCAACATCATGACATGCAGCTAAGCTCAAGCGCATGTCGGGCAACGCTACGTCGGGTATCAAGGGTATCAGGTGCAACGGGTCTCCATATGCAACGTGCAGGCTCAGCCTATAACGTGTAACAGTGCGTTATGCACTAGGATATCAGCCACAAAGTCTGATGAGCGTGTCGTGCATCAGGTGTAACGTGCACCATGTCATGCAACGCTCTGTCGGGCACAAGGTGTATCGGGCAGCACCACTAGACAAGGCATAACGTCCAAGGATACAACTCAGTCAGACGTCCATCCAACCTAGCCATGACTCAAGGCAACCACTTAAGTGTAACGCCCGACACAACACCTCAACATGTCGTCCAAGGCCCTAGGTCAAAGAGGGATATCAGACAACATCACTACTAACACCATATCGGGCAAGATGCAACCCGACAGAGTCACCACCAACCTTAGGCACAAGGGCACCCAAAACCCTAATGGATCAAGAAGATGACTCACCTCTCAACTATCAAGAGAGAGGGGTCTTGCCAAGCTTCTTAACACCAAACGGGCAACACAAGGAACAACCATAACCAAGGTCCTCAACCATCACTTAGCTCACCTTTCAAGTCCATGGTGAGAGGAGGGTGTTTCTCAAGCCACTAGAATACAAGCTCACCTCTCAACTTAAATGAGAGAGGAGTATTGCCCATATTCCTAGAACTCAAGCTCACTCCTCAAGACCTAGGAGAGAAAGGGATGTTGCTCACCAAGAAACCCTAAACACATGGTTCGGCCAACAAGAACAACTTAAGCAAGGAACTCAACTAGCAACATGCATAGCCGATATGATCATAAGCAACATATAATGGCATAAAGGAAGGTAGTATAGTTAGGGTTAGGAGTTATGTAACCCACCTTAAGCAAGCTCCAAGCTCCTAGCTCCACACACCAACAAGGAAGAAGAGCAAGGCACTCTAGGGTTCGGCCACCACTAGAGGAAGAAGGAGACTCTAAGAAGGATCGTCCACCAAGCTTGCAAAGGAAAGGAGATGTATCGTGCACCAAGAGGGAGGGATACTAAGGAACTAAAGGGATCCTTAGCAAGAGAAAGGAAGCACATATATAGAAGAGGATGGAGGAGAAACCAAGGTAAGATAAGGCAAGGTGTCACCCACCTAGGGACAGTCGCCCACCTAGGGACACTTGTCCATGGGCAATGCCACCACTCTAGCATGTCTTAACTACATGTCCAAGGCCATTGCCACATGCAAGCATCAAGCACCAAGTGTCCACTAGTGGTGACACAAACGAGGTCAAATAAGGTCAAAGGGTCCATGGGCGACACACCTCCATGCCATGGCCGACACACTCACACCACTGGCCGACACAGACCCTGGGTGACACACCACTGGCCGACACAGGGCACTCTTGCCCGACACAAGGCCAAACAAGGCAAAGGCAAAGCACCACAAGGCCCAAAAAGCTCAACCAAGCCCAAAGGAACTCAAGCAATGAGCCCAAACCTTCCTCTCAACACTAGAGGAAGCAAAGAGAGGGAGGAACACCTCACAAGGTGGCAAACTTTCCCACAAACCCTAGACTTGGGTTAATTGCAAGTAGCACCTCCAACTCTCAACAAAGAACCAACAAACTCTAATCACCACCAAAGGTGATTAGCAAGCAACTAAGAAATAAGGTTAAGCAAAGCAAACAGGATAAGCCCTAAACGGAGGTCAGGGTCCTTACACAAACTATTTCCATGCAATCTATAATAATAATAATAATAAATATCCACTGTCCACTATTTGGATCATTTAGAAGTGCTAACTCATGGTCAAAATATCATTATTGCACATATCATCAATTATTTCAAAAATCTTTTTAAAACAGGCATCATTCCCCTTATTATAGGGATTATGTTTGGGATACCATATAATAGAACAAGATACCAAACACTCACTCACTCACTAACCCTTTCACTATACAAGAGATTACCAATGCTATGATGAGCTTAGGCATAGTTAAAACACCTAGACCAGATGGTTTTAGTATGACTTTTTTTTAGAATGGCATGGGCACACATCAAACTCAATTTTTACAAATTATTTAGTGTGATACATAACAAAACAGATATTACTAACCAAATTAAAATACTTAACCAAATACATATTTCTCTCATTAAGAAAGTTGACAAACCTGCTATGATTAGGGACTTTAGACTGACCAGTTAAATTAATGTTTCATACAAAATCATTGCTAAGCTCCTCAACCTATAAATGAAACCCCTATCAGAAAACATTATTTTTCCATCACAATATGAATTTCGACTACATAGGAATATTCAAGATGCATATATTACAACATCTGAAACAATACACCAATGTCAGATTAGGAACACCCCTGTTGGCTAAATGGACATCATTGAAATCCCTTTATTTTGATGATGGCAAAAATTTCTTTCTTGTGGAATTAACTTGCTATTTGAGTGTTTCAAGGACAAGCATAAAAGGTGGTGGATAGCAAAGACTTGGAAGATCCTTATGCTCAAAATTTCTTTAATTTTATGATTGTAATCAATGTAAAAACGTGTACAAGTATATAATGTACAAGTACTTAGATACCATGTAAATAAAGCCTTTAGATCTTCCCTATCCACACACAACACTTAGATAGGTTATATCCTAAGTTAGCGTCACAATTGCATACTTATACACACACTCAGTAAATGAATACATTGAATCAGGGATATTCTCAGTCAACAAAAACTTCGACCGAGACACTCTCGATCGACAAACTTCTTGACCGAGAATAGACCCTCCTAGTCGTTAGACTGAGTTAGAAAGTGGTTGGGAGTTGGAATCGAATGTTACAACATATTGACTCAGACTCCCACTCGGTCGACAAATTCCTCGACCGAGAAACTCTCAGTCGACAAATACTTCGACCGAAAATGGTTCTATATGCACTTTTTAGAATTAATTAACTAGCTGTTACAAATGCAATTAGTGGACACTTAATGGCTAGTTGAGCACTAAGAACACCCTAGAAGGTGTCTAGAACGTCTCCAAGCATTAGCAAACCACTCCTATAAATAGGACAGCCATAGGACACCTCAAAGCATCACTTGCATATACAATTCACTTGAGATCACATTGTAGCAAGCTATTAGCAAAGCTTTCACTTGCAAAACATTTCCACAAGCTATGAATTCGTGTCCTATAGGCTGATATCTCCTATCCACTATATATTCACGTCCATCCACTTTGGTTAGGAGATCAAACGCTTGATATAGGATCAAAGCACTGTACTAAATTGGTAACATTGCTTCTTTCTTCCAGTCTTATTTCTTTTATTGTATTTTGTTCTCCTTTGCTACTCCTAGGTTGGAGGCTGCGGAAAGGAGGTTGTTGGAGCTTCTTCAGGTGGTGAAGGTAGCTTGGCAGACTTTGGACTACTTCTAGAAGGTCTCAATGGGAAGCTACTTCAAGGAGGAAGGCTACTTCAAGGGGGAGCTTGAAGTTACTTCAAGTGAAGGTTGCTTCAAGGTTGGTGAGACGACTTCGGGGTGAAGGTTGTCCAAAGGGTGGTGAAGGTGTTTGTCATTTTATATAACATCCTTGCGAGGTAATAAAATTCAAATACTTTCAAAATCCCGGTTGGGAACAACCGGGTAGTGGACTTACTCCCTTAGTATTTGCTAAGGGTGGAACCACTCTAAATGCCGTGTCTACTTCTCCAATATTTTTGTGGTTGCTTGGTTGAATTATTTTAAAATCATTAAAATAAACCCTATTCACCCCCACTCTAGTGTTTTTCAATTGGTATCGGAGTAGGCTTCAAGGAGCTCTAATCAAGTCTTGAAGAAGATGGGGGATGGAGTTCTAAATAACCTCAACTTGGAAGGAATTCTTGTAGTTCAGCCTCCACCATTTGATGGCACCAACTACACCTATTGGAAGAGGAGGATGCAATTCTATTTTCAAGGAATCAGCTGGGATCTTTGGAGAATGGTTTCAAATGCATATGATCTTCCTCAAACTGAATATGCTACATGGGATTCAAATACGGTGAGATTTTCCCAATTGAATGCAAAAGCTGTAAGTATTCTTTATTGTTCAATTTCCGTAGGTGAGTTCAATAGAATATCAAATTGTGAAACTGCATATGAAATATGGCATAGACTCTCTATTACTTATGAAGGAACTGTTCAAGTAAAGAATTCCAAAATTGGTATGCTTAAACAAAAGTTTGAATAGTTTTTTATGGAACCAAATGAGTCTATTAGTGAAATGTATGCAAAGTTTTCTTCTATTGTTAATGGTTTGAATGCTTTAGGTAAAGCAATTAGTGAAGAGGATCAAGTGTCTAAAATCCTTAGGTGTTTGCCTCCAAAGTACAAACTAAAAGTGACGGCAATTGTAGAAGCCAATGACCTCACTCAACTAAGGATGGAGCAACTCATTGGAAACTTAGAAGCACATGAGGCAACCTTGGAGGAAGAAGAAAGATTGGTGACTAAACACAAGAAGGAGAAAAGAAAGGACATTGCACTCAAAGCATCAACCAAGATCATTCATGACACAAGTGAAGATGATAGTGAAGAAGAAACTCTCATTATAAATGGTAAGCAGTATAGAAGTTTTAAAACTAACAAAACTTCTAGTGTTTCTTCTTCCAGGTGATTTGAATGTGGTAAAAAGGAACACTTAAAAGGTGATTGTCCCAAACTTAAGAAGGGAAAGAAATAATCTCACAAGAAGAAAGAAAAAACCTACAAAGCTGCATGGGATGATTCAAGGATGATAGTGGAGATGGAGAAAAAGAAGTAGAGTGCCTTATTGCTACAACAAATGAAGAAGAAGAAGAGGTAAGCCTTTTTTATTTATCTAAAGAAGATTTCGTTGCTAGCATTGAGGAATTACATGATAAATATATTAATTGTAAAAGGAAACTAAAAAGAGTTACTAAAACTAATGAGAATTTGTATGCAAAATTAGATGATCTTTCTTCTGAAAAGGAAAGTATTATTTCTGAAAATTCTTCCTTGAAATCATCTTTTAATGATTGCAATACAAAATTGCTTACTCTTGAGACAAATCATAATTTGCTTTGTCAAGAAAAGGCTGAATTGCTTGCAAAATTGAATGATCTTCAATCACAACCTATCTTGTGTACTCATCTAGATTATGATGCTATTGTTAAAGAAAGAGATACTTTATCATCTGATCTAGATCAAGCAAATTTAGATATCAAAAAGAAAATGGATGAGATTGCTAAATTACAAAGAGAAATTAGTAGCTTGAGAAACAATGATGTTCTTGATAAGATTCTGAAAAATCCTTCTAGTTATAATGGAAGGAGAGGTTTAGGATATGTTCCAAAAGAGAAATTCTATCCACCTAAACCTAGAAAAACACAAACACCCAAGACCAAGATCATGTATGTACCCAAGAACAATTCAAAAAGAAATGAAAAGGATTCTATTTGTTGTCACTATTGCTTGCATCTTGGACATTACTCTTTTTCATGCCCATATAAGAGAAGGGATGTTGAATTAGTTTGGGTCCCAAGACCTCAAACTTAGCAAATTTGAATATGATTAAGTTGAGATTTGACCTAAAACTTCATTTAAATATCTTAATGTCTCATCTCAACTAAATAGACTGGTACTTTATCTTATTGCAATAACTCAAATTTAAAAATAACATAAATAGATTACTGAAAACAGTACAGAAACAATCTCGGTCGATAAAATCTTCGACCGAGACAATCTCACTCGAGAAAATTATCGACCGAAGTAGTTCTGTCTCTAACCTGTAGAAATCTAGAAAAAGAGTAATTATGTCAGTCGAAAATGACTTCGACCGAGACAAATTTGATCGAACATTTATTAGACCGAATTTTAACTGATAAAATTGGAGATACAGCAACCTTCTCGATCGAAAAGAATGTTGACCGAAAAGAAGTTGGTCAAGAAAGATTTCGACCAAATAAGGTTCTGGAAAACCTATTTAATTGGTTCAGTTTGCTATAAACTTGCTATAAATTTTGGTATAAATGAAAATTGATTGGAAATTATGAATGAATCATAAATCTTAGAGATAACTCTCAAATCACATATTGATAATTTGCATCATGATCTATATGTTGATCCTTGATATCCTTATGAAACATGTTGTAAATTTACTAATTATGTGATCAAAAACTATATGTGAATAGAAACCGGAAATGTTTTCTTAAAATCAATGCACACATTGTAAAGCCTTCAATTGCTATTTCTCTTGAAATGATTAAGCATGTTCATTTACATGGTTTGTCTTAAATTTAAACATTGATGAACCATGATTGATCATGAAAAAGATATTGTCTTGATAATTCTTCCTTAAAAGGTATTATTCTCTACATTGTGTATCTTAAAACTGAAAAATGTGATGATTTAAGTAAGTTTAATCAAGAAAATTACTATTTTATCATAATCCACATGGTTTGTCCTAAGTATTCCTTAGTTTATCTATATAGAAATCATGTGTCTTGAAATTTGCTTTTTAAATGATCATGATCATTGTATTTCATGAAATTATGGATATGCCTTTACTGTTTCACCATGATCATTGTGTTTCATCTTTTACTTGGTTTGCCTAAAATAATCTTTGATCTATATATATAAACCATGAATGGATATTGTTTTCAAAATGATCATAGTGATTCAGCTCATTACACATAAAGATGATGTTATCATTGAAAATGCCATTTTTGCATTAAGGTATATCTCTATGGCACAAATGCATCTTGACATATTAGTTAAATGATTATCTTGTGCTTAGCTTATGAAAAATTATATCATCTTTGTTATACATGAATACTTTTTATATGATACTCTGTAAGCTATGTTTAAAGTATTCAATCAAGTGGGTCATTGTGAATGCTTAAACTGAAAATCTGTAGAAATTGCCTCTCAGTCGAAATAAAAATCAACTGAGGGGCGCCCAAGTCGAAGTCAAGGTCGACCTAAAATAAGCTTGACAAAATACTTAATTGTAAATCATTTCCTTGCACTCAATCTTAGTATATTGAAAACAAGATTTTAGTGCATAGCTCTCATAAAAGGTTAACTTATTATGATCTAATGCTTATTATGACCTTAGAATCCTTAAGTTATCTTGATTATAAGATTAAGGGGGAGCTCACAAAAACTATCTTGACTACAAGATTAAGAAGGAGCTCACAAAACTTCGTAAACATTATGATAAATCTTGATCAAATCAAACTTTAAAAACATGCTATGACCTTAGGATTATTAAATTATCTTGATCTAAAATGGACTCTCTATATCAATATGGGCTTAACATCCCTCATTATTGATTAGAGATATATTTCTTGATCCTACTATGCCATAAAGAAAATCTCATATCATTTTCAGGGCTTAACATCCCTTGTAAAATGGATGAGAAATCAATATATGTATCCATCATGATCCTAAATGGATCTCATATCATTTTCAGGGCTTAACATCCCTAGTAAAATGGATGAGAAATCAAAACACATATGCCATGAATCTAAAAGGATCTCATATCATTTCAAGGCTTAACATCCTTTGCAAATGATTGAGAAAGATTTTGTGGCTAAATTTGACATAAAAATAAGTGGTTTGAATTAAATTGTGTTGATTACCCTTGCTTTAAAATTTGAATATCAAATTATCAAATTAAGGGGGGGGGGAATAAAAGTCATACTTAATGATTAGCTTGGTTATCTTTTCGAAATGACAAAGGGGGAGAAATAATATAAAATCAATAATAGAAAGTAAAATGAATATAAAATCAATAACATAAAGTAAAATGAGTTTCATAATCTCTCGGCTAGCACACACTTGCAAATAAGAGAATGGCTACAAAAGATAAACTTCAGGTATGAAACTCATATGATTTATATTTCCTTGATTTATATTTTGGAATTGTTTGTCATCTTCAAAAAGGGGGAGATTGTTGGCTAAATGGACATCATTTAAATCCCTTTATTTTGATGATGAGAAACATTTCTTTATTGTGGAATTAACTTGTTATTTGAGTGTTTCAGGGACAAGCATAAAAGGTGGTGGATAGCAAAGACTTGGAAGATCCTTATGCTCAAAATTGCTTTACTTTCATGATTGTAATCAATGTAAAAACTTGTACAAGTATATAATGTACAAGTACTTAGATATCATGTAAATCAAGTGTTTAGATCTTTCCTATCCACACACAACACTTAGATAGGTCATATTCTAAGTTAGCGTCACAATTTCACACTGATACACACACTCAGTAAATGAATACATTGAATCAGGGATATTCTCGATCGACAAAAACTTCGACCGAGACACTCTCATTAGACAAACTCCTCGATCGAGAATAGACCCTCGTAGTCGTTATACTGAGTTAGAAAAGTGGTTGGGAGTTGGAATCGAACTTACAACATATTGACTCAGGCTCCCACTCGATCGACAAATTTCTCGACCGAGAAACTCTCGGTCGACAAATACTTCGACCAAAAATAGTTCTGTCTGCACTTTTCAGAATTAATTAACTAATTGTTACAAATATAATTAGTGGACACTTAACGGCTAGTTGAGCACTAAGAACACCCTAGAAGGTGTCTAGAATGTCCCCAAGCATTAGCAAACTACTCCTATAAATAGGACAGTCATAGGACACCTCAAAGCATCACTTGCATATACAATTCACTTGAGATCACACTGTAGCTAGCAAGCCATTAGCAAAGCTTTCACTTGCAAAACATTTCCACAAGCTGTGAATTCGTGTCCTATAGGCTGATATCTCCTATCCACTATACATTCACATCCATCCACTTTGGTTAGGAGATCAAACGCTTGATATAGGATCAAAGCGATGTACTAAATTGGTAACATTGCTTCTTTCTTCCAATCTTGTTCCTTTTATTGTATTTTGTTCTCCTTTGCTACTCCTATGTTGGAGGCTGCGGAAAGGATGTTGTTGGAGCTTCTTCAGGTGGTGAAGGTAGCTCGGCGGACTTTGGACTAGTTCTAGAAGATCTCAACGAGAAGCTACTTCAAGGAGGAAGGCTACTTCAAGGGGGAGCTTGAAGTTACTTCAAGTGAAGGCTACTTCAAGGTTGGTGAGACGACTTCGGGGTGAAGGTTGTCCAAAGGGTGGTGAAGGTTTTTGTAATTTTATGTAACTTCCTTGCGAGGTAATAAAATTCAAATACTTTCAAAATCCCGGTTGGGAACACAGGTAGTGGACTGACTCCCTTAGTATTTGCTAAGGGTGGAACCACTCTAAATGTCGTGTCTACTTCTCCAATATTTTTTGTGGTTGCTTAGTTGAATTATTTTAAAATCATTAAAAAAAACCCTATTCACCCCCCCTAGTGTTTTTCAACCCCCTCATCACATTGAAGCTTTGATAAAATCTTTATAACATCAAGTGGGCCTTTCTTATTGAATGTTTACATGGATACAATTTTCTACATAAATGGATCTAATGGATATATTCATTCATTAGCACATGTGTATTGTTGGTTATTATCAATGGTACACCTTTTAGATACTTCAATAGTACTAATGGACTCAAACACGGTGATCCTTTATCACCATATCTATTTATTATTTCACTCCATCCTTGATAGAATCATATAGTTGGGAGTTCACAATGGTCTCATTGAGTTACCTGAAGGTTGCCACAATAATATTATATAATATATCAATGGTACCATCATATTCATTCTATGGAACAAATTGTTGTGAATATAATACGCATCCTGGGCATTTTTTCCTACATCTTTGGACTCAAAATCAATTTCCACAATTCTGCTATTATTGACGTACGTGTCCCAACTATACATATGAATAGATACCAAACTCTTCTAGGTTGTAAACAAGAAGCCTATTCGATAAAATACTTGGGTCTTCCATTATCTCCTTGGTGTCTTCTTGTGACGACATGAAATCCTTTTATTTATAGACTAGTGAACGCACACGTGCACACACACGTGACATATAAAATTTGTTGGAAATATGCGGGGAGAGGATTCGTCCGTGAAAGGTTCCTACGGTAAAAAGATATTTGTGTTGGTTGTTTGAAAAGAGAGAATCAAGGAACCATTTTGTGGGATGGAGAGAGAAAAATATAGAATTAAAAATAATAAAAGTTAATAGGACAGTGTGAGAATAAATATTTGTAAGAACAAAATTCCTTAAAAAAAGGAGAGAAGAGAGAGAATCAAGGAGAGCGCAGCATCAAACTCGCTCTTTTTATAATAGTATAGATATCAACACAAATTATCCACATGTCATAGTAATTTTCCCAGCCTTGCCGATCACCTTACACTACTTAGCACACCCCTCACATATATTATTACGTACCAACTCAAATGCATCCCACCCCAACCACAATTATCAAACGAATAGATAAGATGAGAAGAAGATTTTATGGGACCACAAATTAATAGACCGCACATGATCAATTGGAATATTATATGTTGTCTGAAGCAATATGGAAGATGGGGTATTATTAACTTGAATACTCGTGCGTTATGCCTCATAAAAAATATCACTGCTACCATATGTCAAAATGAACAACACCTATGTATAGATATTGTATATGATAAGTATTATAGGAAACACAATCTTTGGAATATTGTAGTTACTAGATGATTATCACCTCTATGGAAACACATGATTAATCATAATAATATGATTACTAACAAAATTAAGACTCCGCCGCATAACATACTACATGTTCTGGTCTGAACTATGGTGGAATGGATGAGCCCCTATTAGCATCATTCTTTTAGTTCATCACACCCACATTCCATATAAACATTACACGATATCCAATACCCCTCGACTAATTAGTTCTAATAGATAGAATTTACTAAAAATATTTCTGTATCGACACCTCACACGCACAAATATATGTGATTTAATTCGAGTGACAAAATATGACACCATTACGAATGTCACATGGATATGGGGAGATAAATACAGCTAAACAAGCATACATGTTCTTCACATGCATATAATATATTTTGAGTAGTGATGTAGAGCACACTACTTACACCACCATTTACACCCCAGCCTCGGGACTCCACAACGGGCTTTCTGCACGCATGCAATTTTTAGTTTTTGTGTGTTCCCGATGCTATGTCCGCACTGTGCCAATTTCGCAATTGCGTCATATCAAAAGTTGAACGGGCAGGTTGAGGTGAGGCTATAAAATCTCACATACCCCCACCTCTCTTCCTCTTGGCTCCGTCTCGCTCCTGCCTGACCAAACGTTGTCCGCTGGCTGCCTCCTCTCCTCCGTATCGTGTCCAGCCTGCCCCCGTCCCGTCCAGACGTCGTCGTCGTCTTGCACGTCGCCGCACCCCGTTGGCTGCCTCCTCTTCTCCACGTCGCGTCCAGCCTACCACTGTCCCGCACAGATAACGTCGTCGTCTTGTACGTCGCCACGCCACCCGTCATCTCGCTGACCATTCCCCCCAGAACCGGTTCGTATAGCCCCACCACGGCGCCCAACCCGTCGTCGTGATAAAAAAAAATTCACCTCCAGCCCACCGCCCGTGCCTATACCGCTCCCTCTCCAGACCATTATCAAGTGTTGTGTTCGCTGTCACGTCGAGGACTCCTCATCTGTCATCGTGCCCATGCCGTGGAAAGCAATCGCCGACCGGATCTGCCTGCAAGTGCCCTGATGCATATATTTTCTCAAAGTGATGTACAAAAATCAGTTGTGTGTATAACAAATTCTAGAATGTGAGCTTGTATGCATTTTGTTTTCATTCCTTGCTAAAGAATGCAAACTTATATGGGTCATTGTAAATGTTATCGAAAATTATGAATATTCATTATGACTTGTGCTATGTTTATCTAATCATAGAATTTTTCTTATTGTACACACTATTTTGGTTTATAATAAATACAGTTCTTGACAGTTTTTAGTTATATCATGAATATTAATTAGTATCATGCGTAAAATTACCATCAACATATCAACAGATGTGGAACACATATTTTGACCAAATATGATCACTTATCACGTATAATATTTTCTTATACAAAATTAAAAAATATATCAAAAACAAATATGAAGACGTACTCTACTATTTTATTTTATTCTGGTTGTTAATAGCTTTTGGTATTGTGTTGAATATATTTCGATAAAATTTTGACAGTAAAACGCGAAATGAACAAAAATATGACGTTGGCAGTAGAAAAGAAAATTCAAATTTAAAATTTAAAATTTAAAATTTGTATCAGAAAATTAAATGAAATTGATTGGTTGGTGGTTGGTGGTTGGTGGTTGATGGTTGGTGGTGGGTCTTTATTGCAGCAGCTGCATACATGCAACCATGCAGCCGTTGTAGCAGATTTCTCACCTTGAAGTCTGTGTCGCACTTTGCTATATATTTTTTGGTATAATGTATTTATATAATTAGCATTGTAGTTGATACATTTAAATATTGATTTGTGAATTTTTAGAAAAAAAATATATATATACGTGATTTTAGTTGAGTCAGACATCATAATGTAAATTTTTAAAAAATAGTAAGTGGCTATTGTGGCTTGTATTATATTTGAAAAAAATCTTCTAATTATAAGTACTATCCTGAATTATATTTAGTCTCGTTGAGAATACATTTTGGTAGTACAATGATCATTGATCGGTATTGTATTTAGATTTATAGCAATATGTGACTATGTCGTCTGGAAGTGGAGGAAAAATAAAAAAAATATTTTGAATTAAAAAAAAGTATAATGTGTCCCCATGAAATAATTTTTTAGTATCTCGACGTTGTTTCGTTAATTTTTTTCTTAGATAAAATTAAATGATGATTTTCATATATGTGCAATGAATAAAAATATATATAAATATACAAATAAGAAATTTTATTTTTTATTTCGCTAGTCGAACGAGCCTCTGACTGTATGCACTGTGTTAATTTATATCTAGTATATTTGTTAACAACTTTTAGCACTGTATTAAATTTATTCAAGTACAGATTCTGAACTTAGCCGTGAAATGTGTACAAAAGTGTATGTAGTGTAATTGGAGTGTGGGTACTTTATTACAGCGGTTGTATGCATGCATGATGTTTAATTGAATTTATTGGAGTGTGTTGCTTTATTACAACACATGCATGCATGTATGCAAAGTGCTTTATAGAGAATATAAAAAGGGATTGGTCAACGAGATATGCAATTATGATGCATGAACAGCAACCCCAGTATCTTTTCACATTCTAGTGTTCCGTGTCGCACATTGCTAAAAATGACTAGAACGAGCTTTCTTAAGGCTGGAGTGTGATTATTGGTGGAGCATGTGTGCTGCAAATAATTTTCTGTTCCCGCATAAAACCATATGAAACATACTATGCCTCCCCCAAAGTACAAATTCTATTATGACTTATCTAGCACAACAAAAATCACACTAATGAACAACGGAAAAGACATGGTTATGTAAGACCATCCATATGTTTGATGTGTTGTGCACAGTAAGAATCTAACATGCACTTATTCTTTATATGTCAAATGGCTAGAGACTAAATGGACACACTTCACCGGTACTAGTATCATTAGAGCATCTACTATAACTTAATTTAGAATATAGGCTCACGAAGAACACTAACCATTTATCAGGATCATAAAATAATAAGACTATCACGACGGCTATCATATGAACCATTTGGAGGGAAAGGAACATTAGAACACTTAAGAATAATGAACACACATGAAACGATGATTAACATTATTAAATTACAATATGACATTTTATGCTTTACAAATGAAGTCAGTATTGACCGTCTACTGACCATTTAAACAACGTCATAGAAAAGTAAAAAAGGAAATAGACCACACAAGATGGTCATGAAGAAAATCCATGAGGTATTCAAGACAAATCTAAAGCTCATATGTGATTTTCTCTTTGGATGTACTACTTATATTCTGGGGTTGTTAAAAGAGAACCTCATGATGGAGTTTTGTAACGCCACTAAAAATCCTAGAGATGATGAATCTCTAAGTTTAGCCTTGCTAGTACTATGGTAAGAACTCCACCCACGTGTGCTAAGACACGCGGAAGTCTTATCGTAGTATAGTTAAGGGTCGAATCCTCGGGACAACGGTCTTGATGAAATCAAGATAGAAAACGTTTTTAGTTGAACTTAACTACTTAACAGTTGATATTTAGATCGAAAGTTTGATTTGGTTTTAAACTAAGTGCAAGGAAAGTAAAGCAAGAAAGTAGAGATTAAGGTTGTAAACAATGATTAAAAGCCACTAGGATGTTATCGGGTTTCACACCACTACACATGGATCAAGACATGCAACATAATAAAACAACATGTAAAGAGAGTCAAATCAGTTAGTATCTTGTAGTCCTAGCTTCCTTTTGGATAACTAGCTACGAGAAGTGTGGAGTATTGCAACGCCAGCCATACCATAATGAATGGTCACATGCTTTGCATTACTCCTTCATGAAATGTATTCCTCGACCTTACCAAGATTGCACTTCCATACGTCAACTGATTCCATTTCATAGTATGAAAGTGCAACGATGGGGGTGAGTTTACTCCACTCATGAAAGCACTCCTAGATACCGAAACAGACATATGGTGACTACATACATCTAAGACCAACATTCAATCGATATTCAGATCTAAGGGTATAAACATAGACAATTCATACCAAAAGATAATAAGTAACACAAGTTGATGATCAGGCAACTAGCATTCATTAAACAATTGATGTTGAACTGAAAAGAAGAGTATCTCTATTACAAATTATTGAATTACATTGCATGAAATGAAAACATGGGTAGCGGGGCTACTCCCCGCACCCTAGTGAATGAAAATACTCGCTCATGTCAAGGACAAAGAAGGAGGCGAGAAGAGAGAGAAAGAACGTCATCTCCACGGAGGAGGGAAAGTTGAACCCTTGGTGAAGAGAGCAACGATCTTCGCACTTCGTGGTTGACTTGATGAAGGATCTTCTCTTCCCACCTTCTTTGCTGTTGAGAGGAGAGAGAAGATAGCTTGGTGATGGAATGCGGATCTCAAACTGGCAGCCTTGGGGCAGTGGATGGAAGACAAAAGTGCTCTGGAGCTAGAGAGGCAGCCTCTGGACGTCTGAGATTCGATGCCTTTGAAGTGACCCTTGAGGTCCTATTTATAGGCTCAAGTTGAGCCCAAACGGTCTTGAGACCGTTTGCCTTCTCGCGGTCTTGGGACCGCGAGGCCTTCTCGCGGTCTTGGGACCGCGAGGCCTTCTCACGGTCTTGGGACCGTGAGGCCTTCTCGCGGTCTTGGGACCGCGAGGCCTCCTCGCGGTCTTGGGACCATGAGGAGTCTTTGTAATTTTTTTGTGTTTTCTGTAATGAAAAAGAAGAAAAGTTAGTTTATTGGTGTATCTGCAATAAAGTAAAAAAGTTTAATGATTCTATCTAATTTATCTAAGAAAGAGTATGGAAAATTAAAGATAACTAAATAAGATAACGTAACAAAGTGGGAGGTTATCACCCCCCTAACTTAGAGTCTAGCTTGTCCTCAAGTTAGATAGAGCTAAGGCATGTAATGGCGAGGCGATTTTATTTGATTAGGGTTTCCATACTCTTGCTTCAATTCTAGGTCAGAGATCTAGCGAGGTCTTATTAGGGCTTCTGCTTACACTAACTCTTTCGAGTATCAAAAGTTGCATGGATCTCAGGTTCCTTTCATATCGTGAATCTCGCATTGGGACCACCTTTCTTATTATGTGCATGTCATCGACTCTAATCAGTTTTATACTTCTTTGGAGAAACCTACCGGTAGCTAGAGTGGGTATGAGGGCTGGCTTAAAAGGCTTATTGTGTAACTCCCCCTTCAAGTGGGGAAGGGTTTGTCTATGCTTTTTAGAGACTCACGACCGGGCACGACACATCTGCCTTCATGAGGGCAGCTGAATGTACCGGCCGGGTGAGCTCTTTTATCAGCCTTTTCATATATTAGGAAACCTTAAGGATCTCATTACCGGGAACGACACATCTGCCTTCATGAGGGCAGCTGTATGTACCGGCCGGGTGAGATCTTTGTTGGCTCTTCATATAGGTCCTTATGCATGGCACAACTCTCATGTTTTTATTCAGCACTCTGGCTTTTATTCGAATCTCACAGGCTTAGGAAGTGGGTTTTGTTAGGATTTTTGATTGGGCGGCCAAGCCTCTTTTATTGAAAGAAGAAAATTGTTCTTAGGGTTCCCGACATGCACTTATTTTTAATTGGTGGTCCGCTCGCGAGATTTCTTGATTTTGGATTTCCCTGATTTCCCTCTTGACTTCGAGAGTTTTCGGTTCGCTTTGGCCCTGAAGTTGACCTGTGAAGAGTCTGAGATAGAATTGAAGTAAAAGTATAGAAACCAATAGTGAATGAAATTTATGAATTCGCCATTTCATGCCTATATGCTAATCTTATTATTTATATGAGGACTACTTTATTTCTAACTTAGCTAAGGTGATTCTTTCCAGGATGAAAGTTATACTTAAAAGTTATTTTATAGAAAAAAATTACTGGAAAAAGTCTAAATATGGACAGAAAGTTTGAAAATTGATGTGCGAAAAAAATAGAAGGGTTGAAGCAGAATGATACCTCGCCCTTGTCCAATGCACTCCCCCCCTAACTTATCACACACTCTGTCCACAGAGTGTCAAAGTGATAGGTTGAGAAATGCATGGACAAGGGCATTCAGGCTTCAGTTAATCCTTTATTTGCCCCATGTGTTCTGAGTAAGTTGGCTGCGAACTTTCCCCGTAGTGCATGGTAATCCACCTCTGTCATGTCCTCTACCGGCTTGTGAAGGGCCAGAATTGTATACATCCAGTAGAGGACGTGGAAGCCGCAGTCATTTGATTCTCTGATTTGCTGGGGGCACCTGTGGCAGAAGGCTGGTGATTTGAAGTGATCTCTGTCATATGCCCGCGTGTGCTGACCCAAAAGATCGTGTAATTTGTCAGCACACTCCTTCGCCACCTCCTCCGTTGGTGTCTTTGGAGTTGTAGTGTATGCTTTCCGTTTTGGATCATACTGGCTGTCGGAACTGTTGTAGATTATTGTTGTTCCTTCGTGAAGATTGGTTGCCAGTAACATCCAGTGCTCTTGATGAAGAAAAGGTAACATGATGAACTTCAGAGTTGTATGTTGGAGATAAGAGATGGTTGACTCCTTTGTTCCGAAGTTCTTCAGCCCGAGAAGATCATCCTTCATGTAAGCTGACACCATATAGACCATGTTGTGATTCCGTGCAAGCAAGTATTGATAAGCAGTCATTACACTTACAGACATGGAACCCTTGAACTATAAGGTCTCACGGAGGGCATCTGCCATAACCAATATATCCCCGTCAATATATACCATCTCGTCTTTTTCGGCATATAGCCGTGACATTATTGGTTGGAGCTCGTTATCTGAAAGAGTTTTGCAAGCTTCCGGATCGAAATCGGGAAATGAAGGTTCAATGGCAGATTGGGGTACCATATGTGATGAAGATGTCTTGATGGCTACCCCTGATATCAGATCAATGTCACCTTTATCTGGAGCCAGATCGAAGATGGAAGGATTCCATTGGCTTTGCTTGGTGGCATTGGATGGGTGTTTTTCTTTTGTCAACGCCGCTAGGGTTTGTCTGAAAGGTCTCCTCTGCGGACGTTGAATAGATGAAAAGAGATAACGAGGGACGTCGTCTGCCGCCATGGTAGGGTCGTTGAAGAACCTTCTGTCGCAGATAAGCTCCATGGCGTAACGTCCTCGCAGGGAGTGGAAATCGTCATTAATGAGTTCAGCGAAAGGGACCTGCTGGTTTAGCGCTAGGATGTGCCTTATGACGTAAAAAGCGCTGTCCCAGGAACCTTCAGCGGCTTGGACCTGTGGGTTAATTATTTTGAACCAGGGGGAGCTCCAGTCCTGGCGGAGAGAAGGGCATGCGGCCCATATGAGCTTTAGCAGCCGGAAAGGGATGCATCTCGCCTCCCCGGCTTCAATTCCAACAAAATTGATTATCCTGGCCTTTAAGTCACTGGCACAGAAATTGTACACTTTGGCGTCGCGGGCGACAGTGTCCACAATCATGAGCAACCAGTGTTTACAAACTTGGAAAGGCACGGTTATGTATCTCGCTTTTCTTGCGATCCCCCTGTGCAACCTTGTAATGGATTTGTGCTGGAACTCTTTGTACAGTAAGCACAATCCCAGTGTGGGTGAGGCATTGAGAACCGGTTGCTGACGCCGAGAGCTTTTGTAGATCTCGATAGAGTTGGCAAGGAGAGTACGAAACATTGCCATCTTCACCGGCGACTGGGGTCGAAGTAAGGAACAGAAGTCTTCACGCGTCAGATTGCGTTTGGTCTTCGTGTTTTGATATATGACATCCTCCCCTGCTTTGGCATCATCTACTATAGTGTTGAGGATGAAGATATCCTGTACGTCTAAGGTAGAGATGGCCGCCATATCTAAATCGTGCATTTTGTTAGGTAGAGGTGGCGGCGGAGGTAGCTCTTGCGGTGTGGGGGAAGAAGTTTGTTCTATGCTGTCCATGTACTGCTGCAGCTCGTAATCTTTATTAGAATCAGAAGGAGTGTCTAAATCGTCATCAGTGTCTAGGCATACTCTTTCTGATTCTTCAAGTTCAGGCGCTGACAGTTCAGGTGCAGAGATTTGCTGGGCTGATGTGGCTGGTATAGTGCTGCTGGTTCCCTGAATACATTTTTCAAGCTCAGCAAAAGCCACTTCTTTGGCAGCCTCCCCCAGAGATCCCGCAGAAAAGTTGAGAAATTGATCCCCGAAGTATATGTTGACGTTCTCTGTATGAGCAGGGGATTTGTGATCTTTATCACCAGTTTGGTGATCTTGCTGGTGTTTTGGTTCTGCTCCTTGGCTGGGGCCTGCCCCAGCATCATCTGGCTTGTCGGAGTCATCAGCTGAGGAGGTACTATTGTTTGAGTCAGCGGAGGAGTCAGAATCTTCCTCGTCAACAGCATCATCGTCATCGTCATCAGTTGTTTTCTTTTGTGCTTTCTTTTTGCACAGACGATGGATGGATTGGAGCTCATCGTATGCCACTTGCACGTGCTCGTGTGTTTCGAGCAGTGCTTCGTGGGTTTCTTTTAAATCAGAGTAACATTGTTTGGCGGAGAGGAGTCGTGCTGTGAGGTCGGTTACTTGAGCTCTTAGCTGAATAAGCTCATTATTTGACGACTCCTCCTGGCGATTATGTAGTTGCGTGAGGGTGGTGTTGATGTCGTCCAGGTGCGTGATGAAAGCTTGATGTTGCTGCTTCAGCTCGCGGAGGGTCTCTGGAAGAGGTAGAGTCTGCGTAGAGATCCTATCGACTTGCTTTGCCAACACTTCATGCTGGCATTGTACTCCATGGATCCACTCGGGCAAGTTTTTACAGTGGTCGTCGATGTGGTCGACTTGCTTGGCCACTGAATCTTGACGTTGCTGGATTCCTTGGAGGATGCCTGGCATGGCGCGGTTCTGCTCTCCAAACTGGGCAACCTGTTGTGTTAGACCCTGCACACATGAAAAAATAGAATTCAAAATGTTAGATGGGTCGGTGAGGAGGTTTCGGATGGTGTCGAATTGACGTCCGAATTCCGCACCGACGTTAGTATAAGGGACCCCAGTAAATGAAGAGTGAGGTGGCTGGGGTCGGGGTGGAATGGTAGTGTCATGTGGAAAAGAAATTGTTGATGGAACTGCGAATTGCGTGGTGACTGTGGATGGGGTCACCAGCGATGTCGGGGTGGTGGTGGGTGGAAAAAGTGGTGGCATACCCAGAGAGAGAAATGGATCCGGGAATGTTGATGGAAAGTCGGTGGATGTGAAAGAGGAGAATTCGGGCATTGTGGTGGAGAATGGGGCGCCCGAAGTGAAGAAGGGTGGGGGTGGTGGTATGGTTGTAGATAAGGGTGGTGTAGTGAAAAGTGGTGTGGAGGATGATTGAAGGGTGGTTGATGGTGGTGGGGTAGTAGATATTGGGGTGGTGGAAGGTGGAGAGGTGGTAGTGAGCTCAACATTTAGACTCATTATAAAAGAGTCTAGTGATGAGGATGTAATATGTTCTTCTGGGGGGGGGGCTCAGGTTCGGGATGAGGTTTTGATGTTGGTGTCCCCGACATCTCATGTGCCTTTACGAGCCTTCTGGAAGGTCGTTTGACTAGAAGTTTTGTTGTTTGGGCTGCTGGGGCATTTATACTGAGTTCTGCCTGCCCTGCCATTGCTTTCTTTACTTTGGCTTTGACTGAGGCTATGATTTTAGCGATCTCGTCTTCTGTGAATAGGAGCTTGTCCTTGTCATAGTCAGCAAGCTCTGGAAGTGGAAGCAGGGTTCTGGAAGATTTTGTGGGGCAGAACACGTAGTGCAGCTTTCCATCCTTATCTTTTAAGATATAGGAGTTCTTTAGTGTCTGTTCGTTGGTAAGGATGTCGCCCTTGATTGGGTTGCATTTGGGTAGAATTCTATCCATCTTAAGATATTTGATGATAGATGTGATATGACCACCCGTGCAAATTTCTTTTCCGAGGGCGAAAGCTGATAGCTTGAGCAGCATATGTCGTCCAATGTTAACGGGTATTCCGTTTAGGACTGACCAGAGGACAAAAAGGTCAGATATAAGAACATTTCCTCCTTCGGATCTGGGGAAAAGTGCGCCAAAGATGATTTTGTGGAGTGTGCGCACTAGGCCAGAATGAATGTTGGAGGCCTTGCTTGTCCTTGCATCATAGGTTGGTAACCCCGTTAGTGTTTTCCAGAAGGTATGCTTGTTGAACTTGGGGTGTTCTGTACCAGCGGCTTTAGCTTTCTTCAGCTGGTCTTGATTATCGATGAAGATTTCATTTAGAAGATTTTCAGTGATGACCACCTCGTTGTTAAAGATTCTGGTGGTTATTCTGCGGTCACCACCGTCCCTTTCTTTATCCATGATGTCCACCGCTTCTTTGTGGAAGTAGGTGAAGAATTCTGTTGTTGGCTCAATGTAGGGAATTTCATATACGAAGCATAGCCGGGAGAGGTTGGAATTGTCAAGAAGAGTGAGGATTCTGTTATAGATCCCCATCTTCATAAGTATGCTGGGGCAGACATACTTGGTTGGTTTAAGGAGTTGGCTGATGGAGGGGATGTTATGGAGATGAAGGTTTTCGGGTGGTGGTGTTGTGGTGGTGATGGGAGGAAAAATAGGAACAGTTATTGTGGCAGGGGTGGTAGTGGTGGTGGTGGATGGTGGGATGTACCCTGCCAGGATTTGTTCCCTTGCAGATGCGGGGTGAACCTGCTTCCTGGCTCTCTTCTTAGGTGCTGGCTCAGCTGTGGATTCTTGAGCCATTCTCTTCCCCTTAGATTTTGTAGTGGGTGATTCTTTCTCAGGGGAAGGCTGGTATTCTGAGGCCTCGTCGGATGAAATCTCTTCTACCTCCTCTTCAAAAGGTTCTTCATCTAAGCAGCGGTTGATTCGCTTTATGTCTTTCATGACTTCAATCAGGTTCACTTGTGCTGGGACCTGTCTAGTCTTTTTGTACTGGTCAACTATGTTTTGGAGATTTGCTCGTTCAACTAGTAATTCCTCTTTTGTCCAGAAAGGAGAATCTGTTGTTCCTTGCTTCACATGTGAAGTCATTCTGAAATGATTGACAATAAAACAAAAGTTAGAAATCATAAATTTTGAAATTATAACAAAGTAATATTATTTGAGTTTTGCAGGTGAATTGATTTCAAACGGTCCTGAGACCGTTTGGTCTCAAACGGTCCTGAGACCGTTTGGTCTCAAACGGTCCTGAGACCGTTTGGTCATTTTCATTTTTTTTTACACGGTCTTGAGACCGCGAGGGACCTCACGGTCTAGAGACCGCGAGGAAGACGAACCGCACGGGAGACGAACCGCGCGGTCGTTCGTCAGCAAAGAACCATGAAAACGACAACGGCGACAAGGGCAAAGAGGAGCTCGAACGAAAGTGATTGTTTATCGGTGGTGTGGAGCGGTGAACCGTCGGGTTGTTAACCTGTTGGCGCGGACGGCGAGGAGCCTGGGTGCGGTGAGCGTCAGAACGGGAGTGACGACGGAGCAGAGTAAGAGCGGCGAAGTGTGAAGTAGCGTCGCAGAGACGAAGCTCTGAGCGCAGAGAAGGAAAGCGTTCAGAGAAGGAAGGCGCAGAGATAGCGTCGGAGAAGGAAAGCGCAGAGAGGAATGAAACAGGAAGGCTCGGGAATTCGGGCTTCTAGAAGAGAAAACGTAGGCGAGGGGGTGTATTTATAGGTTTATAGGGGGCGCCTCATACCGAACGGTCTTGAGACTGAGAGAGCTCAAACGGTCTTGAGACCGAGAGAGCTCAAACGGTCTTGAGACCGCGAGGGCCCAAACGGTCTTGGGACCGAGAGAGCTCAAACGGTCTTGAGACCGCGAGGGCTCAAACGGTCTTGAGACCGAGAGAGCTCAAACGGTCTTGAGACCGCGAGGGCCCAAATGGTCTTGAGACCGCGAGGGCCCAAACGGTCTTGAGACCGCGAGGGCCCAAACGGTCTTGAGACCGTTTGGCCCCAAGATTATGTGGATTTTTATGTTTTTTTTTTAGATTTAAAGGAGAAAGAAAAACAAAAAATGAAGAAAGTAAAAAAAACAAAATAAAAGGCTAGAAAATTAGGGAAGGTGATACTCAGGTCTTGGGCTGCCTCCCAAGAAGCGCTTTGGTTTAACATCGCTGGCTCGACAAGATTTTGCTCCGGTTATGCTGACTTTATAGGATCATGGATCTCTATGGTGTGCCTTGATAATTTGTCTGCCGGAGTGTGGTATTTCTTCAATCTGTGACCATTTACGGTCCTTTCTCCTCCATTATCATCGAGAATAATGACAGCTCCTGTTGGGTATATGTGTTTGATTGTGAACGGCCCCGACCATTTAGTACGCAATTTTCCAGGAAACATTTTTAATCTGGAGTTGAATAGGAGGACTTTGTCTCCGACGGTTATATCCTTTCTTTTTATGTGGCCATCGTGCCACATCTTAGTTTGTTCTTTGTAAATTCTTGCGTTGTGGTAGGCTATCATTCGTAATTCTTCTAGTTCTTGGAGTTGCAGTTGTCTGAATTCACCAGCGCCTTTGAGATCGAAGTTTAGTTGCTTAATGGCCCACCAAGCCTTATGCTCTAATTCAACTGGAAAATGGCAAGACTTCCCATACACTAATCGAAATGGTGTTGTTCCGATTGGTGTTTTGAAAGCTGTACGGTAAGCCCATAGAGCGTCAGATAGTTTGGTGGACCAATCGGTGCGGTGCCGATTGACAGTCTTTTCTAGGATAGCTTTAATTTGCCTATTGGAGACTTCGACCGGTCCACATGTCTGTGGATGATACGGTGTAGAAACTTTGTGGTTGACTCCGTATTTTCTTAATAAGGCTTCAAAGCTCCGTTCCAAGAAATGTGATCCGCCGTCAGATATTATCGTTCTTGGGACGCCGAATCTGGGGAATATTATCTCTTTAAACATCTTGATTACCGATTTTGAATAACAAGAGATGGTCGGTAGAGCTTCTACCCATTTTGACACGTAATCCACAGCAACTAAGATGTACATGAATCCGTAGGATGAGGGGAAAGGGCCCATGTAATCTATTCCCCATACATCGAAGAGTTCGATTTCTTACCATATGTTCAATGGCATTTCATTTCTTCTGGTAATTCCCCCATATAGTTGGCACTTGTCACATGATCGCACGTATTCATGTGTGTCTTTTGCGATGGTAGGCCAATAAAAGCCAGATTGCAGGACTTTAAGAGCTGTCTTTTTAGAACTCATGTGGCCCCCAGTGGGGCCTGAGTGACAGTGCTCAAGAACTGAAGTGATTTCCGTCTCTGGAATGCATCTACGAAAGAGTCCATCTGCGCATAAGCGAAAAAGATAGGGCTCGTCCTAGAAATATTGCTTAGCGTCGTGAATGAACTTCTTTTTGTCGTGATAGGATGCGGACAGGTGAATGATTCCTGTTGCCAAATAATTAACAATGTCGGCATACCAGGGGAATCCATTAGCGACTTTCATTAGTTGGTCGTCCGGGAGGGAGTCTCGGATAGGTACTTTGTCTTCATCCTCGACTCTAATACGGATGAGATGGTCAGCGACGACGTTTTCCACCCCGCTTTTGTCTTTGATTTCCAAATCGAATTCTTGAAGCATTAATACCCAGCGGATAAGTCTAGGTTTTGCATCTTGCTTCTGAATTAGATACCGTATAGTGGAGTGGTCAGTGTAGACAATAACTTTAGCTCCAATCAGGTATGAGCGGAATTTCTCGAACGCGTAGATGACAGCTAAGAATTCCTTTTCTGTAGTGGTGTAATTTTTTTGTGCTTCATCCAGCGTTTTAGATGCGTAGTATATAACATAGGGTTTCTTGTCGATTCTTTGCCCTAATACGGCCCCTATGGCATAATCGCTCGCGTCACACATGATTTCGAATGGTTGTGACCAATCTGGAGCTCTTAGAATGGGTGCGGAAATCAAGGCATTTTTCAGAGTTGTGAAACTTTGCAAACATTCTTGGTTAAAGTTAAATTTCGTGTCCTTGGTCAGCAGTTGTGTCATGGGTTTTGCAATTTTTGAGAAGTCTTTGATAAATCTTCTGTAAAACCCAGCATGACCTAAGAAAGCACGTACTCCTTTTACGTCTTTTGGTGGCATCAATTTTGAGATGACGTCAATTTTTGCTTGATCCACCTCGATCCCTCTGTCGCTCACTCTGTGTCCGAGGACAACACCTTCCGTCACCATAAAATGGCATTTTTCCCAATTTAAGATGAGTTTTGTGTCCTCGCATATTTGTAAAACTTGAACCAGGTTGAGTAGACAGTTGTCAAAAGAGTTTCCATAAACTGAGAAATCATCCATGAATATCTCCATTATAGATTCTGTTAATCCTGCAAATATAGCAGACATGCATCTCTGAAAAGTGGCTGGCACGTTACAAAGCCCGAATGGCATTCTTCTGAAAGCATATGTCCCAAAAGGACAGGTGAAAGTAGTTTTCTCTTGATCTTCTGGGTGTATAGGGATTTGGTAAAACCCGGAATAACCATCGAGGTAACTGAAGAATTTCTGATGAGCTAAGCGCTCGAGGACCTCATCTAGGAAGGGCAAGGGGAAATGATCTTTCCTTATTGCTTTATTAAGTTTTCTGTAGTCTATGCACATTCTCCACCCAGTTATTGTTCTAGTAGGTACCAGTTCATTCTTATCATTAAGAACAACAGTAGTCCCCCCCTTTTTAGGGACCACCTGCACGGGGCTTACCCATTGAGAATTTGAGATTGGGTAGATGATACCTGCCTTCAGGAGTTTGAGAACCTCGATGCGAACTACCTCCTTGAGATTAGGGTTCAACTTCCTTTGATGTTCCCTCGATGGTTTGAATTCTTCCACCATAGGCAATCTATGCATGCATAAAGCTGGGTTTACACCAGTTAAGTCAGTCATTTTATATCTGATAGCTTTCTTGTGTCTCTTTAGCTCATCAAGAAGTCTATTTTCTTGGTCTTCTTCCAGAGTAGAGTTGATAATCACTGGACAAAGTTTCTCCCTATCAAGGAAGACGTGTTTGAGTCCTTCAGGTAAGGCCTTCAATTCAGGGGCCTTAGGTGGCTCGGTTGCTTCTATAACGGTGACAACCTTGAGTTCTTCAAAAGTGGCTGTTGGGGCTTCTTCAGCTTTTTCTAAATATTGAAGGCATTGTTGCACTAGCTCGTTTGCCGAAAATTCTACTTACGGGTTTGTCAAGGCACTTTCCAGCTCATCGGAGGGTTCGGACATTTCTAACTGGGACATTTGATATATAGCATCTAGGAGAAATACTTCCTCTTGAATGCTTGGACCTTTCATGCTGTTAAGAACTCTGAACTGGAAAGCTTCCTTCCCAAGTCTCAAGATTATAGTTCCTGCTTCAACATCGATAAGTGCTCGGGCAGTAGCTAGGAAAGGTCTGCCAAAGATTATCGGGTATCTCAGGTCTTCTTGGATGTCCATAATAATGAAATCGCACGGGACATAAGAATTCTTTCCTATTCTGACAGGAATATCCTCGATAATTCCAAGAGGGGCAGTTATGGTAGAGTCGGCTAACTGAATTGTCATTGTCGTAGGTAACAAATCAGTGAAGCCTAATCTTTTACACATCGAATAGGGCATAATAGATATACTTGCTCCTAAGTCTGCCAATCCTTTCTTGCTGGAACCATTTCCAATAGAACACTGGATACCGAAGGAACCCGGATCCTTCTTTTTCTTTGGCATCTTGTTTAGCAGAATGTTTGAAGTGGTCTGAGCAAGTTTCACTGTTTCATGCTCTTCTGTCATATACTTTCTCGACAAGAGGGTTTTCAGGTATTTGGCCCAAGCGGGCACCTCGGAAAGAGCATCGAGGAAAGGAATATCAATGTATAATTTTTTCATAGCTTCTTTAAATTTTTGGAACCTAGTATCCATTTTGGTCCCTTTCAACCTGTCCGAATAAGGAATTCTGGGTGGGACCTCTGGCATTGGTTCCTTTTCCTTTTCTTTCTTAGTAGAATTTTTTGTTTCTATGCTTGAGTTTCCTGTTGGGGAAAGGATAGCTACATCATCATCATCATGGATGATTCTAATGGTATCAGGAAGGACACGACCAGACCTCGTGGTGACAGCATTCAGTTGCTCAGGTCTATTTTGGTCATGCCTTGGGTTTGCCTCTGGTTGCCCAGCGAAGGTACCTACTGGTGGTTTCAACTGAGCAGCAATCTGTGCTAATTGGGCCTCCACCGCCTTTTGTTGAGCTTGTTGATTCGCAAGCATGGTCTGCTGAGATTGTAGCATCTGCCTAATCAAAGATATTTCATCAGATGGTTGGGAAGGAGCACTCTTCTGTTGATATTGAGTGACTTGCTGTCCTTGTGGTTGTTGTAGAGGTGCAGTTAACTGTGGTTGTTGGGGCTGCTGCAACTGAGGTTGTTGTAGCTGCGGGTGCAGACCTGGATGGCCATATTGGTAAGAAGGGTTTCTGGGATAGTTAGATCTTTGGAAACCCTGTCTATAATTCCCTTGACTAAAGTTATTCTGAAATCCTGGCGGTTTTCTATTGAAAGATCCACCTTGAGTCTACTGTTGTGGGTTGGCGGTCCCTGCAGGATTCCCGTATTGGAAACCAGGATGGTTCCTAGGTTTATCTGGATTGTAGTACACCTGGCCAGGTATTGAATGGATGGAGTTGACTTGCTCTGGCATTTGGTCCTCGGGATGCTCAATAATAGGTTCATATTGCGGCATAGGTGGTTGTAAATCCATCATGACATTGTACAACAAACCACATGATAATGTGGGATGATCAGATGCATGACAAGCTTCACAAGTTCCAGTAGCTGCTTTTACTTGTTGAACCTGAGAGCTTTTCTTCTTGTCATATTCCCCGAAAGAAGTTTTGAGGGCTTGTTGCTTGCTAGCAATAGTCTTTAGGGCCTCTGCAATGGCCTTGAGTTCCATTGATTCCTCAGCTTTGTATACTTTAAGAACTCCCTTGGGTTGGTTAGATGACCTTCCCCAATTGGATTGGTTCTCGGCCCCTAGCGTAACTATATTCCAAGCATCTTCATAGTTCTTTCTCATAAAATTTCCTCCAGATGAGGAATCGAGAAATTGCTTGATATCATCACTTACTCCTCTGTAGAATGTTTCTATTAGTTGATTTTGAGATATGCCATGGTGAGGACACTTTCTCAGGAGTTCTTTGAATCTTTCCCAAGCTTCAGCAAGTGTTTCTCCAGGTAGTTGGGAAAAGTGATTAATCTGTCCCCTAATCTCATAGGTTAGCGAAGGTGGAAAGAATTTTTCAAGAAACTTTTCTTCTAAAGGAGTCCAAGTAGTGATGATGGGGTGTCTATCCAAAGCGTTGTACCAGCTTAGTGCTCTTCCAGATAAGGTGAAGTGGAAAAGGTGTAACATTATTGCTTCCAAGGCGATTCCTGCTTGGGGTACAAGTCGGCAAAGTGACTTGAATCTCTTAAGGTGATCCATGCAATCGTCTCCGGGTGCTCCAGAGAAAGAGATGCCTTACATGATCTGGATCCATTGCGTCCGAATTTCAAAGTTTGGTATGTTAATAATCGGTGGTCGGACTGGGTGATCATCTTCATAATTCTTCGGGACTGCGTAGTCCCGAAGTTGCTTGTTTCTTAGCGCGAGTTGAGCAGCAGCATGCTCTGCTTGGATGTGGGCTTGTTCCTCAGCTTGCACTTGAGCACGAGTGTCAGCAATAAGTTGTGCTCGTTGTGCTGCTATGGCGGCGTTAACTCTTTCTGCAACAAGGCGTTGCTCTTCAGCCATCTGTTTGGCTCTTTGGCGGTTAAGTCTAATCCTTCGGTGGAAACTTCTTTCTACCTCAGAGTCGTACTCTGGTTCAGGGGAGAATCCGATGCTATGCGGGGTTGCATACACGTTTTCTACCTGAGTAGAAAGAAAATCGCACGTTAAGATAATGGAAGGAAATGAAGAAATCAAGAAGATTTGGAGTAGTTATCAAGAAAAAGTGTAAAATCCTAATCAACCAAGAAGTTGTTAAGTAAAAGCTAAAACGTTCCGTTGTCCCCGGCAACGGCGCCAATTTTTGATGGAGTTTTGCAACGCCACTAAAAATCCTAGAGATGATGAATCTCTAAGTTTAGCCTTGCTAGTACTATGGTAAGAACTCCACCCACGTGTGCTAAGACATGCGGAAGTCTTATCATAGTATAGTTAAGGGTCGAATCCTCGGGACAACAGTCTTGATGAAATCAAGATGGAAAACGTTTTTAGTTGAACTTAACTACTTAACAGTTGATATTTAGATCGAAAGTTTGATTTGGTTTTAAACTAAGTGCAAGGAAAATAAAGCAAGAAAGTAGAGATTAAGGTTGTAAACAATGATTAAAAGCCACTAGGATGTTATCGGGTTTCACACCACTACACATGGATCAAGACATGCAACATAATAAAACAACCTGCAAAGAGAGTCAAATCAGTTAGTATCTTGTAGTCCTAGCTTCCTTTCGGATAACTAGCTACGAGAAGTGTGGAGTATTGCAACGCCAGCCATACCATAATGAATGGTCACATGCTTTGCATTACTCCTTCATGAAATGTGTTCCTCGACCTTACCAAGATTGCACTTCCATACGTCAACTGATTCCATTTCATAGTATGAAAGTGCAATGATAGGGGTGAGTTTACTCCACTCATGAAAGCACTCCTAGATACCGAAACAGACATATGGTGACTACATACATCTAAGACCAACATTCAATCGATATTCAGATCTAAGGGTATAAACATAGACAATTCATACCAAAAGATAATAAGTAACACAAGTTGATGATCAGGCAACTAGCATTCATTAAACAATTGATGTTGAACTGAAAAGAAGAGTATCTCTATTACAAATTATTGAATTACATTGCATGAAATGAAAACATGGGTAGCGGGGATACTCCCCGCACCCTAGTGAATGAAACTACTCGCTCATGTCAAGGACAAAGAAGGAGGCGAGAAGAGAGAGAAAGAACGTCATCTCCACGGAGGAGGAAAAGTTGAACCCTTGGTGAAGAGAGCAACGATCTTCGCACTTCGTGGTTGACTTGATGAAGGATCTTCTCTTCCCACCTTCTTTGTTGTTGAGAGGAGAGAGAAGATAGCTTGGTGATGGAACGCGGATCTCAAACTGGCAGCCTTGGGGCAGTGGATGGAAGACAAAAGTGCTCTGGAGCTAGAGAGGCAGCCTCTGGACGTCTGAGATTCGATGCCTTTGAAGTGACCCTTGAGGTCCTATTTATAGGCTCAAGTTGAGCCCAAACGGTCTTGAGACCGTTTGGTCTCAAACGGTCTTGAGACCGTTTGCCTTCTCGCGGTCTTGGGACTGTACCGCGAGGCCTTCTCGTGGTCTTGGGACCGCGAGGCCTTCTCGCGGTCTTGGGACCGGGAGGCCTTCTCGCGGTCTTGGGACCGCGAGGCCTTCTCGCGGTCTTGGGACCATGAGGAGTCTTTGTAATTTTTTGTGTTTTCTGTAATGAAAAATAAGAAAAGTTAGTTTATTGGTGTATCCGCAATAAAGTAAAAAAGTTTAATGATTCTATCTAATTTATCTAAGAAACAGTATGGAAAATTAAAGATAACTAAATAAGATAACGTCACAAAGTGGGAGGTTATCACCTCACCCTATTAGAAACTCATTCATATTTCGTACACTCTCAAAGTGTTGTTGATGAGGAGACACTTCAAATGTTCTCGTCTATCACTTATGGTTACATGTACTACTTATCTCCATGTGGTTGTATGGAGATTATATAATATATGGTGATCCTAGTGGAGTCGCATGGGCAAAAGCTTTGTAATGGTTGTAAAAAATCATTGGCCTTCGTGATTGTAGTTAGGTAAATAATAATTGTCTTTAACTTTATTATGTAAGCAATGATTTTAATACTACCTTATGAGGTGACGTATATCTGATTTTCTATGCCAGCAAATTCGTCGGATAACCCGACGTGATCGCAGTATCAGAGAGTAATATAGAAATACACAGATAACATATTAGACATTCATAATTTGAATCACC
Source organism: Alisma plantago-aquatica (assembly GCA_963693085.1). NCBI lineage: Eukaryota > Viridiplantae > Streptophyta > Magnoliopsida > Alismatales > Alismataceae > Alisma > Alisma plantago-aquatica. Next base: position 412,861,226 of record OY856409.1, read on the forward strand.
GTTGTAATGATTGTGTTTTAAAGTATGTAAAGGTGGCCTTCGTGATTGTAGTTAGGCAAATAATAATTGACTTTGACTTTATTTTATAAGCAATGATTTTAATACAAAGTGATGTATATCTAGTTTTTTATGTTAGAAAATTCATTTGATAACCGACGTGATCACGGTTTCAGAGAGTTATATATATATATATATATATATATATATATATATATATATATATATATATATATATATATATATATATATATATATATATATATATATCTGGGCCCATCTTTATTGCCCGCGCGGGTAGCTACCCGCCCACCCTTCCGACCATTTTTTTTCATTTTTTTTTCGTTATTGTAGAGGACTATTTTGTCTAGCTCTCCAAAAAATTTTAGCCAAAAATAATATCATTTGCCCCTCCAAAATCAAAAAACCCGTCCTTATATATATCTGATGTATATTTTGTACAGAGTTACTTTTTTGGCCAGTAGAGTTACTTTTTTGACACCATAGATACTTTTTTTACAACAGAGTTACTTTCTTAGCTAGGAGAGTTACTTTTTTGGCTGCAGGGTAGCGCAAATCCATGCTACCCGCGCGGGCAATGAATGAACACCATATATATATATATATATATATATATATATATATATATATATATATATACACACACGTATGAGAGAGAGAGTCAGGCTAGAATACGGTTCGCACGCTACACTCAAGTTCTGTTTGTATATCAAGACTATTTTTTTTTTATAAAATGTAAATTGTTGATCTTCATTGTCATACTATAATTAGGCTACATAAGAATTTTGAGCACATTTGGATGAATGTAGGTCACTCTTCCAAGGACAACAAAACCAACATACTAAACCAATTTGAAATGCATAATTTTTGTGGTCTTCATAACATGACGTATAAATGTTCAAATGGGCACAAATTTTATATACAAGTTGTTCACAAGATGTTTAAGAAGATCAATGGATTAGATTTTAAAAAAAGATATTACATCATGAAAAATAACTTGAGTGTATTTTGCTCCGAATACACTTGAGTGTATTCTAGCCTCTCTCTCTCTCTCTCTCTCTCTCTCTCTCTATATATATATATATATATATATATATATATATATATTTATATGTAAGTTAGGAAGTGTGTACCGACTGGTACATGTAAGTTATGTGTACCACCCGTTAAAATGACACATGTAGAATACCTTAACTAAATCCAACTATATGGATTGAATCAACATTATTTAGATTAGGTGTGTTTAAAAAATCATAACCATATCATATATAAATCATGAGATATTACAATATATCATTAAACTGTTTCTGCAGTTTCAGCAAGTTATTGTTGATTAGAAAATATACATCTTCTTTCATTAGATGATCTAAGAATGTCATATTTAGATGAATTTCGATATACATCTTATCTAAGACGTATACATCTCATCCGTAAGGTTAAATTATTCGATAGAATTGTACAACCATCATAATTAAGGATGGGTACATATAAGATACATGTACATGTACTCAGGTACACAATTCTTTTAGCCATATATATATATATATATATATATATATATATATATATATATATATATATATGGCTATTCATTCACTACCTGCATGGGTAACTAACTTTAGTTACCCATGGATCTATTTTTGTAAAAGAAAGGTACATGTTTTTAATGAGACATACATTGTTTGTAATGAGATGACCAAATTTGTAATTTAAATATTCATTTTGTATTACAGCATAAACTGATGTCATAAATATCATTTTTACTATAATCAGATGTGTAATACAAAACGACCGTTTGTATTTACAAATTTGGTCATCTCATTACAAACATTGTATGTCTCATCACAAACGGGTACCTTTATATTACAAAGCAGATCTACGGGTAACTAAAGTTAGTTACCCATACAGGTAGTGAATATAGACCATATATATATATATATATATATATATATATATATATATAGAGAGAGAGAGAGAGAGTCAGGCTAGAATACACTCGAGTGTATCCGGAGCGGAATACACTCAAGTAGTTTTTCATGATGCAATATTTTTTTTGAAAATCTAATCCATTGATCTTATTAAACATCTCGTGAACAACTCATACGCAAAATTTGAGCACATTTGGATATGTATAGCTCATGTTATGAAGACCGCAAAAATTATGCATTTCAAATTAGTTTCGTGCGTCGATTTTGTTTCCCTTGGATGAGTGACTTACACTCATCCAAATGGGTTCAAAATTTGTATGTAGCCTAGTTATAGTATGACCAGTGGCGGAACCAGGACCCATAGGTTGGGGGGGCCAAAAATTAAATTTTCATTGTAAGGTTTGAACCCATGACCTTTGGTACATCAAATAACATATCAACCACTACACCATGTTCAATTTTGTGTCTTTATATGTAAAATATTGTATTAATAATAATTGTATTCTACATTTTTTGCCAATAAAATGTATAATGCCTACACCAAGAATCAAACTCATGACCTTTGGTACATGAGTGCAGCTGCAAACCAATACACTACTTACACATTCGTGTCTTTTATGTGTCATACATGATATATATTATAAATATAAGTTACAAATATATGTATATATATGTATATGTATGTTTATTTTTTTATTTTTTTTGGGGAGGCCATGGCCCCTGCCCGCCCCCCCTTGGTTCCGCCCTTGAGTATGACGGTGAAGATCAACGGTTTACATTTTGCAAAAAATAGTCTTGATATGCAAACACACTTGAGTGTATCCGTGCGATCCGTACACTCGAGTGTATTCTAGCCTGTATATATATATATATATATATATATATATATATATATATATATATATATATATATATATATATATATATATATATATATATATATATATATATATATATATATATATATATATATATATATATATATATATGGGTATATCTTCGCTACCCGTGCATCAAATTTGTAATGGGATGACACATATATGTAATGAGACAACCAAATTTGTAATGAGACAACCAAAATTGTAATACAAAAACTCATTTTGTAATACAGCGCTGTTACAGTAATAAATATATATTTATTATTGTAACAGCGTTGTAATACAAAATGAGTCTTTGTATTACAATTTCGGTCGTCTCATTACAAATTTGGATTTTCTCATTACAAATGCATACCTTCCCATTACAAAACTGATGCACGGGTAGTGAATCTTAGTTACCCACACGGGTAGTGAAGATATACCCTATATATATATATATATATATATATATATATATATATATATATATATATATATATATATATATATATATATATATATATATATATATATATATATCTGTGTGTGTGTGTGTGTGTGTGTGTGTGTGTGTGTATATATGTGTGTGTAAGACTAAGACCCCCATCTTTCTTAACATGTACCTGATGTCAAGCGCTTAGGGGGGTCTTAAATAACAAAATGCTTGTCTAGTGGTTCATATTTTTATTTTTTACTGAGTAACACCTGAATTCACCAACACGGTATCCCTTAATATATATATATATATATATATATATGGAGATGATCTATTGCGGACTGCAGCCCACTACGGACTGACGGACTCCCGTTTCCATTTAAAGAGTCCCCGCTCTACATTCCACGCCCTTAGCGTTGTTGTTTTGTATCAGTTTTTTTTCAATCTTCCATACACGACTATGCAACTCTTGCTCAATCTCACGAGCGTAGTCTATCGTCGTGCACAGACGGCCCTGCGGTCAGGACAAAAGAGGGTCTGCACCCAGATCTACCCAGAAATTGTCATCCAGAACTGAATCGACGTTGCGGCGTGAATAAGCTAGGCTATGCAGAACTACTCACCGATCCGCGATGTTGTCTTTCCGCCTTCAGTAAGAAAAATCAATCCAGCTGCAAAAAACGTCGTGGATGGAGTTAGTACCAACACTTGCTCTACTGCCGTGGATCATGATGGAGTTATTAACACACATGTGTTGTTTTCGTTGGATGGAGTTACTAACAACACCTGGTCTGCTGCCAACGAAGCTTTAGTGCATCAGAATCAGCATGGAAACTACCCCACCATCCAGCTTATCCCACTTAGTCCTCGTCATAATTGTTGTTGTTTCCATGCATCTCATTTGTTGTTTCCAGGCATCTCATGAAAGCTTCCATGATTGAGTATTTCCATGCTGCAAAGTTCCCAAGCAAGGTGGGAGTCTAGCAGTGCCAAGTTCTGAATGTATATGTACACGCTGCCAATGATGTATAGCTAATGCATCAATTTTTAGTTTGGCTTGAGTTGGTATTAGGTGATAAAATGTTCGTGCTACAGTTCGTCGCACAGACCTGCTGCGTTGTAGGATCTTATAGGAGACAAAATTGGTGTCTGTAATGATGTATTGTAATTTGGATGCAACTTTTAAGATTCATGTATCGAATAGTTAGTTTGTGTTTGCACCATGTTGTTGTCCTATCCAACTCAATTTTGTAGAAATATATGTTGTTGGATCTATCCTACTACAACAACATTTTGAAAACTAATAACAGCGTATATGCCAGTTTTACCTCTTATATCTTGAATATACTCATACAAACAAAGACATTATAGTGAAAGAAGCAATCAAGGAAAAGCAAAGTGTGCCTCCTACTCGTCGTTGCTACATGGATGCATGTGTTTGCCATGTTAAAAATAAATACAAAGTTTGAGAGAATTGAAATGACAGATAAGAGAATGTATGAAAAGAGAATGTATGAAATATAGATAGAGAACAACTCGAGGACACCAGTACTGGAATGGGAAAGTTGACTGATCAAATAACAATTATAATTACAAATTGAAGCACAGATAAGACGAAATAAAATGTGGATGACGTAGCGCATAAATGGGGAAGTGGGTTCGTAAGTCGCATGCAATCAAAGAAATATCGGAGGAGCAGGGCAAAACAGATCGAGCGTGAGACTGGAGCGGGAGTTACGTAGATGTGTATGGACGATTGAAAAAGTACTGAAACAAAATAGTGACCCAAAGGATGCTTTAAAATAGCGTGGAACGTATAGCGGAGTGTGACTATTTCTAAACGGAAACGGGAGTCTGTCAGTCCGCAATAGATCATCTCCCTATATATATATATATATATGATGAAGAGAAATACAACTAGAAATTAAGATGTCAATTGTGTATAATCTCTAGTAAATCACACAAAAATATATACCTATTTGTGTATGTATGTAGTAATTTATACATTGAGATAATATTAAAGTATTCAACAACTCTTCATTTAGAATAATTTTTAAAATGTTGGCTTTTCTAGATCAAATTAGTAGTAGAATGAAATAAAATCCTTGTGATGTTTACGATTTCATGAGTGATACATGTATATTCTGAAAAATGTTATAATATGTGTCTTCTAATTATGAAAAATATGTATATAACTTAACTGCTCGATTAGGCATTAAAAATATAGAGATAGAATGGCAGATTTGGCTTATATGCTTTGATATTAGAAAAAAAATTAATATCAAAATAGGGTTTTGTCTTATTTTGATTTTTCTTGTATCACTAAAAGAATTATATTTATGGGTTATGACTTGGATGAATGAATATTATAAATATTAAAATATAAAGAATGGTGAAGAAGTCCTACTTTTGATTTATGTTGCTCTAATGAGTTAAAGATACTTGAAGCAAATTCTCAGTCGCCGGTGATAATTTTGAGGTTCCGTCCGTGAGCTCTCGCGATTGCCTGGGCGATTTAGGGCTAGCTCCGTCCACCGGTCCTGTCTGGGGGAGGAGGCGGGCTGTCGACGTGTAGCTTCTCCTCTCCCCCTGGGCTTCTCCTTCCTCGACTGTCCGTGGAGCTTCGCCGATCGGGGCATGTTCAGCCTGCCTTCTTCGTCTCATCCTCCTCATTGGGATTGGTGTGGTGCCTCGCGACTGGCGGTCGTGGAGGTGGTGGTTTGCGGTTTTATTCCCTGGCGGGGTCGGGTTTTGCTCAGGCGGCGCGAGGTGTGGGCGGAGTGCCCAGATCGGTAGTCTTTGTGGGTGTTGAGTTTTCCCCCTTCTTCTGTTTGTCCGGCCTTTCCCTTTTGCTTTTTGCTTCCGTCTAGGTTAGTCTGGCCCGGGCCTTGCAGTGGTGCTAGCGGCTTTTGGGCAACGGGGTCTTTGCTAGTCGCATGTGAGGGAGCTTGTTTTTCTATTGTGGTCATTTGTTGGTCGCGTCGTGCCTTGGGTTCCTTCTTTGGCGGTCGGTGAGATCGGGCACCCCTTTGTGCTCCAAGCAGAGGAGGAGTAAGCTAGGTTTGGGCTTCGTGCGGGTCTTCCACCCCCTGTTCGCAGTGGTTGTCAGAAGTGGTGGTGGAGTTCCCGGCACCCTCTACTCCCCGCCTTTGTATCCGCATGAGCCATCCTTCCTTTGTATCTGCATCGCTGGGGTTTGGCCTCCTTCCTGGGTCTCCTGGTTGGTGCTACCTTAGTGCTTGTCGCTGGTAGTTGTGTTTCTCATCCTGTTTTTTGGGGCGGTGTGTCTGTGTTGTTAGGTCTTTGTCATTGCTTTGTGGTCGAGCTCTTTGTCTGGTAATCTTTTGTTGTCTTCATGATGGTAATCTCTGTCAGCGGCTTTGCAAACTCCTCTTCAGATGTACTCATAGGTTCTTGTAGATTGATGAATTCCATCCTAGATAGCTATTTTGGACAGCCACTACAAGAGGTGGATGGTGCAGAAGCGTACCTATCACATCCCAATCTGAGCCTTGTGCTATGTCTTTCCGCAAAAGGAGTTTCTACTTGGTTACTTGATAAGAGATGTCTATCTTGTAGATGTCATATGTCTTACTTTTAATGATATTGAGCTATTTTCAAAAAAGATACTTGAAGCATAGTTTTCTTTTATCTAACTATGTAAAAGAAATCATTACATAAATAGGGGGAGAATGGTTCATCAATAAATTGTCTTCCTTAAGAGAAAGACATGACTTTAACATGGGTAAATAGCTATGCATGAAGATTTTTCATTGATAAAACAAGGTTTTTAGTGCTAGAATTTTTCATAATTTGATATTTTTATTTTCAAAAATTGATTACGTTGCTTTAAAATGTATTAGTTATTTGTTGAGGATTCATGGATACTACACTGATATCTTTTCCTATTGTGTTCTCTTCCATGTGATCAACTTGTTCTTATTTTTTATGATATAGCAAGTGTAGTGATTACACAAAATAAGAACATGTTTGATGGTCTTCACATGTGTAGTACACAATATGTCTTTTTCAATGGAGTGACGTGGGTTCATGAAAATAGAGTGGTAGAATCTTGATGTCACCATAAAAGATGGTCTTTAGCTACAAAAAAAGTGTAGTGACAATCCGTATTTTGTAGCTAAAAGCTTTAACTACATTTTTCTTTACATATAAAAATTGTAGTATATGCTCGTGTGGAAATTTTCTTTAGCTACATTTTTTTAAATGTCTAGTTAAATACCCATATGTTATACTAACATGTGTAGCCCAGAATGTAGTTAAATATTACCTTTACATATTAAATGTAGGATTAGTTGTACCTAAATGTATAACTACAATTGCATACGTAGCCAATATGTAGCAAAAATCTAAATTTGCTATATTTAATGTATAGTTAATGTGTAGGAAAGGTAATATTTACTACATATATGTGTAGTTAGATTATGTATCTAGTGAGTAATTTTCCAATAACAAGTTTTACTAATAAACAATCATAAAGTTGTGATTACATTGTCAACAAATGTACTTTTATTAATACTAAACAATCAATATTCCTAGGGTGGACATTATGCCTTGCCCCTATTGTGGTGTTTACATAGTATTGGTGTTTATATTAGAGATATGCATGATTGTTCCTTACTATGTGAAGAGATATATACATCATTTTGAATGTGAAGTTTACACAATGATAGCAAAGTTCAAATAAACTTTAGTAATAAATGAGATTTCTTGAGGCAGATGCACTATCAATTCATCCATGTCAACAAGAGGGGATCCATTTGCTTCAACTAATATATTTTCCAGAGATATTCTGGAAGTTGTTCCCATCTTGTCCAATTGAGAACGAAAAACATCACCCCTCCTGGATGATCAACTTTTGAGAAAAAGACCTCCATTTTCAACCTCAAGAATTCATTCATGCTTGTCATTAGTTCTCTTGGACAAGAATCTAGTGAGATACATATTCACTATACAATAAGTTTGTCTTAGGGTTGTCGTTCTTGTCACTTTGATTCTTCTTTTGTGCGTCTATAGCAGCATGCATCTTGGGCACAAATCCCTTAGGAGGATGGGTCCCAGTCTTGGTATTTTTAGACTCTTCCTTTGGAATCTCTTTGAGTAACTTATAGCCAAAAACGAGAACAATATGGTCATGACATCATCATAGAAATACTTGAGAGTGGAGAAATATTGGTAAGAACATATTTCAACAAGATTTTGTGTTGACCTTAACTTGGTGTCATTCGATAACAAATCCAATAACAATGTTGGCAATAAAGATAGAATGACACGTCACCATCTGAGTAGGCAGTGAGAATAAGGAAATGAGTTCAAACATGAATGCCACTAGAATGCATCATATAAATTACAAAGAGATGTTAATATCAATAAGCCAATATGTCAGCTAATAAAAGTTAAGAAGCAAATTACAACATCAATTCATGTGAGAATTAAATAATGTAGATTTTTTTACTACTTATAAAAAGAGCCCCATCAAATAGAGAAACAACCTACTGATGAGGTGACTGAAGTGGGTGCATATTAACAAGATTGATGCGATGATTTTGAGTCGCATTTATAGACCTTTTTCATATGTGTTTTATGCTCTAATTAGTCATTTTTATGGATAATATTGCATAATTCACTCATTTCGGTCTTTGCCATCATTTTATGTCAAATCCCCTTAGTTGTATCATTTTGAGCATTATTTATCATATTATCATAATTTGTGTGGATTTATTTGGTCTTGTTTTGGAATTTCAGGAAAAACAAGTATCTGCTTCCGTCGATACCATCGACGGAAGTCGATACCATCGACCAAGCCACAACTTGCCAGTCGAGAGGAGCAGCACAGATTCGATACCATCGACACTTAAGTCGATGGCATCGAGATCCCTTCAGGTTGCTGGTGAGGAATGCGTCGATACCATCGACCCAAGTCGATGCCATCGACGCATGGAGGCTACAGTGTCACTAAATGACAACAACCGACGCTAAAGAGAGTCGATACCATCAACCCAAGTCGATGGTATCGAGATGATCACAAGCACTCAGACAAAAAGAAAAGAAGGATGCCGCTAATACGCTGGGTCGATACCATCTACCTGCGTCGATGGTATCGACGCCGGCAGATATGCGTTGGATTCGTTTTGATCTCAATTGGACGGCTGGAGTTATTTGACGACCTAATTAGGGACTTATACCTAATGACGGCCGCCGAGAGGAAGGGGGATCTAATTTTTTCATTGCACGAGTGCCGAGGAAGGAGAGAAAGGAGAACGGAGACCAGAAGCTCATCCATGTCGATCCGGACGCTGCCGAAGACGAATTTCACCACCGAGAGGCAGGAAAGCTCGTGTTCTACGCAAAGGATCCACCGGTTCTTCTCCGTTCAGGGGTTTTCCCACTTAATTCATGTTTTTCTTATGAATTCCCCTATTTCTACCATGTATTTGTGCAAGATGAACATGCGAGGCTAAAACCCTCCATCTTTAGGACTGGGAGTATCCCGGGAAGGCATTGTATGACAGTTTTATATTAATAATTCATATTTTCTCTCTTAAATCTGTGGTATAGTTTCGTTTTCTCCATATATATTGTTATGCTTGATCACCATAATAATAACCTAATGCCCTTAATCACTTCGACAGAAGGATTAACGGTTGAAAAGAGACGAAACCTACATTAATCGATAAAACCCTTGACAAAGGAGTTGAAAGATTAATGGTGGAAACTGAGAGACCGTTTATAATGCGCTTAGTTTAGGGGAATGATTACTACGACGGTGGAATCAACCTAAACCTAAGTAGTGAATTACACCACGACAGTGGGTAATTCTGTTTTCAGGCCACTACCCGGATAGAGAGAGAAGAGTGAGGAATTATATAAAACCTAATACAATGTTGACCCACGGTGAAACCGCAATCCTAAAGATATCCTTTTGAATTGATTAAATTAACCTTTAATCAATTGTTTGCTTTGTTTTATTTTTATTTTCTTTTAGTTTTAACAACAACCTTACTTTGTCATCCGGCCTAGCTGATTGCAATTAGTTAGTAGGAGTCTCCAATAATTCACGTATCCCTGTGTTCGACTCGGGCCTCACAAGGCCTGTACTACTTGACACGTATACTTGCATTTTTAGCGCGAAGTAAAATACACGTCAAGTTTTTGGCGCCGTTGCCGGGGATACGGTGAATTGTTGGCACTTCGAGTGCTAAGAGCGGCCACTCTAGGCCACATTTTTTTTATTTTATTTTGAAACAACTTTAAATATTCCTAAATTTCTTTATAATTATATTTACTCGTTCAAGCATAGTACTGAACTTGAATTTTCTCATTTCAGGTACGGTATATGGTGCATACACGTAGTACAGACTACGACAATCGCACACCCGAGGTTCCACCTCCGGGACCTGAGGACGAGGAGCACTACGAGAAAGAGCACCAAGAGGAAATAAATTCTAAATCTGAAGCAGAAGAAATGGTCGAGCCACAGACCATATGGGAGAAGATCAAAGCCTCTTCTTCATAAGCTTCAAAGGGGCCTATAAAGAAGCAGGCGGTCAACATACCAACATATAAGATCGATCCGGCATTGATCAACTTGGTAAAATCAAATGCATTTCACGGGCTGAAGAATGAGGACCCAGTTGCACACATCAGCCAGTTCGTGGAGAACTGTGACATGGTGAAGATCGACTGATTCCCACAAGATGCTTTGTACCTCAAGCTATTCCCAAGTTCCTTGGCAGGAGCGGTGAGAGAGTGGCTTCACAACCTCGATGATGAGTTCGTTGAATCATGGGATCATATGGTGGAGGTTTTCTTCGATAGGTTTTTCCCTCCTGAGAAGACCAACGACATGATTAGGAAGATTCACAATTTCACCCAACAGGTGGGTGAAACATATTCTGAGACCTGGGAGCAATTTCAGGTCATGTTGAGGATATGTCCGCATCATGGGTTGGACAAGGAGACACAAGTGAAGATCTTCTATTTTGCTCTCTCCGAGCATGATAGGAGTAATTTGGACTCAGCCGGTTCAGGATTTTTCCTGAATAACACTGACACGAGATGCTGGGAAATACTGAAGAACATGGCACGAAAGCAATCCTGGGGAGAAAGAGAGAGAGGCCCAGTTGAGCAAGCTAGAGTCGCCAGCGAATCAAAGGCAATAAAAGATCTTAATGAGAAGATGGATCTTCTCGCAAAGAAGTTACTGCAAAAGGAAGGCAATGAGTCAGAAGATGAGGCTCAAGTCAAGTACATGAGGCAACAGCAAGGGTACAGGAACAATGACTATTCATGGCGAAAGGACAAAAAGTTCTCATGGAAGGATCCGAACAATTTTCTACAAGATCCGGATGCCAAGCCTGCACCAACCACAGAGGACAAGAGCACGGAGTTGCTCAATCAGGTCATCCAAGCAAAACCAGGAGTTAATGAACACATTCGGGCAACAAATCAAGCAACAGGGTGAATATATGAACCAATTTGGGCAGACTTTGCAGAGCCACGGGGCTCAAATGAGGACTATAGAGACTTCCATGGCGCAGATGGCAGCAGAAATTGCAAGTTTGAAGAAGCCAGCGCATCCGGGTTTTCTGGGGAACACCAATGTTCCCGGGAGAAACCAGCAGGCCAAGGCCATCTTACTGAGAAGCGGCAAGAAGGTGTTGAATCCAAGGACGGATGACACATGCACACCACAGGATAAAGTTGAAGATGCAACCACTAAGGAGCAGCCCACACCTGTCACAGGGCAAGCTGAGGACATAGCTGTGGATGGTAATGAAGAACAAGCTACTGAGGAGGAACCGCAGAAGTTGACACCCTATGTGCCACCCCATCAAAGGGCACATACCGTTCTGGTCCCCTATCCGAATAGTACAAAGGCAAGAAAGGTAGATGCACAATTCAAGAAATTTCTGGACACCTTTAGGAAACTTTCGGTCAATATTCCGTTGTTGGAAGCGATTGAGAAAATTCTGTCATACGGGAAGTTCCTAAAAGATGTCATCACCAAGAAGAGGAAAATACCGGACACGGAGGTCGTGGTGTTGAAGGAGCAAGTGAGTGCTTTCATTATGGGCACTTTACCGCCTAAGAGACAGGATCCCGGATGTTTCAACATTTCTTGTTTTATAGGGAAGTTCAAATTTGGAGAGGCACTATGTGATTCTGGGGCAAGCATCAATTTGATGCCCCTTTCTACATTCAAAAAGCTGGGATTAAAGGAGTCACGGCCGAGCAATATGACTATCCAATTGGCCGATAATTCGGTGGTGAAACCTTATGGAATCTGCGAAGATGTCTTGGTAAAGGTGGACCGATTTGTTTTTCCGGTTGATTTTGTGGTTATGGAAATGCAGGATGAGCATGGCAATGAGCTGCTACTTGGACGTCCTTTCCAAGCTACAGCCGATATGATTTTGGAAATGGGAAGAGGTCGCTTGACCTTGGGCATATCGGATGATCGCTTTAAGATGGTCATGCCCACTAGCACTGCGTCTACTAAAGTAAAAGCACATTGTAACATGGTTAAGCATGTGGATCACAATATTTCACTCTGCCTTGGAAAACCATTCTTGGACATGGCTCATGTGATGAGCAAGATGGATAATGGAACCTTAGCTTTGGACATCATGGAGCGAACTAAAGTTGTCTCTTTATGCAAAGCTGTTGGATTTCCGAATGACGAGAATGAGGACATTCCACCTTCTTGGGAGGATGATGCGATTACGACTTCAGTTGTTGAGGCATATCCGGAATTGCCGTTGGAGGCGTGTCTGTTGAATGTCACTTATGATTGGATGCGGAGTAAATCACTCAAGGAGTGTGCCAAATTGCTTCAGATGCTTCCATGTTTCTACACGAGGCACTATGAAGATTTAGGTACACTTCCCCCACCGCTGCAATCATCTCTCATTTTCCTGCCTGAGTTGGAGTTGAAGCCGCTGCCCTCGCACCTTAAGTACGTCTTTCTAGCTGAGAAGGACAAGTTACTGGTGATTGTATCTGCTTACTTGAGTACGGATGAGGAGGAGCAACTACTGATAGTGCTCAAGAACCACCGAGGAGCTTTTGGGTGGTCTGTTGCAGACATCAAGGGGATCTCCCCTACACTTTTCCAGCATAAGATTCGGCTCGATGAGGGAGCCAAGCCAGTCATTCAGCCTCAAAGACGTCTAAATCCGAGCATGATGGAGGTCGTGAAGAAGTAAGTCATAAAACTTCTTGCTGCAGGGATCATATATGCCATATCAGACTCGACGTGGGTGAGTCCCACACAGGTAGTCCCTAAGAAGGGGGGAATTACTGTTACTACAAATCTGTTGAATGAACCTGTCACCACCCGATTGGTAACCGGGTGGCGAGTTTGCATTGACTACCACCGACTGAATGCTGCCACTCTGAAAGATCATTTTCCTTTGCCATTTATCGATCAAATTTTGGAACGCCTTGCCGGTCGGTCGCATTTTTGTTTTCTGGATGGGTATTCGGGGTATAACCAGATTTCGATTGATCCTTTGGATCAAGAGAAGTCTACGTTCACCTGTCCCTATGGGACTTTTGCTTACCGACGTATGCCATTTGGATTATGTAATGCACCGGCGACGTTTCAACGCTGCATGCTCGCCATATTCTCTGACATGGTGGAGCGTTGTCTTGAGGTTTTCATGGACGACTTCTCGGTTTATGGTGCGTCTTTTGATGAGTGTCTATATAATCTGGACAAGGTGCTGCAGCGTTGTGAGGACACACACTTGGTCCTCAATTGGGAGAAATGTCACATGATGGTGACAGAGGGAATAGTGCTAGGACACAAGGTGTCTAGCAAAGGTCTTGAGGTAGACCTAGTCAAAATTGAGGTGATTTCCAAGCTACCCCCACCAAATTCTGTAAAAGGGGTGAGAAGCTTTTTGGGACACGCCGGGTTTTATCGACGATTCATTAAAGATTTTTCTAAAATTGCAAAACCTTTATCCGAATTGTTGGAAAAAGATGCAGTTTTTTATTTCAATGATAAGTGTCTTCACGCATTCGAAGTTTTGAAAGAAAAATTGATTTCGGCTCCGGTTGTTCAAACGCCGGATTGGACAAAACCATTCGAATTGATGTGTGACGCTTCAGATTATGCAGTAGGAGCCGTTTTGGGGCAAAGGGTAGATAATAAGCCCGCTGTGATTTTCTACGCTTCCAAAACGCTTAATGATGCTCAATTGAACTATACAACTACATAAAAAGAATTACTGGCCGTTGTGTTTGCTTTTGAAAAATTTCGGCAGTATTTAGTGGGATCCAAAGTAGTTGTATGGACCGATCATGCTGCGATAAAATATTTGATGGAGAAAAAGGATGCAAAGCCTAGACTCATTAGGTGGATTTTGCTTTTACAAGAATTTGATATTGAAATCAAGGACAAGTCCGGAATTGAAAATGTGGTGGCTGATCATTTGTCTAGGTTAGACAGGGTAGATGAAAAAGATTTACACATACCCATAACCGAGATGTTTCCTGATGAACAGCTTTTAAAAATTAATTCTAAAGAACCGTGGTTTGCTGAAATTGTTAACTATTTGGCTTGCGGGATCATCCCGGAAGACTGGTCTTATCAAGAGAAAAAGAAATTCTTTCATTCTTTGAGATACTATTTTTGGGATGACCCAATCCTTTTGAAGCAGTGCAGGGATGGTATTCTATGCAGGTGTGTGCCGGAGATGGAGTACGAGAGTGTTCTCCACCATTGCCATGCGTCGCCTACAGGAGGACACCATGCCAGTTCACGGACAGCAGCCAAAGTGTTGGAAAGCGGCCTTTATTGGCCAACTTTGTTTCGGGATGCCTACGATTTTGTAAGGCAATGTGACCCGTGCCAGCGAGCAGGTAACATTTCGAAGAGATAAGAGATGCCCCTGAATGTATTTCAGGAAGTTGAGGTATTTGACTTGTGGGGCATAGACTTCATGGGACCCTTTGTGTCCTCAAATTCAAATTTGTATATCTTGCTTGTTGTTGACTATGTGTCGAAGTGGGTGAAAGCAACCCCCACAAGGACTAATGATTCTAATGTAGTGTGCAGGTTTGTGAAGGAGAATATTTTCTACAGGTTTGGGATGCCCCGAATGATAATAAGTGATGGGGGCACACACTTCTGGAATCAGAAGTTTTCGACACTTTTGAAGAAATATGGGGTCAAGCACAACATCGGCACCCCATATCATCCACAGACGCAAGGCCAAGTGGAGGTCTCAAACCGTGAAATCAAGAAGATTCTAGAACGGACAGTGGCATCCACAAGAAAAAATTGGAGTGCCTTACTACCGGACGCACTTTGGGCATATAGAACGGCGTACAAAACACCTATAGGCACCACGCCTTTTAGGTTGGCGTATGGCCGGGCTTGCCACCTTCCGGTGGAGTTAGAGCACAAGGCCCATTGGGCGCTTTGAAGGCTGAATTTGAGTTATGATGAAGCCGGGAGAAAGAGGATGTTCGAGTTGAATGAACTAGATGAGTTACGCATGACGGCATATGAGAATGCCCGCATATACAAGGAGCGCACAAAGCTGATCCACGATCGCCATATCAAGCTGCGCATGTTCAAAAAGGGAGATAGTGTTCTATTGTTTAACTCCCACCTCAAGTTGCATCCCGGGAAGCTGAAATCCCGATGGAGTGGACCATTCGTGGTGGAAGAGGTAAAACCGCACGGTGCGATTCTTGTGCGTGATGGAGATGCCACGTTCTTGGTGAACGGACAGTGGTTGAAGTTATATTTTGGTGAAAATTACAAGAGGAAAGTGAATGAGGTCAAACTCATTACACTTGTGGATGAATGAGATGCTGGAAAGACGTCTAGCCTAAGACGTTAAAGAAGGGCGCTTGTTGGGAGGCAACCCAACCATTGGTACATTAGGATAGTTTAATTCTAGTCATAGATTGTTTTCATTTCGTTCAAATTCTAGTGTAATGAAGATACCTTGATCCGTTTGTTTAATGTGCAGGCACAGGCAGGGTCGATACCATCGACACACTGGTCGATGGTATCGACATAGGTTTAGGTTGACAGATGCAGAAATCGCTCTGAGTCGATACTATCGACGCTCCCGTCGATGGTATCGACAGACCTACAGGCAGGTTGCGCAATAATTGTCGATGGTATCGACATGCCAGTCGATACCATCGAGATCTTTGGAGAAGTTCAGAACGATTTGTCTCAGTCAACTCGATACCATCGACGGCCTCGTCGATGGTATCGACATGGTCACAGGTTGAAGTGAAAAAGTGGCGGTGTCACAATGAAGTCAAGTCGATACCATCGACACCCGTCGATGGTATCGACATCCATGTCACCGATCCGCGCAAAGACATCAACGGCGATCACGAAGTCCACGTCAGTGATCCGGGTGCTGCATCGATACTATCGACTTGCGTCGATGGTATCGACAGGTCAGCAATCTGGGTTTCACGATCCAGCAATCGTCGGCCGTCGATACTCGCGAGGGAGGCAGATAGCATCGAGACGTGTCGATACCATCGACCCACATCGATGGTATCGACGGGTCAACAGTAGCGCCGACCAAGTCTATATAAGGAGAATTGCAACGTCATTTGACGTCACACCTTCAGAGCAAACTTCCTCCTTTGCGCCGAGCACTTCCCCGAGCCCTCGAGCAACTGAAGGGCAGCAACATCGAGCAAGGATCTTCACCGAGCGGAGAATCACCTCTCCATCTTCCCCGAGCTCTCTTCTTCTAATCCCATCTTTCTAGCAACAATGGTGCACGCCGCCGGATCATCGTCCTCAAGCGCGAATCCCATGGAGATCGTGGAGTTTGTTCCACCCCCTACTGCTTCAGTCTCACGTCCGCGCCTGGTTCACCCATCCGCGGAGGTGAGGAAGGTCTATGAGGAAATCATGAAGCGGAAGATCGAGCCGACCCGGTATGTGGACCGGGGAATGATCCGTGATCTTGGATTCGAGACCAACTTGGCCTATGTGCTGAAGGGTCAAGCACGCCACACCAACAGAAGGCCAGATGAGCTGGAGCGCCATGCGGATGGGCAGCCGTTCTTCGACGAATGGCCCACCTACAAGGAATTGGTGGCGGAGTTTATGGCATCCCTCGATGTCTGCGTTGTGCCCAATGACGTGGTTGCATCATATCATGAGTGGATCAAGGGTCGGGTATCGTTCCGGTTGTTCAACATCAACTACAACATCACTCTTAAGTAGTTCAACAACATCTTTAACTGGAACCACTCCCAACATGATCACCGGCACCCAGATTCCCGCACCGACTACGACAAGATCTTCGCCGAGCTAGTCACAGTGCCGGCGGGAAAGACAGTGAGCTACCACAATGTTGCGGTAGCGGACTTTGAGCATCCCTTCGTCCGGGTCCTACACCGGATGTTGAGCCTTACGTTCTTTGCTCGGAGCGATTTAGCATTGAGCAAGTTTCAGGAGAGCGATCTTTTCTTCCTCTACATGCTCCTGAAGCGACAAGAATGCAACTGGGGTGCGTTCTTTCTGCAGCGCGTCCTGGCGGTGAAGAGGAGTACAAGGAAGGCTCTGATCCATTTTGGTGGGCTCATCACCAAGTTGGCACACTACCTCGGGCTGAATTTACAGTCCATGACTCCGATTTCCATGAGGAGTAAGGTGAATGTGCAGCATCTGCACCGTTCAAACCTTATCCTTCTACGGGATGGGTTGGCGCACGCACACTGCCACATCAACCATGCTTATCAGGAGTGCGCACTGCCGGACTCCGTCTTCAACATCGAGGGCGCACAGCACTTCCGGTGGCCGATCATAGCCGTCGAGTCCGATGAAGAAGAAGGCGGCAACGATGGACAAGAAGGCGAGGCTGAGGAGGAAGAGGAGGCTTTCACACCTCTTCGCGCACGAGTAGCACCCCGGAAGCGTCCTAGGATGCATCCGGGTGCGTCTTCATCATCACAGCCCCCGCCGCCATCACCACAGCCCTTACAGCTAGGCGAGGATGCCTATTCAATGCAAGGAATGTACACGATGCTGCAGGACATCCCTCAGACACAGCAGCAGCATCTAGAGATGTATACTGGTATTCAGGATACTACGAATCGGTTACTTGACAACCAAAGGGCGATGTTCGAGAATGAACGTCTCCTCCTCGACAACCAACAACAGATACACAACCGGTTGCAAAGGATGGAGATGCAACATGAGCCCTTTTATGACCACTACTGGAGTCAGAGCTACTTCGGAGGCTATCCACAGCCTCCGCCGAGGACCCATTACGATCTGAGCTTCCAGGGGGAGTATCCTTCTTGGGATCCTACGGCCCCACAATACCCACCTCCACCTCCACAAGAATGATCAGGGTATCTCTGTTCCACTCTTAAGATTGTTTTTGACTATGAGGCCATAGTCGAATTCAAGCTTTGGGGGGTAGTTGGAACAGCTCTATCTTTTCTTTTATTGTTTTTAGTTTTTAGTAGTGTTATTTGTTTCTTGCATTTTTAGTTTTGGTAGGATCCACGTGCTATCTAGTGTAACTGTGGATGTCGTAAAAGTTTGTCATCTTGCTGTTAATTCATGGGAAATTTAAGGGAAATTTAAAAAATTTTGTGTCTTTGGATAGCTTGACTTGGTTGTCCTTGGGGAACTGTTCCTACGAAAATGATTGATTATGTCAACTTTAAAATAACATTTCACACCTATACTCCTTTTGACTCATGAAAAGTGGATAGTAACGGTTGTTTGAGCCTAACCTAACCAAATGGTAATGAGACCTTAATTGGATGTAAGAGAGAGAACCCTCCAAACCACTACACAGGTCAGTAAGGAGGGACACGTAATATCTTTCTAAGGTTCAGTCATTTAATCTTGTGATCATTCCACGTCATCTTTCCATAATCCACCTAAGAATTGGAAGTAAAGTGCAGTTTCAATTCCTTCTTGTGTGCATAGCATTTAGCCAGGACTTGCATTAATATTTTCCATACTTTTGCATAAAAAGAAAAAATATAGGGATTCATGCACATTACCTTTAGGTGCATGTCATGTAGTTGCACTCATGATTTTCATGCATAAAGTACACCATGTATCTCAATTTTTCCGCAAAAGTGATCTAAATTGTTCCATACCTTCGAAATATTGCAAAGATTTCCAAGCATGAAGTAAATAGCCCAATACACTTATCTCTAAGCAATTATGGATACGTGGGCTAAAGTGGAAAAAAAATTCTGAAAAAAAATTAGAAAGAAAAAAAAAAGAATTTAGAAGAAAGTGGAATAAGAGGGAGAAAGGAACATGATATCACTCGCATTACAGGAAATTGAGTACATGATGTGGCTTACTTAGATTTCCATCTCATTCTGGGGTGGAAGGTTAGTGCACGCATCATTTCACCCAATTTTAGGCATTAGGGCATTTCTAATGTGCATTTGCATCATTTGGGACATTTTGTTTTATGCATGTTGAATTTGTACAATACTTCCAAGTTCTTCCATGAACCACCCATTTCCATCCACTCGTTGCTCGGATTGGTAGGCCACCGTGAATTTCTCCTCGCTAATGATTATCAGGAGAACTGCTTCCATGTAGATGGTAGTTAGGGCGAGCAACGTAGTATAGGCGATCACAAGATGCACCAATGCTGAATCGGCGAGTTTTATTATGTTAACTGCCTTATGTGATAGTGTTCATCGGTTTTAAGGATAATTTCTCTTATGGATAATTATTGTCGCCTTTAGGGTAATTACTGTTCTGTGGTTAGGGAAGGCCGGTTTGAGAATGTTCAGTGGGAGTCACATGGGATGTTGGGTTGGTGTGTTGATTTTTAGTTGACATCTGCAATTCTATTCTAAGGATTAGTTGCTCGAGGGCGAGCAATGTTTAAGCTTAGGGGAGTTTTATGCGATTATTTTGAGTCGCATTTATAGACCTTTTTCATATGTGTTTTATGCTCTAATTAGTCATTTTTATGGATAATATTGCATAATTCACTCATTTCGGTCTTTGCCATCATTTTATGTCACATCCCCTTAGTTGTATCATTTTGAGCATTATTTATCATATTATCATAATTTGTGTGGATTTATTTGGTCTTGTTTTGGAATTTCAGGAAAAACAAGTATCTGCTTCCGTCGATACCATCGACGGAAGTCGATACCATCGACCAAGCCAAAACTTGCCAGCCGAGAGGAGCAGCACAGAGTCGATACCATCGACACTTAAGTCGATGGCATCGAGATCCCTTCAGGTTGCTGGCGAGGAATGCGTCGATACCATCGACCCAAGTCGATGCTATCGACGCATGGAGGCTACAGTGTCGCTAAATGACAACAACCGACGCTAAAGAGAGTCGATACCATCGACCCAAGTCGATGGTATCGAGATGATCACAAGCACTCAGACAAAAAGAAAAGAAGGCTGCCGCTAATACGTTGGGTCGATACCATCGACCCGCGTCGATGGTATCGACGCCGGAAGATATGTGTTGGATTCGTTTTGATCTCAATCGGACGGCTGGAGTTATTTGACGACCTAATTAGGGACTTATACCTAATGACGGCCGCCGAGAGGAAGGGGGATCTAATTTTATCATTGCACGAGTGCCGAGGAAGGAGAGAAAGGAGAACGGAGACCAGAAGCTCATCCATGTCGATCTGGACGCTGCCGAAGACGAATTTCACCACCGAGAGGCGGGAAAGCTCGTGTTCTACGCAAAGGATCCACCGGTTCTTCTCCGTTCAGGGGTTTTCCCACTTAATTCACGTTTTTCTTATGAATTCCCCTATTTCTACCATGTATTTGTGCAAGATGAACATGCGAGGCTAAAACCCTCCATCTTTAGGACCGGGAGTAGCCCGGGAAGGCATTGTATGACAGTTTTATATTAATAATTCATATTTTCTCTCTTAAATTCGTGGTATAGTTTCGTTTTCTCCATATATATTGTTATGCTTGATCACCATAATAATAACCTAATGCCCTTAATCACTTCGACAGAAGGATTAACGGTTGAAAAGAGACGAAACCTACATTAATCGATAAAACCCTTGACAAAGGAGTTGAAAAATTAATGGTGGAAACTGAGAGACCGTTTATAATGCGCTTAGTTTAGGGGAATGATTACTACGACGGTGGAATCAACCTAAACCTAAGTAGTGAATTACACCACGACAGTGGGTAATTCTGTTTTCAGGCCACTACCCGAATAGAGAGAGAAGAGTGAGGAATTATATAAAACCTAATACAATGTTGACCCGCGGTGAAACCGCAATCCTAAAGACATCCTTTTGAATTGATTAAATTAACCTTTAATCGATTGTTTGCTTTGTTTTATTTTTATTTTCTTTTAGTTTTAACAACAACCTTACTTTGTCATCCGGCCTAGCTGATTGCAATTAGTTAGTAGGAGTCTCCAATAATTCACGTATCCCTGTGTTCGACTCGGGCCTCACAAGGCCTGTACTACTCGACGCGTATACTTGCATTTTTAGCGTGTAGTAAAATACACGTCAAAGATTACTCCCATGCAAAACATATTACTACTACAGTGACTACATGATATGTAGTGATGCTCTGGAATCTATCTACTATGTCCTTTGTGATTGTTGTAATGCAAAGATTATTTGGCAACAAAGTCGATTTAGGCCAATAATTTAGGACATGCCTATAAGACAACATGGTCAACACCACATCATGGATCTGCAATTGGCTTGATAAAGAAAATGTTACAACTTTCATCGCTCTCTTCATTGTTGAGTATAGGTGGAGAAAGTTACACAATGCATAGTAAGTATTCTAGTATGAATTCATTGTAAAAGAAAACTAATACAATTCACTAATTCATCACATCTCATATTTATAACTTGCTTTGATCTTAGGTAAAATGAGGGTTTGATGTTGAATATCTTTTATGTTCCTGCCTATGCATTAACATGATCACTGAATCTTGGGACTTTTAGTTTGTTCATTAAATTAAGGTACCGTTCAAAACAAGTTTTGATGGACCAAAGTATAGATGAGGCAACTTTCAACATCACAATCTTTCGTATTAGTACATAATTATGAAATTTTTGAAACCAAGCAGCAAAGGAAAAAATATACCCCATACATAATAATCTATCCTTCTAGAAAAAATGTGGGAGTATGCAGTTGTCACTTTTGGATCTCATACAGATAGTAATATGAGATGCAATTGAGCTGGAGGTATCAAATGGTCTTCTATTCACATTTCCTTAAGCATTGAGTGCTACATTGTGGGATAAGGGACCAAATTAATTGTTTGTTCATCTTGGTCAGGAAGAACGTTTTGAATAGGTAGGCACCTGCATCCTGTTGACAAATGAGGGTGTTATCACACACCAAAAGGAGACATAAACCAAGAACTGTATATAGAGTCTTGGATCCATTATGGACAAACATCCATTTCAATTGACCAACTTCGAATGGGATACATAGTTTTTAGAAGTTCAAGCATTGCATGTGTATGATTGCTCATGGTATCAGTGGGTGACCATCCAACATATATTATGGGAATAAGTTGGGAAACTTACATGTCAATACAATTCCCAATACTACAGATACTTTTCCATGAATGGCTACTAAACTAGTGTTTCCAACATCTTTTAGTAGGGTAGAGCTAACTGATTCAAATGTTGCTATCACATCAAAATTTATTTAGTGTTCACTTTAAATGCACAAGCAAATTTCAGGCACTCTAAAGCCCAATTAAAGTATCTTTGCAAGTGGTATTGGGTCAAGAGAAGAAAAAAATGGTAAACTTACAGGTTTTCGTCAAATTTTATAAATTAATCCTAATTTTATTTTTCTGATAATAGGTTATCCATTATCGAGAAAAAAAAAAACAAGGCTCAAGTCAAGACACATCACTAGAGAAAGAAAGATAGGTAGTCCCCCCACTTCATTCTTATTTGATGGCCTAGGGTAATACTTAGAGAAAAGATGTGATGATGGAAAACTCTCTAAGGTTTCAAAGGAGAACCTTTAGGTCCAGTTATGGACCTACTGAAGCTAGGTAGATTAAGGAACCTCATCCACTATTGTGAGATAGATAGAAGATGATTACTGGGTAGAACCCAAAGCCTAGACACCTCAACATTCACCATTGTGGACCTTTAAAGTTTCTTAGGTTCAAGAGATTGGAGAAATTATTTATTTAATGCATTAGAGAGTGTGTGTGATCTGACATCAACGATCACAAAACTATTATTTCCTCAATCCAAATCCCACTGCCCAAATCGACAATGTTAAAGGGATCGAAGCGTTTTTCCCTAGGTGGAACAAAGGGATCAAATAGAAACATAAAAAAGGAAAATAATTCTCTCATTTTATAAATTTGAACCATATGGTTAGAAAAAGGGGCCCAAAGGAGACATGATATGAAAGATGCATAAATTAGAACTAAAAAATATCTACAAAATCACAAGTGATTTGGTGTATCCCATATATTTCTTATTTGTGAAGTGTGATCAGAGTTTCTAGAGTTATTAAGTGTAATTAGATATGGGAAATTAGTCATCATAAACCTAAAATCAAGAAAATAGGACAAATCAATGACATTGGTACACTTTTTAAATCAAAACAAATTACATGTTTAAAGAATATGATGCTCGTAGAAAGTAATATAAACCACAAAAATGATACAAATGTCAAGAAACTTTAATTGTTCATAAATCAAGCATCTTTTATTTACAAATTCCATTGAACTCGAGATAAGTTTGCCACTAGGCCAATGGTTGGGCCAACATCTGACAGGATGGGTGGTGGTATGTATGTCCAAAGAGTCAGTCATATGATGGTTGTAATGTGGCATCATGTACTTGATTTGATAATATAATAAAGGAAATTCCATCTATTATGTTTGTTTCAGTTATGATATGGTAATGCATCATGATGGATGTATAAAGAATGATTTTACCTGATGATATATGTTTTTAGCTTGAGGACATGAACAATGAGATCATATGTATGACAAGAGTATATACATTCTTATTATGTCCCTAGTCGGACATTGTTGTGGAAAGAAAATAGACGACAATGATACATTAGACTAGAATGTGTGTTGACTTATGATAGAGTCTCATTAGCCATGATATTAAATATCAAGTCAAACACATTGGTACTTGCTTGAGAATAGTGTACTAGATAGACCTACCTTGAGAGTCATACACAAAAACCATGGAATGGTTGTCAGAACCATTCCTCAAAGTGATATTGGTGATTTTGGTTCTTAGACTTGAAGTCACCACACTCATCACATGTCATTTGATGAACATTGACACCATCCAACATGACCACAAATAAGGATTGCAATAAAGGTGGTTCTCAAGTATGTTGTGACATATGGGGATTGATTGTGAGTGATGTAGATGGGATTTTTCCCTCCTACCAAAGTTGATATCATGGCCACTTGATAATAGAGACTGAGAAATGCATGACCATGCACAGTGAGTCAATATGTGATATTGAGTTCGTGTGCATCTCAGTAGTCTACTCTAGTTTAAGAAAAATAGATTGAGTATTAAGAGGATGATGATTCCATGCTTCACGTTCATATGAGATAAAGGAACTATATGATCATGGTAAAACTAATAACATATGTAGGTTAAAGTTGTTCTCCAACATTCCAATTACTTGGGTAGCAATGATATATTTCTAGAAATCACTCATTGCTTATGATGTCATAATCTAGTTATGGACATTCACTGCCAATCGTAATTTGGGACCTATAGGTTCACACACATAGGATGCACTAGAAAAAGGAGTTTAGTGATGGACAAGATTAAAATTGGTTACTAAAGTGTTTAGGTAATCAATCTGAATAGTATTAGTTTCCAGTCAACTATCTATAATGTTCAGTCAACTGACTAGAAGTCCAGTTAATTTACTGGAAGGCCAGTAGACTGACTGTACTATCTAGTTGACTAATTGGATACAAAATACATGGGTGGTATATGAGAACCCAATCGAACGACTGGAGGGTCCAATCGACCAATGGATTATGTTGCCCAAAAAATGATAATTCATCATTCGATCAACTGGAAAGCCCATTTGATCAATTGACTAAACCATTTAGTTTGATCAGGTAAAATAAAGATTCAAAATGAACAATTGGGCTAGGTCAAATAATTAATGATAGGATTAATGAATTCCATAAATTGTCATATTAAAAACCAATGTTATTATGTTGTTGACCACAAGCCAATCGACAAACTAGATTCTCCAGTCGACTTCCTGGCTGTGCACAACCATCGTCTAGTCAAGAAAATGTGACCTTTCATCTCCTGGGGGTTTTGAAAACCCTATCCATTACACTCTTATATAAAGGATGGGTTGACCAAGGCTCTCAAAAAAATAACCAAGTCACACATTTGTAGTTACATGTGAGTCTAACCATCTTACCCGTAAAAGAGAGAGATAGCAAGGGAGAAGAAATTTGATGCTAGCACATTGACAAATGAAGGGTTCCTCCTTCCCTCTAGCTCAAGAAGCATGATGTGGAGTTCATAGTGGTCCACATGGACTATGTATAGGTGTGTAAGATTTTACTAGTATGCTAGGAGGACGTCATCAACCATCATTTGGGAGTGCTACACCAGGAGGATTCCATCGGTTGCCATCCATGTGTTGCTTAAGAAGGAAGCACGTCTTTGTGAAAGGATAGTCATTGGACTTACTCCAGGATAAGGTATATCTTGCACCATCTTTCCTAACACATTGTTTTCTGTGTAATCTTCTAGTTAGGAAACATGGATATAGCATTTTTCCATTTCCACTACCTACTTAGTCTATATATTTCCTAACAGTGGTATTAGAGCCACTTCAGTTTACGGTGTATCAAAATTTAAATCCATACAATTGGATTTAGTTTTATCGTTTACTTATTAGCATAGTATGCTAATATTTAAATGTTTGATGTGCATATCTAATTAAATGCCACATATGCTATGAAATATCCCATAGATCCTCTCTCTCTCCCTCTCTCTCTCTCTCTCTCTCTCTATATATATATATATATATATATATATATATATATATATATATATATATATATATATATATATATATATATATATAACTCATGCACATCACCCTAAAATGAGTTTCGATGGTGGATGTATGCATGATTATCACCAATACCCACTTGTGTGGTTATTGGTCTATTTTCTATCTTATAAATTTGGTTTGCATATTGATCCCCTTTTATTTTCAAATGTAAATAGTTCTTAATCCCTATGACCCCTCAAATGTAACTTGAGGTATTCACATTACACAATGTAACAAGTAGATAGGAATAACATTACTTTCTATTTTTGGCAAGAGAATGTATTCTGATCAGGCGAGTCAAACAAATGGAAGTCGAGTCTATCAACCAGAGGATTGGAGGAGCTAGCCAACCGGAGGTGCCAATCCACATACTAAACACCCAAAAGATTGACTAGAATAAGAGCTAAATGACTGACTCGAGGCCCAACCGACCTATATGAGGAGTCCAGCCAACTGCATGATTCAAGAGTCGATTCAAATGCTAGCCTATTCATAGGACAAGGTTTTTCCAGTATTGGTTGCTACATACGATGTATGGCCTTAGGTGGACATAAATTCTTTATGGTTCCAAATAATTTCATTAATGTAGCCTTGCCCATCACCCATATGTTTGTAATTGAATGTTTTATTTGTGGATATAGTATGTATGTGATATATAACATAAATATGTCGTGATTGAATATGCATATGTATTTATAAATAAAATACCTCAATGAATATTAAGTATTAGATGTTTTCCATAAGAATCACACATGAAAAGTTTGATCGACCAAGTTTAGGTTATGCATGATGCGTCGTCCATTTCATGGAAGTGTTATGGCAAATATGTAGGTTCTGTCAAAGCTAGGTGCATATTCTATCGTGTTGGATTTTGGGTCAGGCTTAACTAGGTGACCTTAATGGAATTAAGTGCCTAGAAGCATACAGTCTCGCGTCTGGAGATACCAGGGGCGACTAGGGCCAGCGCTCCTGTGCAGGGCGGGGCTTGGGGGAGGGGTTCCGGCTGCCGATGTGCGCCGACCTACTCCCCCCGGACTCTCTCTTTGCTTGGGTAGGGCGGATCCAGATCCTGGTGGTCAGCTGTGGCGGGATCGGCTTCCTCCTCTTCTGCTCCGAGCGGCGCCAGCTTTTGGACCTTAGGGTCTGGTTCTCGACAGTACTCATGGTGGGGGGTGGCTGCGGCACAAGGGGTGTTGAGGCACACCTTGACTCTCCTCTTTGCTGTTGTGATCGCTTTCTGTCACAAGTTGCTAGTTTTCTGGGACCGTGTAACCCAAGTTCCCACTTCCTTCCTTTGTGCATTTATCAGTATTTGTTGTTTCCCTTTTTTCATTCTGTCTTTGCTTGATTAGCCACTAGTTTCTGGCAGTTTTATCTGCATGTTTTGTCACCGCTAGTAGGCATTTATCTGTCGTGCTTCATTGTGACCTCTCTTCAGGAGAGTGATGAGATATCTTACTACGGATAGATCTCATCTTTGCTTTGGAATGATCTTATTACTCAGTTGTATGGCTTCGTTTGAGTTGATATACGAGCAGAATATCGTCTTGTTCCAGCCCCTCCACTACTCAATGCTCAAGTTGAAGGAATTCTTCAGGAAAAGCTGCTTAAGACAACCTCAAGGAAGAAGAATCAATGCAGAAGTGTCTTTCTCTTATTCCAATATGAGTTGTAGTGCCCTTGGGTTACTGAACGTGATGTTTGTATGTTCTGTCTATATGTTTATTCCCAATTGTAGATGTCGTATGGCTAACAAGTAATGAATCGATCCATTTTTCTCTCAAAAAAAAAGTGCCTAGAAGCATACATATGGTTTATGACAAAGAGTTATGCATACCATCTATCCAAAAGTTACACTGGATGCAATTGCCAAATGTTGCCTACATGAGTAGTCACCTTATAGGGATTAGCCAAAGCTGACTCATGATTTAATGAAATTTGGATCTTGTCCCACTAGAAGATTATCTAATGTAACCTTTGACAATTGATAGTGAGGGCTAACAATTTGAACAAAAATAGTGGCAGTGATAGTTAATTAAAAGTCTGATTAATATGGTCAATATTTTTTAAATCAATTCAAAAGTGTTTTGACATATGCAAATTTGCTATTATAGAAATAAATGGCAAGCAATAACACATTTTCATTGTGATTGATCATTGAGAAGGACAAACTGGATAGGAACAACTTCCATGACTGGTTCAGGACTTTGAGAATCATTCCCACTCATGGATGCAAGCTCTATGTCCTAGATTCACCGGTGCCAGAGGAACCCGCTCCTAATGCACCTAGGACTAGAAAGGATGCTTACAAGAAGCATAGTAATGATGCCATAGACATTAAAAGCCTTATGTTATGCTCAATGAACAATGAGTTGCAAAAGCAACATAAAAACATGGATATTGTCAAGATGGTAACATATCTTAAGAACAAGTATCAAGGTCATGAAAAGCATTAGCTTTATGATGTCTCCAAGGTGCTCTTTGAGTGCAAAATGACAGAGGGAGATCCAGTAGGGCCCCATGTGCTCAAGAAAATTGGGCATGTGGAAGACCTAGAGAGACTGGGATTTCCTTTAGGCCAAGAGTTGGTCACAGATGTGATTTTGCAACCAGAACCTGAATCATATAGCCAGTTTATCATGAATGATTACATGAGAAATGGGACTAGACTGCTATCCTAATTGCTTGGCATGTTGATAATTTTCAAAGTACAAATGAAGAAGGGAAAACCCAAATCCATGATGGTGATCAACAAAGGGCAGTCTAAGGGCGAAGGAAAAGCAAAGAAAATATCTAAGGCTGACTTGAAAATCAAGTCTTCTACACTTAAGAAGAAGGGAGGGTGAGTGAAAAAGGAATTTGTCCTTTTCACTTAAAGGCACTCAGGAAGATGAAGAAAGGGATAAAGATCTATACTTTATTTAATCATGTAATTAAGATGAACTTGTGTTCTTATTCATCTTGGGTTTTAGATACCAGATGTGGATATCACATTTGCTCAAATGTGCAAGATTTAAAAAGAAGTAAACCCTTAAAGAAGGGTGAGGTGGAACTATGTGTTGCAAATGGAGCAAGAGTTGTTGCCACTGTAGTTGGAACTTATCATTTATATCTGCCTAGTGTGCTTGTAATAAAGTTAGAGAGTTGTTGTTATGTATCTTCCACTAGTAGAAACATCATTTATATATCTTGTTTGGATAAGAGTGGGTTCAAATTTTATATAAAGAATGGTTGATATTCTATACCTATAGAGGAGATCTTTTATGATAGTTCCCTATGTCTTATGGTCTATACTTACTATATCTGGAGACAAGCTTATATAATGTAAATACCAAGAGGCTAAACTCGATGACTAAAACAAAACATACCTTTGGAATTGTCGTCTAGAACACATAAAAAAGGGCCACATTATAAACTCCATAAATATGGTTACCTAGACCCTTTTGATTTTGAATCAATAGAGACATGCGAGTCTTCTTTGTTGGGAAAGATGGCAAAGGCTCCTTTAGTAGAAATAGTGAGAGAGCAAGTGATCTATTGGGACTTGTACATACTGATGTATGTAGACCATTTAGCATGAACTCTAAAGGAGGTTATAAGTACTTGATTACCTTTACCGATGACTTCAGTAGGTATGGATATGTGTTTTTGATGAAACACAAGTCAGAATCCAATGAGAGGTTCAAGGATTTCATAAATGAAGTACATAACCAACTTGGTAAAAGTATTAAAGCACTTCAATCTTATTGAGGTGGTGAATACTTAAGCCAAGAGTTTGAGAACCTTCTATAAAACTGTGGTATTGTATCACAGTGTACTCCACCTAGAACACCTCAACATAATGATGTATTAGAAAGAAGGAACCGTACCCTGTTGGATATGGTGCGATCAATGATGAGTTCTGATAATATTTTGACTTCCTTATGGGGATATGCTTTAGAAATCATAAAGTTTACACTAAACTATGTACCATATAAATTGGTTCAAAAGACATCATATGAGATGTGGACTAGGAAGCATCCCAATTGCACTTTTATGAAGATTTGGGGTTTGAGGATTATGTTAGGAAACAATTTCCTGAAAAGCTTGGACCCAAATCAGACAAATGTTATTTTGTTGGGTATCCCAAGTGAACTAAGGGATACTACTTGTATAACATGTCTGGAAACAAAGTAGTTGTTTCCATGGATGTTGTATTCCTAGAAAAGGAATTATTTCTAAAGGAATCAGTGGGAGAAAAGTAGAACTCAAAGAAGTTTGAGACCAAAAAAAAAACATTAAACCTATAGAGGTACAAAATGAACAAGGATAATCACAAACTATTGTGGAATCTCGAGTTCCTCATGTAACACATGAACCTCATAGATATAGTAGGACACACCTTGATCTGGAAAGATATGGATATCTTGTGACTAAACAAGGCAATGAGTTGGTCATAGATGATATGCCAACAACCTACCTCGAGGCTATTGGGGGACCAAAATATGAAAAATGGCTTGAGGCCATGAGATCTAAGATGGACTGTGTACACCAATGAGGTATGGACCTCGATGGATCCACCTGAAGGGGTAAAACCCATAGGGTGCAAGTGGGTCTTCCAGAAGAAGACTGCCATGGATGGTAATGTACAAACTTATAAAGGTTGATTGGTTGCAAAGGGTTTTTGAGAATTTCAATGTGTTGACTATGATGAAACCTTTTCATCAATTGTCATGGTTAAACCCATCATAATTAGGCTTGTCATTACACCTCATAATGACTATGAGATTTGACAAATGGATGTTAAAACTGCTTTCCTTAATGTGAATCTTCTTGAGGATGTGTACATGACACAACCCAAAGGTTTTGCACTTCCAAATGAAGCCAGTGAAGTCTGTAAACTATGAAGGTCAATATATGGATTGAAGCAAGCATCTCAAAGTTGGAATCTTTGATTTGACAAAGAATGGACTGAGTTTGGTATTAGTCAAAATGAAGATGAACACTATGTTCACAAGAAGGTTAATGGGAGCATAATTATACTCCTCATATTGTATGTAAATGACATAATATTGATAAGGAATGGCATCCCTACCATACAGATGGTATAAACGTGGTTGGGAAGTACCTTCTCTATGAAGGATATAAGCAAAGAATCCTATATCTTAGGAATTAAGATCCATATAGATAGATCTAGAAGGCTTCTTGACCTAAGCTAGAGTGCATACATTGACAAAGTGTTGAAGAGGTTCAACATGTAGGACTCAAAGAGAGGAAATTTGTACATGTCCCATGGAATTAGCTCTAGAGCTCAGTCGTAATTCTTGTGAAGAATAGGAATGCATGAGTAAGATGCAATATGCATCCCCTATTGGATCTATGATGTATGAAATGTTATGTACTCATATTGATGTCTCGTATGCTTTGAGCATGATGAGCATATTTCATTAAAATAACAGTGATAGTCACTAGACTACTGTAAAGAACATCCTTAGGTACTTGAGAAGGACTAAGGATCAATTCCTTGTTTATGGCAATGAGGAAGAGTTCGTGGTAAAGGGTTACATCAATGCACGGTTCCAAACTGAAAAAGATGAATATCGGTCACAATCCAGATTTGTTGCCTTAATAATGGAGTTGTAAGCTGGAAAAGCTCCAAGTAAGAGATAGTTGCTAACTCTACAATAAAAGTTGAGTGCATCGATGCCTTCAGTGCAACAAAGGAAGTTGTTTGGATTAAGAAGTTCCTCAGTGAACTTGCAGTGGTTCCAACCATTAATGATGTAGTAGAGTTATATTGTGACAACAATGGAGCTATTGAACAAGCTAAGAAACCTAGATAGCATCAACACTCCAAGAAGATACTTCAATGTTTCCATCTCATATGAGAGATTGTACAAAGAGGAGATGTGAAGATTTTTAGAGTACAGACTGAGAGCAATGTTGTTGACCCGTTGAAAAAAGCACTTTCACAGCGAAAACATGATGGTCAAGTTAGATCACTTGGAATTAGATTCATGGGTGACTAGCTCTAAATGCAAGTGGGAGTCTGTTGGTATGTATTCCTAGAGAGACAGTCATATGATGATTGTAATGTGGCATCATGTGCTTGATTTGATAATAATAAATAAGGAAATTATATCTATTATGTTTATTCAGTTATGAAATGATGACTGAATGTGATAGATGACTAAAAAATCATGTTACTCAATGACATATGTTTTTAGGTTGAGGACCTAAATAATGAGACCATATGTACGATAATAGTATATACATTTTTGTTATGTCCCTAGTCACATATTATTGTGGAAGCAAAATAGACGACAATAATTCATAAGACTAGAGTGTGTTTTAACTGATGACAAAGTCTCCTTAGTCATAATATTGGATATCAAGTCAAATACATAGGTACTTGTTAGAGAATAGTGTACCACACATACCTACCTTGAGAGTGATACATGGAAACCATGGAATGGTTGTAAGAATCATCTCTCAAAGTGATATTGATGGTTGTGGTTCTTAGACCTGAAGTCACTACACTCATCACATGTCACTCGATGAAGTTTGACACCATCCAATGTAATCTTGAATAAGGGTTGCAATAAATGTGGTGCTTGGGTACGTTATGACACATGGGGATTGATTGATAGTGGTGTAGATGGGATTTGTCCCTCCTATTGGAGTTGATAATTTGGCCACTTAATAAGCAAGACTAAGAAATGCATGGCCATACTCATGTGAGTCAATATGTGTTGAGGTCATGTGCATCTTAACAGTCTTATGTAGTTTAAGAAACATAGATTGAGTATTAATATGATGATGACTCCATGACTCACATCAATCTATATATTTGAGACTAAGTAATTATATGATCATGGTAACACTAATCGCAGATGTAGGTTGAATTTGTTCTCCAACTTTTTGATTACTTGGGTAGCAATGATCTGTTGCTAGATAGTGCTCATTGCTTTTGATGTCATAATCTGGTTATGGACATTCACTGTGACGTAATTTGGGACCTATAGGGTCACACGTAGGATGCAGTTGGAAAAGGAGTTTACTTACAGAAAAGATTTAAGTTTGTTACTCAAGTGTTTAGGTAATCAATCTAAATAGTATTGTCTATCAGTCGAGTGACTAGAATGTCCAGTAGGCTGATTGGATATAAAACTATGAATGTTATATGAGAGTTGAATAAACTAACTGGAGGGTTTGTCAGCTCAAGAAACACAACATGGGGTATGTGGACTATGTAGAGGCGTGGAAGCTTTTGTTGCTACACCAGGAGGACGTATTCAATTTTTGTATGTGGGTTCTATACCAAGAGGAAGCCATCAACCGCCATCCCTGTGCTGCTTAAGAAGGAAGCACGTCTTTGTGCAAGGATAGTCACTGGACTTGGCAAGATATATATTGCATCCTCTTTCCGAATACATAATTGTTTGTGTGATTTGCTAGTTAGGAAATATGGACTGCATTTTTATGTTTATGTTGTTTACTTTGTCTCATATATCCCAACAATAGGTCCAAGTGAGTCATGACTACTTGAGGAAAACCAAGGTACCCTACAAAAGTGTGGCCTTATCCTAACAATATGGGAGGGTGCAATGATGCTTGTGCCCATACCCAATGGTAGGTGCATCAAGGTAAGACGAGGCTTTCACCCTTATTATAAGATGTAGGCATGTGCAACAAGGTAATTTGAGGCTTGCACCATTACCCTCAAGATATAGGTAGGTGCAGCAAGGTAAAGAAAGGCTTTCACCCTTACTCCATGATTCAGGCATGTGCAA
This sequence comes from Alisma plantago-aquatica, assembly GCA_963693085.1. Classification (NCBI taxonomy): domain Eukaryota; kingdom Viridiplantae; phylum Streptophyta; class Magnoliopsida; order Alismatales; family Alismataceae; genus Alisma; species Alisma plantago-aquatica. The sequence continues at coordinate 412,895,311 of OY856409.1, forward strand.
TAAGGTAATTTGAGGTTTGTGTAATGTAAATTTCTTTTATGCTTTGAGTTTTGTCAAAATATATATAAGTAACATAGAACACTACTCAATAGGAATGTGGTAGCTCAAACAAGTAGGTAGTCAAGAATATGGAGTCATACATATAATAAATACACCAAGGAACACCATAATAAAGGTTAAGATGAGGAAAACATGTACCTTCATGATTAGAGTAATATCTTGATTAAGTCAAGTCAAAATTACTAAGTATGGGCTTGTAAACAAGTACATATGTATTACAATTAGGAATTTCAACAAATAGGTGTCATAAGGACGAAAATATGATTTTAAGTCTTGTTAGTGAACTTCTGGTGTGGTATTTGTCCATGATCAAGATTTCATTCTTATTGTATTATCAAGACCAGTATATAGTTATATACTTAGTTCATAATAGTATATAATATATAAGGAATGGTTTACATCAAAGCATAAGACAAGCGGGCAATAAGCTGGGCCGCTAGTCCATAATAGGATCTAACCCTGAATCATCAATCAATATGGTCAGCTTGGTCTACTCTAGATCAAGATTTAATATAGATTCCTCATAATAGTATTCAACTTTATAGATGGATATGGTTTTGATCTTGACTATCAAAATATTATGATTTGATAACAATAATAGGATTCCATATGACTTTCATGATCAAAAAAAATTAGAAGTATAATAATGAGACTAGATATCATCATGATTATATATAGGTTGCAAGTATCAAAGATTATTGCATAGGATAGATAAAATGATCTAGAATCATAATCTTGATGATTGGTTAATTAAACACATTCAAAATTGGAACAAAGTAATATTTGGTATATTCATATATTTAGGTTGAGAATTAGGTTTTCAAAATATTCCCATTAGATTTCTCTTGATTTTTTGATGAAAATTCACCACTTACTTGCAAAATTTGGATCATCCTGACATGATCTTTGGTCAAACTAGATAAGGCTAGATTCTAGGATTTTCCTTGAAATTACCTTTGACAAAAAATAGCTCATGAGTGGGCTGATTTTATCGGTTTAGGCCTTGGCCCAATCATTCTTTCGAATTTACTTCCTTGTCTCATCCCTTTTGGCATGTGAGAGAGACATCAAGGCCTCTGTGCTTTAGTCATTAGACCTGATCCTGGTCAAGATTGACCAAGATCTAGGGGTAGGAGATCGTCACCCCCACATGGGTGTTTATGTGTGGGCTTGCCGCAACACTATGGTTGTGGTTTTCACTGAGGAAGAGGATAAGGGGGGAAAATTGAGGCATGGGTTGGAAACAAGTTGTTCAGCCTTTGACTCTCCCTTGGGAGATAAAAGGAGGTCTAGGTTGGGGCTAGAATAGCATGGCGGCTGGTCAATCTCTTAGTGGCATTGCAAGACACAATAGGAAGAATGACAGAGAGAAACGAGGATTTGGGGTTGCTTTGGTCATGGAAAAAGGGGAAAATGAAACTATGGATGTGACAAAGTGGATTTCTAGCTTAATTCCGAGGATGGAATTTCTTTTAAGGTGTGTAGGATGTGATGGAGTGGACTTTTGGAATCCTAAAATGTCTAGTGACATAAGTGAAGTCATTCATAGTCGAGTAATTTTGAGAGTTTTACCAAGGTTGGAAGTCAAATGATATTTGATATCATGAGATGATTCCCTATGTTCATGCCTTTTTGAGGTATTTTATTTAGTAATCAAACAATGGATTTTTAATACCAAATTTGCGTACAATGTAGCTTGAGTGATGAGGAATTTATGTCCAAAATTAGGTAATATTTGTATGCTTCTAATAGGAGATAAGTTGACTTGAAAATGGTGAAATGTTGGTATTTTTGGTGATTGATGAACAAGGTTTCACAGTCTTAGACCAGGTTGTAAATCAAACGAGTATAGTGAACATGTGGATAGCCTGCCCTTTTGTTTGAAGAGTGCCATGGATTGGCCTAGTCGGCTCTCTACTTAAAGCCCTTGGATGGGAGTGATCGTATGACAGTAAGGTGCTCTCCTCCTCAAACTGCCCCAAGATCATGGAACATGGAAACGAGCACGTTCCACACATGACACGTCCACGATCAACGATCGTGTGATGGAAGGAGCGAGAGATGGGAAGTTGTATTCGGTAGTGCAGGGACACTTTGTGACCCCTCCTTAATTAGAGGTGAGAGGGTAAGGGAACCAGGGAGAACAAGCCCTTGTATCTCGATGTACCTCCATTACAGTGAGCAGAAGGTGAGGGGATGTAACACATCGAGTTTGAGGAGTCAACGACGTTCCAGCCTAGCAGTAGTAGCCTGAAGGCCGGCAGCATGACACATGCATAGGAGGTGCATCCGTGCTACACTTCGGTGGCAGGCACAAAGGAGTTACACCGAGCTCAGTTCCAGCCGACCGTGAAGCCCAATTGATGAGCATGAGCAGACCGGAGATTGGAGCATCACAGCGGTGGGCGTTTTCCAGGAGGCAACGTGCGCAGGCATCTAGAGCAGCAGGCCGGAGAGAGAGATGGTGGTGGATCTTGCACATACTGGAACACACACACTCACGAGCACCGAGGAAGTCGACGCATTTGGGAAGCGGCCGACCCACTCAGTCCAGAAGAAACCGTGTAGATGTTGTCCAGCAAGGAAGGACCAGATGAGACTGGTAGTTGAGGAATATACATGCGAGGGCCGACATTGATCCCTCATTAAAGTCGGATCTTCAACGCTCACACTGCAGGATAAAGGAGGGGGAAGAAGGACCCTCGGCGGCGCTTGAGAGCAGGTTGGCGGCAGCGCTCCCCCACGCCCAGAACAGAGAGGGCTCGCGGGGATAGGTTTTGAGTGTGGGGAGGGTTGCGCTTAGGAGAACAGACCCCTCACAGATGCTAGAACGTCGTAAGCTGCTCGTCGGAGTAGTCCCCTGTAATGGCGGCGCATGCAGGGATGGAGAAAAATAGCGGACGACTGTGTCGGTGTGCGTGAGAACGTGAGGAAAGGGAGGTCCGAACCGGTCAAATCTCAACCTAATTACCCAGTTCAATCATGAACCAAACCGGCCGACCTATCTAAACCAAAAGAAGCCCAGCAGAACTTGGATCAGCGCAGGTCAAGGAAGTGAGAAGTAGCGCGCCCCCACATGGCCACGTGGCAATGGCCGATTGGCCATTCAAGGTAAATATCTCAGAAAATGCTCAGATCTTGCATAATTCGTAGAAAATAGCTCGCTTATCAGAAAATTACAAATGAGGTATCAAAATTCTCAAAAAAATGCGAAGAATAATATGAAAGCATAATATCCTGCTTTTGATGCATTAATAACAGTGATATCATGTAAGATGTGAAATGCTCATATGATGAGTAATAAATATCAAACGATGGCCTAAAATTATGAGAAAATACCAGTGAATCATAAATCATGTTTATAATGCATATGATGTCAGATATAGTCATGTCGATGCACCAAATCATATAATTTGATTAATATGGCTAATTAGGACTAATAACACTAAAGATGATGCAATTAATACATGCAAGCTCAATAAATGATGCAATTTACAGAATACCCTTATTTCAGTAACTAGAAGATAATATGTAATTATGAGATCATGATGATGCATAGAATATATGTTATGTGAAGATGACCCTTGATGCATGGGTTATAACTCTAATTTTAATGTAACATAGGGTTAACATGTGCACATGATCATACGTAACCAAGTAATCAGATTATGTATCCTAATTTGGAACATAACATCAGTAACATAAATCCCACATAAGGATGAAGATAAGACAAGTAATAATGAGATATCCTAATAAGATAAGCAAACCCTAATGGATACGATTAGGGTTAAGATGAGATGTATGATGATGAGAACCTGATAGTATATGATCTTGTCTTAATCAGGGTTGACCAGGATATAGATGACATGGATATATGTGATGATTAGGTTTCCCTTGATCAAGGTACGCCATTACCTCTTACTTGTCTTATTATACAAAATGCTTGTGTTATATGTGTAGTAAAATACTTGGCATATGATATTGGATGAAATGATTGTCCTTGCATGATATGTTGCTTGATTTTCTGTACTTATGGATATGAGCACATGAAACATAAAATATCTGATCCATCATATGATAGCACTAAACTCTTTGGTAGTACAGTGCATTGACAAACATCAAAGCCCTAGGGGTAGATGTACGATTTATATGACAAGGCCTAAAGACATCAAAGCCCTAGGGGCAGATGCACGAGATATATGATGGAAATAGCTTAAAATATGTGTTCTCTTTTGCTAATGAATATCTTTGTTCAAGTATATGCTTTTCTTATATTCTTCTGTTACTGCCAAGTATTAGTTTTATCTTATTGCCAAGATATGATGAGAGGTATATAAAAGACACGTAGGCGTACTCAGTACAATATTCTTGAATATTGTGCTAACGTGTACCGCATGTAATCTTTCATTTAGGTTGTGGTTATGCTTTTGAAGATCTAGGATAGTTGCGAGTTGTGTGGCGTGCTGATGTACAGGTGGACCTGTTGTCTTAAGATCCTATAGTTTAGAGGTAGTACATGTATATGTATAAGTTTGTTGTTCAATATGTAATATGAAATGTTGTAATAATTCATGTTGTAATTATATGTTGAATGGTGAACATGTGTTGTATGGTTTTATTATTGTTCATGTGCATGTGCTACTGATTGTTTCCTTCCGACTTCCTCTGATTTTCTCTCTCTTAGTCTAGTGTGGGGTGTTTAAATTGGGATTCTCGCTGAGGTGAGGTTTCAATTTGGATGTCACACATCAGATTAAGTTTTAGAAAATTTGGGAAGTCACATGTAGTATCAGAGCATGAACAATAGCAAAGCCTGACATTTTCTCATTATGCAACTCAAAACTAAAGAACCTTGAACTTAATAATCTTTTAGGGTTAGATTAGTCATCTTTTAGAGACTAGATCTGACCTAGTCTCTAGGTTAGCACCTAGATGTCTGAGAACTAGGCCTAGACTAGTGCTTGGTGTGTAGCAAGTCCTTAGATGTCGTTCTTTCCTTGTAGTGAAGTGGTATGGGACGTTGCACTATTTGGAAATGACATGCATCCAGGGAAGAGAAACCCTAGACATATTGTGCATGTTGTCTAGAGTAGCTACACTAGTCTACACCATGTTCTCACCCTTTTCACTAGTTTTCATGACACTGGACTCTCTACTATGTGTGGGACACTCATTTTTAGGATTTGGTTTTTGATTTCAAACGGATCAAACCTTGATAGTTTTCTCTGATGCTTGTTTTATCTGAGAAAAACTATATAATATTTTATTATGTATATGTATTACAAAATGTGTCCCCACACATGTATGAGTAGGAGGTGGTCATGCAACCTAAGTGAAAGTGAATGACATCAGTCTAGAAGAGAGAGTAGTTCTAGATTAGATGTCTAGAGCCTTGTTGGTATATATATATATATATATATATATATATATATATATATATATATATATATATATATATATATATATATGATAGATGGAATAGATGAAATAAGTTTTGATGATACGGTCTAAGTCTTATATAGATGATATAAGATGGTTAGGATGATCTATGCTTGTCTTTGAGGACATGAGTTCAGTTTTGAGGATTTGAGATAAGTTTTGATGATGCAAGTAACTAGGCTTTTATGAGATAAGATATGTTACATTAAGACAAGGTTGTGAGTCAGTATGAGCCTCAATCTTTTTCACGAAGGAGGACCTCTAGTGTTAGGACCAGTTTTGGGGTTAACTCCAGAGAGAGTGAGACCCACAAGGAGAAGGTCAGAGAACCTAGACTCCAAGATATGAAAATTCTGAGATATGTGATATGATATGTCCTAAACTAGAATACTCCTGAGTGATTGAGTTGAGTTGCTTTATGTATGATTCCTATAGTTCTTTTGAACCCTAGATGTCCTTGGGAGGACCAAACCCTAGATACAGATAGAGGTTGGTTATATGTGTATATGCGAACATGGATATGAGTGCCTTCCATCTGGGTGAGGGGAAGAGCCCAAGACCCTGGAGGAGGTAGCTATGTTAGTTTTGTGAAGCCTCATGCTCAGGTTGGTGGTTTCCCATATAATAGAGTTTTGGCTAAGATGTTTCATGGTTAGAGATCTATGAAGGGCATGCCATATCATGCTTTGTTTTGTGCTGATGTGGCTAGACCTTATTAAGTTAATCACTAGTTCCAATGAGGTAGACCTAATAACCCTTGATCAGAAAGGAAAAATAAAGTATATGCTTATGAGATACTCATAGAGTTGAGTGAGATCAGAGAGACTGAGCATGTCACTGCCCTCATGATATGGGTCTGGAGAACCTAAATTGGGCTAGACAAACCTTTGATATATGTTTAATAAGCCACTCACATAAGTTTGTATAGCACAACCATGACATAAAATATGTAAGGATGCTATCTAATCTTGAGATTTGACATATGGATATGAGATGATGGAAACCTAGAAATGGTTTAATACATATCGATGCATAAATGGGTAACCATATACATTAATAATGATAATAATGTGAATACTCAACTTATGTTATAATGAATCTCTAATAAAGATTTCAACTAATATGAGAAAGCACAATGAGATGACACTAATTATGCATGTGCATGAATAATGAAACATGTTATAAGAGGTGTTAGTCTTAGTGCTTGATAAAGAGGTAAAATATAATTTGACAGTTAGCACGACGAAATGCTTCTGACACCTTGATAATCGGTTAACTTTAGTTAACTCCCTTGGAATGTGATAGTATGATGTTGAATATTAATGCATGGGTAAATATAAGGATACAACCCTAGCATATGAGATATATAATATCATAACCTAAGCTTCAAAATCCTTGTTTGAGCCTTCGATGGAGTGAGGTTTCACCCTTGATGCTTTTGAGACCTCTTAATATTACTTTGGATACATGGTTCTAGGTAACCCCTTTGCGGATATGTTACACATAGAATAGTGCCTACATGTGGAATACATGGTAGTTTTCCTTGGAGTACGAGTATGGTTGACTTTCGAGGACGAAAGTTCTTTTAAGATGTATATGATGTGACAAAGTGGATTTCTAGCTTAATTCCGAGGACAGAATTTCTTTTAAGGTGTGTAGGATGTGATGGAGTGGACTTTTGGATCCTAAAATGTCCAGTGACATAAGTAAAGTCATTCATGGTCGAGTAATTTTGAGAGTTTTACCAAGGTTGGAAGTCAAATGATATTTGATATCATGAGATGATTCCCTATGTTCATGCCTTTTTGAGGTATTTATTTAGTAATCAAACAATGGATTTTTAATACCAAATTTGTGTACAATGTAGCTTGAGTGATGAGGAATTTATGTCCAAAATTAGGTAATATTTGTATGCTTCTAATACGAGATAAGTTGACTTGAAAATGGTGAAATGTTGGTATTTTTGGTGATTGATGAACAAGGTTTCACAGTCTTAGACCAGGTTGTAAATCAAACGAGTATAGTGAACATGTGGACAGCCTGCCCTTTCATTTGAAGAGTGCCACGGATTGGCCTAGTCGGCTCTCTGCTTAAAGCCCTTGGATGGGAGTGATCGTATGACAGTAAGGTGCTCTCCTCCTCAAACTGCCCCAAGATCATTGGAACATGGAAACGAGTAGACCTGTCAAACGGGTGGGTGGGTTGGGTTTGGGTTGGGTTGTTGCGGGTTTGGGTCTCGCGGGTGCGGGTCAAAAAGAACCAGTTCTAAACGGGTGGAAGAAAGATAAATCCAAACCCAACCCAGCGGGTTGCGGGTTTCCCGTGGGTGCCCATATAAAATTAAAAGAAATTACCATTCTAATGTTTGTTTACATAAGATATGGCACAAAACAATCACATTGACATGTAAACCTTTATCATTTGTCCAAAATTTTTCTATAAGAAGAGCATCAAACAACAATACACCCATGGGTAGAGATGCTACATGCTAGTAAAGAAAAACCTCCGACTGACTAAATTAATTACCTGTATTGTATAGATGCTAGAACAACAAATATAATACAGATTTTAGAAGCTTAACTCAAAACCATACATCTTTTAAATAGTGAGGACCACCTATACCAAACAACTAAACATTAATTGAACAACGTATATTATGAAGGAGACATCCAAATGAGATGGGGTATAAATCGGAGAACTAAAAAAAGACTAAAACTTTGGCATGTTCCACCAAACAACAACTCCACATTCTTTTATTATGCAGTATGAAGATGACAACCAATAACTCGACGCCCTTTTTAATTTTCAATATGAAGATGATACAACAAATAACTCCACACCCTTTTAATTTGTAGTATGACGATGACACAACCTTATGTATGCTTCCCATTCTCACAAAATAATACAAAAGAATAAATTTTACAAACTATTTAATGAGTAAAAAATATTATAAACCAATCTATGTGTTTTGTTAACTTGGTTGTGGTTTAAAATTTGAGATAATTAAGAGTACAAGACATATTTAATATTACCTATTACTATACTTCAAAAAAAATTATATATATTACCTATTACTACCAAGTGGTAGTGGCTTGGACGCAAACGCACGCAAGCGGCAAGTTTCATATATGCAACGTGTGTATATTTTTTACTGATAACGAAATCTTATATAATTATTTTTATTAATAAAATCAGTGTAATAAATCGGGTCACCCGCGGGTGCCCGCGGATTTCCCATGAAACTCGAATAGTTAAACGGGTGGGTATGGGTCTGGGTGTTTTCCAGCGGGTGGTAAATTTTAGGACCCAAACCCAACTTAAATGGGTCAACCAATGGGCACCCGCGGATTTTGACCCAGTTTGACATGTATAGAAATGAGCATGTTCCACACATGACACATCCACGATCAATGATCGTGTGATGGAAGGAGCGAGAGATAGGAAGTTGTATTCCGTAGTGCAGGGACACTTTGTGACCCCTCCTTAATTAGAGGTGAGAGGGTAAGGGAACTAGGGAGAACAAGCCCCTGTATCTAGCTGTACCTCCATTACAGTGAGCAGGAGGTGAGGGGATGTAACACATCGAGTTTGAGGAGTCAACGGCGTTCCAGCCTAGCAGCAGCATCCTAAAGGCCGGCAGCATGACACATGCATAGGAGGTGCATCCGTGCTACACTTCGGTGGCAGGCACAAAGGAGTTACACCGAGCTCAGTTCCATCCGACCGTGAAGCCCAATCGATGAGCCTGAGCAGACCGGAGATTGGAGCATCGCAGCGGTGGGCATTTTCGAGGAGGCAACATGCGCAGGCGTCTAGAGCAGAAGTCTGGAGAGAGAGATGGCGGCGGATCTCGCATATACTTGAACACACACACTCACAAGCACTGAGGAAGTTGACGCGTTTGGGAAGCGGCCGACCCACTCAGTCCAGAAGAAACTGTGGAGATGTTGTCCAGCAAGGAAGGACCAGATGAGACTGGTAGTTGAGGAATATGCATGCGAGGGCCGACATTGATCCCTCATTAAATTCATATCTTCAATGCTCATGCTGCAGGATAGAGGAGGAAGAAGAAGGACCCTCGGCGGTGCCTGAGAGCAGGTTGGCGACAGCGCTCCCCCACGCCCAGAACAGAGAGGGCTCGCGGGGATAGGTTTTGAGTGTGGGGAGGGTTGCGCTTAGGAGAACAGACCCCTCGCGGATGCTATAACGTCGTAAGTTGCTCGCCGGAGTAGTCCCCCACAATGGCGGCGCACGCAGGGATGGAGAAAAATAGAAGACGACTGTGTCGACGTGCGTGAGAACGTGAGGAAAGGGAGGTCTGAACCGGTCAAATCTCGACCTAATTACCCTGTTCAATCATGAACCAAACCGGCCGGCCTATCTAAACCAAAAGAAGCCCAGCAGAACCTGGATCAGCGCATGTCAAGGAAGCGAGAAGTAGTGCGCCCCCACATGGCCACGTGGAAATGGCTGATTGGCCATTCAAGGTAAATATCTCAGAAAATGCTCAGATCTTGCATAATTCGTAGAAAATAACTCGTTTATCAGAAAATTACAAATGAGGTATCAAAATTCTCAAAAAAATGTGAAGAATAATATGAAAGCATAATATCCTGCTTTTGATGCATTAATAATAGTGATATCATGTAAGATGTGAAATGCTCATATGATGAGTAATAAATATCAAACGATGGCCTAAAATTATGAGAAAATACCAGTGAATCATAAATCATGTTTATAATGCATATGATGTCAGATATAGTCATGTCGATGCACCAAAGCATATAATTTGATTAATATGGCTAATTAGGACTAATAACACTAAAGATGATGTAATTCATACATGCAAGCTCAATAAATGATGCAATTTACAGAACACCCTTATTTCAGTAACTAGAAGATAATATGTAATTATGAGATCATGATGATGCATAGAATATATGTTATGTGAAGATGACCCTTGATGCATGGGTTATAACTCTAATTTTAATGTAACATAGGGTTAACATGTGCACATGATCATACGTAACCAAGTAATCAGATTATGTATCCTAATTTGGAACATAACATCACTAACATAAATCCCACATAAGGATGAAGATAAGACAAGTAATAATGAGATATCCTAATGAGATAAGCAAACCCTAATGGATACGATTAGGGTTAAGATGAGATGTATGATGATGAGAACCTGATAGTATATGATCTTGTCTTAATCAGGGTTGACCAAGATATAGATGACATGGATATATGTGATGATTAGGTTTCCCTTGATCAAGGTACGCCATTACCTCTTACTTGGCTTATTATACAAAATGCTTGTGTTATATGTGTAGTAAAATACTTGGAATATGATATTGGATGAAATGATTGCCCTTGCATGATATGTTTCTTGGTTTTCTGTACTTATGGATATGAGCACATGAAACATAAAATATCTGATCCATCATATGATAGCACTTAACTCTTTGGTAGTACAGTGCATTGACAAACATCAAAGCCCTAGGGGCAGATGTAACATCAAAGCCCTAGGGGCAGATGTACGATTTATATGACAAGGCCTAAAGACATCAAAGCCCTAGGGGCAGATGCACGAGATATATGATGGAAATAGCTTAAAATATGTGTTCTCTTTTGCTAATGAATATCTTTGTTTAAGTATATGCTTTTCTTATATTCTTTTGTTACTACCAAGTATTAGTTTTATCTTATTGCCAAGTGATGCAGCCCTATTTTAGGGCTCCATCATGTGCCATTTTTTATTTAAGTTGCATCTAAACATGTTTGATTACAAGTATTTTTCCCCCAATATGATTATCATTGCAAATATGCTTATGGATGTTCTTTGCACTATTTTTCAGGTACTTGGACCACGCTTAGATGGACAAGGGAGAGAGAGGGACTCAAAGAAGGCCCCAAAGTCTCCCTCAACCTACCTCCAGTGGCCAAGACTCATCCCCGAGCAAAGACATCCGAAATTGACAAAGTAAGAAGAGAAATCAAGAAGTCAAGCCTCACCACGGTCGTGGCCCCAATACCACAGTCGTGGCTTTTTTGCCAAAATCCAACAGGTTGCAACAGGGAAATCCTTAGATCTCCCATGACTGTGGCCTCCCAGCCACGACCGTGGCCATTGAAGACACCAAGGCTGTGGCCATCAGCACGGTCGTGGTCAGTAGAAGAGAACACGGCCGTGGCACCCTGCCACGGTCGTGGGAATTAATTTATAAGAAGTCAGGTTGCAACAGGGAATCGGCCTCACTGACCACGACTGTGGCCAAGTCGCCACGACCATGGCCGATGCTGATTAAGACGCCCGTGGTCCCTCCCCACGGTCAGCTCCAACTCCTCCAAAACGGCCGTGTTACCCAACACGGCCGTGGTGCATGCTACCCACCACGACTGTGGCATTCTGCCACGGCCGTGGCCACTACCATCTCACCACTTCCTTCACCCCATGACCATGTTCACCACCCCACGGTCGTCCTCCACTACCATCACCACGGCCGTGGTACACCCACCATGACTGTGGTGCTCACCTACCCTATACAACTTTCCACTATTTTTCCTATTTTGCCCCCACTTAGCCCTAGCTCCTATATAAGCACTAGTTGCTTCTAGGGCTCGAGAGAGAGCACTCCCTAGCCATCACCCAGCTGCTCCCTTGCATCCATTACTCCCATCCACCCATTTCCTTGCATTCAACCCCATTTCCATCCATTTTCCACTCATTTCCACCATAGAAACCTAGTTTCTCTAGGTTTCTATCCATACATTCCACCATTTTCATGCACCCCTGCACCATTGGAGGAGGGAGGACGTCTGAAGCTGCTTGGAGGTGAAGAAGAAGGCCACTTCATCAAGCTTCATGGAGTTTCTTCCTCTTCTACCCCCTTCTTTTCTTGTTTTCATGACTATGTCTAGCTAAGCCCCCTTGTGGTGGGCTGTTTGGGATTAAAATGTTACTTTGATACCATGTTGGGGGATAAATTCTTGTAATGAACTCAATTCATATTTATGATGATTACTTATTGCTTCCATCTCTTTTCCTATCTTATTGCATGTGGTTTGTGCTTCTTGTATGAATTGCTTGTTTTGAGGTTTTTGATGACACTTCATTTCTAGGAGGAATTGGGGTGTATGTGGCAATCTTAGGAATGGCTCCTAGGTCCAATTAGTGGATCCCTAGCTAGCCCCCTTTGTTCCTACATACACACCCCTCCTCTTACAAATGAGTGTGAGATTTAAGTGGCTAGTGTAAGTGAGAGTGATGCAATTGCCTAGGGCCTTCTAAAGGCTAGAGTGGCTAGTGGCATGAGGATTAACCCCTTCACCTCCACTCCCATATCTACCCTCAACCCTCAATTGTCCACTATCACTTACCCTAGAAACCTAGATTTGGCCAATCTCCCTAGAACTACACCTAACCCTAGTCTTCTGCTAGTAGTATAGGGTATGTTCTAATGGCATTGCCCTTGTTTTTTGGTTTGGTAATCTAGATATGAATTGAGAACCATGCATGTTTAATGAACTCCCCCAACTAACATCAAAGTGGCATTCCCCAAACAGCCCACCCACCTTAATCACCTTGCTTAAAACCCTAATCGCTTAGTTTGCTTGTTAACGCTAGCTTAGTTCAATTTCTTAAATCTAATTTAGTCAATTGCTTAGTTTTACTCTTCAGTGTTAACTTAGGCTTTTGCTCTTGCTAGTGGTTAGTTTAGTTCGTTTTTGCTTCTTGGCTTGCTAGAGTAGTGTAACCCTTCTTGTTCCTGTTTAGTTAGTTTGATAACTTAGTTTGCTAGTTTACTTGCTCTTCCATAATTTAGTTTCCATCTCACATTTCTTACTTGCTCATTAGTGTAATCAACCAACAATCAACCTTAAAACCCTAAAAACCCTACTCTCCGCACTAGGAACGTAGCTCACGCTGTCTAACTCTAGCGCCCCCTTTATCCTCGTGGATCGACCCCGTACTTGCCACCTCACCTATACTACGACACAACCCCGTGTGCTTGCGGGCGTAGTGTCTTAGTAGACGTAGGTAGTTAGTGTGGGACCTTATAAATTTTGAAAGCACAAACCCATATCCCGTACGCTCCGACCTCGTGGGGTGTAAAAGCACCACTAGCGGAGACGCACCAAGCTTTCTGGAGCTGTTGCCGGGGATAGAGGCGCTCAACCTAGTTAGATAGTGTAGCTTAGCCTTTCCTTTTTCCCTCACCATTGCTATTATTTATTCTTTGTGTTACTCTTGCATATTGGTTTGCTAACTTGGTTCCTTGTTGTTTGTTTGTGACTTGCGCAGGTGACAACTGTGCATGCGTAGCACGCGTTCGACTTGCACCGACTTGGTGGTTTATGACCCCGAGATTGGGAGAAGAAGACGTCAAGCTCGCCACAACCTACACCAAGAGGCCGAGATGGCACAGAACGACCCGCCACCGGAGGTTCCACCGCCACATCGCCCGCTTCATGAGTATTTCACGCCGGGGAACTACAACTCCCCCATCGCCACTCTAGTTGACCAGATGCCAGGTGAACAGTTCTCCATCCCGCCGGCACTTTTGGGGCTTCTCCCTACATACTTCGGTATGGAGAACGAGAACCCCTACCACCACATAGACGCGTTCCTTGAAATGTGGTCTACCTTCTGCATGCCTGCCGACACCGATGACTTGATCAAGAGGACGCTCTTTCCGTTCTCTCTCAAAGATAAGGCCAAGGAGTGGTATGTTTCGAGGCCATAGCTCATCACATGGAATGAAGTAAAGAATGAGTTTCTGAAGAAGTTCTTTCCAATAGCCAAGTTATCCTGCATGAGAAGATGCATCACGTCCTTCGCCCAAAAAGAGAACGAACCCTTCCACGAGGCGTGGGAGAGGTTCCAGAAGTTGCTTCGTGACTGCCCTCATCATGAGGTTCCACTTTCGCAGCTAGTTCAGGCCTTCTACACCGGGCTTGAGGAGCAAAGCCAAAACAACGTCAATTCTTCTTGTGGGGGCACGTTTATGGCAAAGCCACCCGAGGAATCATGGCCGCTGTTTGAGCATCTCGCCGAGAATTCATGCCACCGAGCTTCCACTAAAGGGGGACATTGCGGTAGGAACTACATCCCTTCCCCTTCTTCCGTGGCTCCCGCACGCAATGTCGCCGACCCCGACATGATGAAAATGATGGCAGATATGATGCAGATGATGAAGAATCATGTGGGTGGCTCTTCTAGCCAACCCGCAATGGCTGTGGACACTGTAGACAAGGAAGTTAACGCTTTACACTCCTTTGGTGGCTGCAACAACCAGGGCCCAATATCCCAATCCTACACCCCCGAGTGGAGGAACCACCCAAATTTCTCTTGGAAACAACAGAATGAGGATGGGCAAGGACAGGGGCAGCAGAAGCCACGCTACAGCTCCAAGTTTGAGGACGAGGTTCTAGGAAGGCTAAGGATCCTAGATGAAGTAAAACCAGATGTCAATGCACATGGGCAATCCATAAACCGTCTTGAGCAGAGGTTGGACCAAATTTCTCTCTCTTTATCTAGGAGGGAAGATGGTAGACTTCCGTCTCAACCACTGCCAAACCCAAACAATGATGGGGTTTTTCTAGGGAACACTTCAAGTGCTTATGTTCCACCATCTTACCAAGCCCCACCAAACCCCTATGCTCCTCCACCTCCTCAAGTGCCGCTCAATTATCAATATGCTCCACCTCCACCTCACACTTACCAACAACCACCGCCACAATATCACCCCCACCACAACAACAACCGCAACCACAATTCATCCTTCAAAATCCCAACTCCCCTCACCAAAGGCCTCCACCACCCCAACAGCCACAACCACCTCCACAAGCTCCCTCTTCTACCACCCATGATCATGTGAAGGTTGTAACTACGTTGAGGAGTGGCAGGACCTTGGAGAGGCCCCATGGTACAGGCGTTGGCAGAGATGACACCGAGGCAGAGCAGGTTGATACTGAGATGCAGATTGATGATACTGTGATAAGAGGCAGTGCTGATACTGTGATACCGAGCAGTGATATTGTGATTCCAGTGATACCAGGGGATGATATTGTTGATTTGGACCGATTAGGGTCCCAACTCCCGCCATATCCTGATGCACTTGAGGAGCCTTCTATTGCAAAGAAAAAGAAGAAGCATGCGTAAGATATTTTAGAGATCTTCAAGCAAGTGAAAATCAATGTACCTCTTATAGATGCAGTCAAGCAAATTCTGTCCTATGCAAAGTTCCTTAAAGAATTGTGCACCTTCAAAAGAAAGACAACGGGGAGGACGCCTAAGAAGATCAAGCTAACTGAACAAGTGAGCTCCATTCTCCAACACACCATCCCCCGGAAAAGAAAAGACCCCGTTGCTCCCATCATCTCATGCTACATTGGGGCGAATCGCATAGACCAGGCTCTTCTTGACTTGGGGTCTAGCGTAAACTTGATGCCTTATGATCTGTTTGCTGAGCTCCAAATGGGGGAGTTGAGGCCGGCCCATTGCACTCTACAGTTGGCCGACCAATCTGTGAAGACGCCTAGAGGGTGTGTGGATGATGTGCTGGTCCGTCTTGATGAGGATACTTCTGCCTTCTTCCCAGCCGATTTTATCATTCTTGATATGGAAAAAGAAGCTAGAAAGGTGCCAATCATCTTGGGGAGACCTTTCTTAGCCACAGCTGATGCCGTGATCCATGTCAGGACTGGGACCATGTATGTTACTTTCATGCACATGAAGATCCGGTTGAACATTTTCAAGTCTTCCACTACAGCTGAAGTGATAGGGGCGACTGAAGAAGATTGTTATTTGGTGGAATGCCTATATGAGATTGTTGAAGAGTTCCTACCTGCGTGGATTGAGACTGCTACTCAAGGTAGAGGTCTTGAACCAATTGTTGAGTTCCCTAACGAAGATGATGAGGATGATGAAAAGTGCGAGCTAGCTTTAGTGGCTGCAAGCCAGGACCTCCCGTCTATTTCTGCACCTTTGAAAAACTCCCTTGAAGCACCCCCGGTTCTTGAGTTGAAGAAACTTCCTGAAGGATTGAAGTACGCTTTCCTTGGCTCAAATGACACCCTCCCGGTGATCATTTCCTCCATTCTCTCTCCTGAGCAAGAAGATGCCTTGATGGAAGTCTTGAGGAAGAACATCCAAGCCATTGGATGGTCCATTGCTGACTTGAGAGGGATTGACCCCTCCATTTGTGTGCATCGGATATACTTAGAAGAAGATGTGAGACCGACCCGTCAAATGCAAAGAAGGCTAAATCCAAAGTTGAAGGACGTTGTAACTCAAGAGGTTGTAAAGTTGCTTGATGCAGGGATCATCTATCCCATTTCTGACAGTACATGGGTGAGTCCCATCCAAGTTGTGCCTAAGAAGGGCGGGATTACGGTTGCAGAAAATGCTGATGGTGAGCTGATGTCGGTGAGAGAGCAATCCAAGTGGAGAATGTGCGTGGATTACCGGAAGCTAAATGAAAAGACAAAGAAGGACCACCACCCACTTCTGTTTCTTGATCAGATCTTAGAGAGATTGGTTGGGCAGAGCTTCTACTGTTTTCTTGATGGATACTCAGGATATTTTCAGATTGTTGTGCATCCGGCGGATCAGGAAAAGATGACATTCACTTGTCCAAGTGGTACTTTTGCTTACCAGAGAATACCATTTGGATTGTGCAATGCCCCTTCCACTTTCCAGAGATGTGTAACCTCAATCTTTGCTGACATGCTTGATTCGTCACTTGAGGTTTTCATGGATGATTTTTCAGTTTTCGGGAAAAACTTTGATGAGTGCTTTCTACATCTATCTGCAGTTCTGGAGAGATGTGTGAAAGTTCGCTTAGTGTTATCTTGGGAAAAAAGTCATTTCATGGTACCTGAGGGTATAGTTCTGGGACACCGAGTTTCAAAAGATGGCATTGAAGTTGACAAGGCCAAGGTGGGCCTTATTTCTACACTCGACTTTCCTTCCACCGTAAGACATGTTCGATCTTTCTTGGGACATGCAGGTTTCTACCGTCGCTTTATCAAGGACTTTAGCAAAATCTCAAGACCACTTTGTCGATTACTTGAGAAAGATGTCGAATTCCAGTTTGATGACAAATGTGTTGAATCCTTCAATCATTTGAAAGAGAGGCTTATTTCTGCTCCTATCATGCAGCCCCCGGACTTCTCTTTGCTGTTTGAGATCATGACGGATGCATCCGATATGGCGGTGGGGGCTGTGCTGGGTCAACGCATTGGCCGAATTCCTCATGCTATTTATTATGCAAGCAAAACATTAGACGATGCTCAAAGAAACTATACGACTATCGAGAAGGAGTTGCTTGCGGTGATCTTTGCTCTTGACAAGTTCCGGTCGTATCTCTTGCAAAACAAAGTGACAATCTACACGGACCATGCTGCGTTGAAGTATCTCATGTCCAAAAAAGACTCAAAGCCAAGGTTGATCCGATGGATTTTGTTGCTCCAAGAATTTGACATAGAAATTGTGGATAAGAAAGGGATAGAAAATGGTGCTGCAGATCATCTCTCCCGCCTTGATGGACCTTTTGATATGACAAGTCCAATCAAAGAGACAATGCCACATGAACAACTCCTCTTAATCTCATCTGTCCAAAAGCCATGGTACAAGCACATAGCGAATTTCCTAGCCAGTGGGAGGATACCGAGCATGTGGACAAGAGAGGAAAGCAAGAGATTGTTTTCTATGGTAAAGAACTACATTTGGGATGACCCTCACCACTTTAAGTATTGCCCAGACCAACTCATTAGGAGGTCCATTCCGGAGATGGAGCAGCAAGAAGTCTTATCTATGTGTCATTCCGGAGTGTGTGGAGGCCATTTTGGAGGGAAACGCACGGCCGCCAAAGTTCTTCAATGTGGATTCTACTGGCCGACATTGTTCAAAGACGCTCATGACTTTTGCAAGAGTTGCATCAAGTGCCAAAAAGTGGGCACTATCTCAAAGAGGGACATGATGCCTTTGTCACCTATCCTGGTGGTAGAAGTGTTTGATGTTTGGGGGATTGACTTTATGGGTCCTTTCCCTCCTTCTTTTGGGTATCTCTACATCTTGGTCGCCATAGACTATGTATCAAAATGGATTGAGGCTGTGGCAACAAGAACAAATGATCATAAGGTGGTGTGTGATTTCGTGAAATCCAACATCTTTAGTCGTTTTGGTGTTCCAAGGGCTATGATTAGTGATGGCGGGAGTCATTTCATTCACCGCACCTTCGAAGGGCTGCTAAAGAGACATGGAGTTAACCATCGTGTAGCTACTCCTTACCACCCTCAAACGAGTGGTCAAGTTGAGTTTGCAAATCGGGAGATAAAGCTCATTTTGGAGAAGACGGTGCGACCGGACCGTAAGGATTGGTCACTTCGACTCAATGAAGCTTTATGGGCATATAGGACTGCATACAAAGCCCCGATTGGCACTACACCGTTCAAACTTGTCTATGGTAAGAGTTGCCATTTGTCGGTTGAAATGCAGCACAAGGCATTGTGGGCCTTGAAGACGATGGACTTCGATGAAGAGAATGCCGGATTGAGAAGAAAGTTTCAATTGAATGAGCTAGAAGAGATGTGGCATGAAGCCTATGAAATGTCAAAAAGCTACAAGGAAAGAACCAAGTTTCTACATCACAATATCATAAAGAAGAAAGAGTTTGAGCCCGGCAAATGGGTATGGCTATACAATTCAAGGATGAAATTTTTCCCTGAAAAGCTTCAGTCTAGATGGGAGGGACCTTACCTTGTCAAGAAAGTGTACCTGTCCGGGGCAGTGATCATTTGTGCAAAGGAAGGAGCTAAGGAATTTGTTGTTAATGGACAAAGGTTAAAACCTGTCGTTGAAGTCCGCCCGGATAAGGCTAACTAGGATTTTGATGTTGTTATGCTGGTAGAAGAAGAATTTGATGAAGAGGAGTGCTTGGACGAGGATGAGAAAGGGATTTACTACAATGATCTTTTGAAGATTCCCAAAAAGTGAAAAGTCCAACAATCAATAAGCCTGGCTGAAGGCGTAAAATTTAGCGCTAGTGGGAGGCAACCCACGTGGTTTGAGATTCTCGAACCTTTTCCTTTTTCTATACATTAGTTTTGTTTTACACAAATACACACACACACTTGTGCTTTACAGTTTTTGTTTGAGTTTTGATGATGGCAGGTGATAGACATTAGAGAGAGAGGATCTAGAAGTTAATCAAAGTCATTCAAGAAAATTTGTGGCAATAGAACAAATGAAACCGAAAGATCATGTTTTGAAGTTTAAAATTTGAAAAGACAAATCCACCACGGCCGTGGAGCTGGACCACGACCGTGGCGCAGGCGGCCAAACACGATCGTGGGCTACGGCCACGGCCGTGGGAATTTATGCTGCAATTTGGCTGAAGTTACAGGTTGTTTCGAAGATCAGCCATGACCATGGCAAGTCGACCACAACTGTGGCGTGAAGACAAGGCCACGACCGTGGTGAGGTCAGACCGGGGGGTTCTTCATCGACAATACGACCGTGGCACCCGCCACGGCCGTTCTACCCAACCCTGGCCACGACCGTGGCCGAACCCAGTTCAGGAAAAAAATATACTTTTAAGTGTCCAAAAACGACCCTCCCCCTCATTCCTTCGTCTTCCACCTCCAAAAAATGACTGTGGTGGCGAAAGACATCCCCGTACTCCCCCATTCACCACCAAATCCACCACAATCCATCCCAAATCGATCCCCAGCCTTCCCTCTCCCATTCCCACCGTCCAATCTCTCCCAATCGCATCTCCATCTCCATCTCCATCTCCATTCCGCCCAGCAACTCCCCCACACAAAACCTCCACAAAAACCCCTCCATTCTCGCCCAAATCCACCACTACTCATATAACCATCATCCATACACCACTATCCTTCCATTCCACCCATAAAACCACACCCACACCACCTTCTCCACCAAATCCGAAAATCCCCCTCCTACACCACTTCCACCTCCATTTCCGCAATGAAGAAGATTGGGAAGGCTATCACAAAAGGGACGAACATCCTCACCAGAGGGAAACGGCATTCTAAAAACGCCTCCTCAGATGTGTCCATTCCATCCCACACACCATCACCCACCACTTCCGCCCACCATTCTCTCTGTCGATCGCAATCGGTGAGCGGATCACACTCCCGCTCATCCGATAGCCACCACATCACGGATGCGACCTACGAGGGAGAAGACGAAGAAGAGGAGTCCATGGGGGTCGACATGGACAACCTCATTGACGAGATTGAGCCGGTGACCGCAAGAAGAAACCAGTGATCCAAAGCGGCGCCGTCCTCATCCAGGCTGCCTCCAAAGCCCGCACCACCCCGCCACTCAACATCCAGCGCGGCGGTGAGACGTGAGGTGCAGCCGCAACACTCGCAGCAATCGTAGCACGACGAGGAGCAGTTGGCCCACTGGTACAATTTTGATACCAGTTCGGGGTCGCAATCTTATGCAATGGAGGAAGAGCAAGATAGCGAGGAGGAAGAGGTGGAACTGGAGCCGGAAGGAGAAGATGTCATAACATTTCTGGAGGCAGACAGAGAGAAGACCCTAGGCAAAGCACCAGCGGGGGTGTCCTATGGTAGAGGGCACAGGAAAAAGAAGGTTGATCTTATCTACCCCGAGTGCATGACGAGGCGAGTCATCACCACCAAGTATCAGAAAGTGATCGAGGATCTAGGGATCAAGGAGGCAGTGGAAAGAAACTTAAAGAGAATAGGGTTGTGGGATGTCCTTTTCACACCGCAGCCAACCTACGTCGCCTTGACCCAAGAGTTATTCGCTACTCTCTAAAGGACTAAAGTGAGGGGTTGTGACGCAATCAAATTTTCCATAATGGGCAATGTGCACACCCTCACTTCCACTGAGCTGAATGGGATATTTGCTGCAAGTCCTGAAGAGGTCGTCAAGATGGATGACGGCTTGCTAGAGAAGGTGAAAGAATTGGATTATGCCTATTTCTGGGAGAAAATCACAGGCAGCGGCGTGTACAATGCAGGAAGATTAAAGACAGCCGCAATAAGCAATCCAATGATGCGCTATGTGCAAAAGGTCGTGGCAAACACAATTGTAGGGAGGTATGATAATCAAGGCTCTATCTCACAAAAAGATATGTTTTTCATGATATTAATGTACCTCAAGAAGCACCTCGACCTTGGTGTTCTATTGATTGATCATATGAAGTCTATACCCTACAAGAGCACAAAACCCTTTGTCATGGGTGGGTTTGTGACTTCGATTGCACTAGCGCTGGGGTACGATCTCTCGGGGTTACAGGATGCACTTGAGGCAGAGTTTGTGGACCTCAACTACTTGGTGCGCTCGCACACTATAAAGATAAAGGACAAGAAGATGATCTACCTTACTACTAGTGTGCCGGACTTCGAGCTTGAGTTGCCATACCTCGCGGTACCTCTTCTTTCCGCGGTGGGAATTAATTTCAATCTGAAAGAAAAACTTCTCAAATGGCAGCAAGAACATCCACGAGAGACGTATACAAGGGGAGCCACTTCCGTACATGAAGACGTTGCTGAATCTAATGTGCAAGGGTAGGAGCATGAAGCAGAAGAAGAACGGCAGCCCCAAAGAATTACAAGGAGGGATGAGGGGACATCCCAGCTGCAGCCGCCCTCAGGGAACGCCTATGACATGGCTACCATCCAGGCGCACCTTGAGAGTATTCAGAAGACTCAAGGCGACATGCAGCTTGTCCAGCAGTACATGTGGCAAGATCAACAGCAGATGCACTACCAGATCAACCACTTGTACCAATACCAACATGCCCAGGCAGCATGAAACCCCGAATGGGGTGCAGACTTTTGGGGTGGTATAGCTGGACATCCACAGGCGTATCCTCCACCCCAGGATGACTACTGGGGGCACTACTATCAGCATCCTCCTTCAGACTCAGCTCCTCCTCCAGATCCTCCACAAATGTCAGACCAGCCACCGCAGCCTTGATTCTTCCCCTGTCTCCCCTAAACTATAGTTTCATGCTGAGGACAGCATGGTTCTAAAGTTTGGGGTGGGTAGGGTGGTATGCACCGCTCTTTCTCTCTTTTTGTCATTTTGATATCACCTCTGCCATCTAGTTTAGTTTTACTGTTTTTGTTCTTTTCATTGCATCTTTGCATGACATGTAGTTGATTTCTGCATTTTTGAGTAATTTTTTCAAAATTTTTGCTTCTTCATACCATGCATCGCATTCTCACGTAGTTTTTTGATAATTTCTTGTGCATGTTAAGTAGGATTTGTTGCTTTATGTTTTTAAATTCCCTAAAGTAGGTTTAGATGTGACTTAGTGCAAATTGGCACCATTTTGGCCAATTTTGCCCAGATTTGAATATTCTTGCTCCGATAGGATGTTTTGACTTAATCTCCAATGTTTGAAATGAAATGGCTTACTCTTGTGACAAATGCATGCTACATTCTTAGATCTTATTGATAGATGGTCTTGTTTGTGACTTTTTACATGTGAACCACATCTCTTAAGTCTGTGAATGCTTTGGTTGAATCATGAATTCAGCAAGCGACAAATGCTTAAAGCCAATGGAATCACTTGGTAGATATATGAATATTGTGTTAATTCTATCATGTGGTGTGATATTACTTGGTGAAGTGTTGAATTAGCTTTCATGCAGGGAATCATATGTTGAAAACTACACTGATGACCCCTCTTTGATCCGACTTTTCTTCCACCATCTTCATACCCCTCCGCCTCATAAAAAGATGCCAAAGTGCACATATTAGCCGTGGCCACCTCCAAAAGTTTGGGGTGGCCACATCTTTATCTCCCCACTTCACTCTATCCACCTTGCGCCCTACCTACACCATGGGCAAAGAAAAAGAAAAGAAAAGAAAAAATAAAATAAAAGGATGCTCCTATTTAAGAGCATTCAAATAAAGAAAAGAAGAGTGTGTAAAAGCACTCCAAATCTTACCGCAACCCTTTCTTCTCCTTTTATACCCATTGAGCTAGAAAACATCAAATCTAGCTCACTTTACCCTTTCTACATCCAAGTGGATAATCTAGTGTGGTTTGAAGCATAAGACTGAATGCATGAAAGTGAAACAACGCTCCTAGTCACCTGTGATTAACACCAACATGAAACGGTCTACCCAGAATAACATAAGGGACATATGGACAACTTGTGTTTCTATGCTTTATATTTGAAGTTTTCATGCTCAGTGCTCAGTTCATGATTGGATTGTGAAAGAAGGAGAGGAGAGATGTGAGACACATGCACTTAGTCATTTCCAAGACCATATATTCAATAATTTTCTGTTGCTTTGCATTTGTCATTTGTTTTTGTTGAAAAGAACGGAAAAGAGAGATTAAGTTGGAGCATACTTGAGGACAAGTATGTTTTAAGTTTGGGGTGGTGATGCAGCCCTATTTTAGGGCTCCATCCTGTGCCATTTTGTATTTAAGTTGCATCTAAACATGTTAGATTACAAGTATTTTTCCCCCAATATGATTATCATTGCAAATATGCTTATGGATGTTCTTTGCACTATTTTCAGGTACTTGGACCATGCTTAGATGGACAAGGGAGAGAGAGGGACCCAAAGAAGTCCCCAAAGTCTCCCTCAACCTACCTCCAGTGGCCAAGACTCATCCCCGAGCAAAGACATCCGAAATTGACAAAGTAAGAAGAGAAATCAAGAAGTCAAGCCTCACCACGGCCGTGGCCCCAATACCACAGTCGTGGCTTTTTTGCCAAAATCCATAAGTTTGCAACAGGGAAATCCTTAGATCGCCCACCCAGCTGCTCCCTTGCATCCATTACTCCCATCCACCCATTTCCTTGCATTCAACCCCATTTCCATCCATTTTCCACTCATTTCCACCATAGAAACCTAGTTTCTCTAGGTTTCTATCCATCCATTCCACCATTTTCATGCACCCCTGCACCATTGGAGGAGGGAGGACATCTGCAGCTGCTTGGAGGTGAAGAAGAAAGCCACTTCATCAAGCTTCATGGAGTTTCTTCCTCTTCTACCCCCTTCTTTTCCTGTTTTCATGACTATGTCTAGCTAAGCCCCCTTGTGGTGGGCTGTTTGGGATTAAAATGTTACTTTGATACCATGTTGGGGGATAAATTCTTGTAATGAACTCAATTCATATTTATGATGATTACTTATTGCTTCCATCTCTTTTCCTATATTATTGCATGTGGTTTGTGCTTCTTGTATGAATTGCTTGTTTTGAGGTTTTTGATGACACTTCATTTCTAGGAGGAATTGGGGTGTATGTGGCAATCTTAGGAATGGCTCCTAGGTCCAATTAGTGTATCCCTAGCTATCCCCCTTTGTTCCTACATACACACCCCTCCTCTTACAAATGAGTGTGAGATTTAAGTGGCTAGTGTAAGTGAGAGTGATGCAATTGCCTAGGGCCTTCTAAAGGCTAGAGTGGTTAGTGGCATGAGGATTAACCCCTTCACCTCCACTCCCATCTCTACCCTCAACCCTCAATTGTCCACTATCACTTACCCTAGAAACCTAGATTTGGCCAATCTCCCTAGAACTACACCTAACCCTAGTCTTCTTCTAGTAGTATAGGGTATGTTCTAATGGCATTGCCCTTGTTGTTTGGTTTGGTAATCTAGATATGAATTGAGCACCATGCATGTTTAATGAACTCCCCCAACTAAAATCAAAGTGACATTCCCCAAACAGCCCACCCACCTTAATCACCTTGCTTAAAACCCTAATCGCTTAGTTTGCTTGTTAATGCTAGCTTAGTTCAATTGCTTTAATCTAATTTATTCAATTGCTTAGTTTTACTCTTCAGTGTTAACTTAGGCTTTTGCTCTTGCTAGTGGTTAGTTTAGTTCGTTTTTGCTTCTTGGCTTGCTAGAGTAGTGTAACCCTTCTTGTTCCTGTTTAGTTAGTTTGATAACTTAGTTTGCTAGTTTACTTGCTCTTCCATAATTTAGTTTCCATCTCGCATTTCTTACTTTCTCATTAGTGTAATCAACCAACAATCAACCTTAAAACCCTACTCTCCACACTAGGAACGTAGCTCACGCTGTCTAACTCTAGCGCCCCCTTTATCCTCGCGGATCGACCCCGTACTTGCCACCTCACCTATACTACGACACGACCCCGTGCGCTTGCGGGCGTAGTGTCTTAGTAGACGTAGGTAGTTAGTGTGGGACCTTATAAATTTTGAAAGCACAATCCCATATCCCGTGCGCTCCAACCTCGTGGGGTGTAAAAGCACCACTAGCGGAGACGCACCACCAAGATATGATGAGAGGTATATAAAAGACACGTAGGCGTACTCAGTACAATATTCTTGAATATTGTGCTGACGTGTACCGCATGTAATCTTTCGTTTAGGTTGTGGTTATGCTTTTGAAGATCTAGGATAGTTGCGAGTTGTGTGGCGAGCTGATGTACAGGTGGACCTGTTGTCTTAGGATCCTATAGTTTAGAGGTAGTACATGTATATGTATAAGTTTGTTGTTCAATATGTAATATCAAATGTTGTAACAATTCATGTTGTAATTATATGTTGAATGGTGAACATGTGTTGTATGGTTTTATTATTGTTCATGTGCATGTGTTACTGACTGTTTCCTTCTGACTTCCTCTAATTTTTCTCTCTATTAGTCAGTGTGGGGTGTTTAAATTGGGATTCTTGCTGAGGTGAGGGTTTCAATTTGGACGTCGCACATCAGATTAAGTTTTAGAAAAATCCAGGGACGTCCCAATGGAAGTATTATGAATTCAATGGGTTTGTTTTATAGGGTATAATAGGCTAGTTCTAGGATTTTGGTTTTTGGGTTATCTTGGGGATAAAGCATGTTGGCGGGGTGTTGCCAAACCAAACAATTGGAACAAAACTCACCCATTCCAAGTGTTTATTTGGTCGAATGGACAAGAGGAAGCTAATGGAAGAGGAAACATGTGAGACCATGAACCTAGATTAATATTAAATTTCTATATAATGTTGTTTTATTACCTTAATTTGATGATTGGATAATAATTGGAGCTCAATTGAATAAGTGGGAATCATGTATGAAGTCAATTTGCACTTTGTAGGCTTGGGTTTCAAGTTTTCATTTAAGTTGTAGACTTAACTACAAAATCACCATTTGAGGACTTAATTGTAAAATTGTGTAGAAAATAGTTTTAATTATGTATTTCATGCTTGTTTAATTTTTAGAATCATTTTTCTAAGAATATAACCTAATTTGGTTTTAATTGTGCTCTAATTGCTTTGATTATGTAATTTCATGAATATTTGTTGACTAGCTTGTAATCTCACCCTAATTGGGGTTTAATTCACAATGTAAATACATTCTATCTATATCAAGATTCTTATCCACGTTTACACAAAAATTTGTAGCATTTGAACCTTGTTTGGGTGACCATAGACCAAGGATGTGGGATATTCAATCATTTGGAGTCTTTTGCTCTAAAAAGGGGGGGAGGGTATAGAAGTATTTTTTCTCTCTGTGGTTGTATGGTCTTCGACCCGTACTATTCCTGAACCCTTTTGGCTACTTGGAAGCCTTCTGGGATGAATTTGAAGGAAGAAGGATGGCCATAGATTGGGAGAAGGTCCTCCATCCTTGGTGTTGATGCATGGTGAAGAATCAAGGTCTTTTGGATACTCCTTAGGTAGATAGCTTCATCCCATGCTCAGATCAAGCAAGATCCTTCTTCTTCATCATCCCCCTTTCTATTCTCTCCATCTTCTTCTTCCTCCTTGGGCCTAGGTCCATGGATTTCCATGGTATGATGTGGCTCATCTAGCTAAAGGATTCTCATTTCTTCTCTCCTTGCCCTAGGAAAGGCTAAAGCATGCTAGATAGGTCTTTGATGGAGCTTTTGATGGATATTAGAGGCTAAAATAGGGTATATCTCGAGGAGCAAGGCTTGCTTCTCTGAAAAAGGTAGGTTTCTTGTTCCTCTCATGATTTAAACTTGCTTTATGTCTTAATTTGATGGGAAATGCCTAATTTTGGGTATATGCCAAAAATTTTGAATCTTTGTGAACAAATTTGCCTTCTATGG
Organism: Alisma plantago-aquatica; assembly: GCA_963693085.1. Classification (NCBI taxonomy): domain Eukaryota; kingdom Viridiplantae; phylum Streptophyta; class Magnoliopsida; order Alismatales; family Alismataceae; genus Alisma; species Alisma plantago-aquatica. Next base: position 412,922,873 of record OY856409.1, read on the forward strand.
TGTAATCATAATTTAATTTTTTTTATCTTTACTAACCTTCTAAAGATGACTAATAGTCAAAATACCATTCTCTCTTGATCGCATTTGGACTTAAATTTCAAATTGTGAATATTTATGCCTTGAAATGCCCAACTTTGCTCTTAAAAAGAAAAGAGAATCTAATTTGCATCAAAGGTGAGACATTTTTATTTATTTTGGTACAAAATAGTGGAACAATGAATTTTATTGATTATAATATTATTTTTGTTAGTATTCATGTTGATAAGCTTATGTTCTCCTAATCACTTATGGGTTAAACGTTCAAAATTTATGTTCATATGCCTTAAATATTGAACTTTTGGGGTTTTTGAGTGCCCTAGAGATGAAACTCAAAATTTATCACTTTTATTGTTGTATTATATCAAATTACTTTTGTACTTATATTCTAAAGGAACCTTTTAAATTTTGAATTGGAGGTTAAAAGTGATACCTTTAAATCCCATAATGGCTCATTTATGTAAGAATTAACTATTTAAAATCTTAAATCTTGAATACCACATTACTTTCTAACAATTTCAAGTTTTAATCTGAAATTTTGGGTGGTATTCTATTTTTGTTATATGAAGACATCTGCAAACTTTCAAGTCATTATAAGGTTCCTACATGGACTTATTACTATTTTCCTTTTTTATGTTTTGGGTAGTTTGTCCTAAATGGGTACTTTGAGTTATCTTGTGAACCATATTATACTTACTAAAGTAGTGTACATTAAAATAAGTCGTTAGGGAATCTGAATGTGAATTGTGAATCAAGATGTATAACTATTGGAATATGCATGTCATATATCATTAGGTAAACAAACGGTGAATAAGAAAGGTTGGGGGTTTCTTAATTCCATTTGAGTATCAAACAATAGATGGAAGCCTTGTTATGATAAATAATATTAATATAGTATTTATCTTAATCACATGTAGAATATGTTTTCCATATCTTCTCTCTACATAATATGAAAGGTTTGTATAAGAATATGATAAATGGTGACACAATAATATGATTCTTGTATATGTGATACTTATATGCAGGCTCGTTTGTTAGGGGTTTGATGCCTTGACTGTTATGTTATGGGGGTCATTTTTAGAATGATGATAGGTCCCAAATATTAAGGTTAATTTATGTCTTGGTTAAGAGATAAGATGGTGAATAAAATGGTAAAAATTATTAAGTCAAAAGAATTAATAAAATCTTATGATAAGAGATTTTCTCTTAAATAATTATATATGTGATTTACTATAACCATGTAGGCCCTAAAAGATATATGAAATGATATATTATTGACTTGAATTAAATGTTCTTAGAAACAATATAATATGGTATTTTCTCATAATAACCACAGAACTAGAATGATGATGCTTAGACTTGTTGCATTACCATGCTTGATCTAAATGATTATTATGATAAATTCTAATATGGATTGATGTCATGTATTTTTGTGTTCCTATATGCAAGTTGGAATTAAATTACACTTAAGGATAAATATTGCATGTTGATGCCTCTTCGAAGGTTTATGTGACTTGTTTTAATAATTTGGTCCATGTTGTGGCTAGGGTTTACAAGTTGGGCCTAGTTGTGTCCCAATGTAATGTGTTGAGGCCTTTCAATGCCTGTGAATGATATATGAACTTTGATTTTGAGTACTTGATATATGTGAATACCTTTTATATCTTGTGTTATTGTTAGAATTTCTTAAAATTTTTAATCATATTTGTGAATGTTGTGTGTAACTTGATTGATGCAATAAAAAAATGAGTAGTTGGATTAAATAATCAAGTCTAACTTTAATCATAGTGTCATGTGACCATAGAGATATCTTAGTGTCAGAACTTGTTGGATAGTGAAATGAGTTTCGTTGTAGCAATATCATATTGTGAGAAGGACCTCGGTGTCATATATAGTTGAGTATATGTGAGTGGAGGGAGGGTTTTCTCTGTCATCCTAGCTCAAGGTATTTGAGAAAAGTTGCAGTTGTGTTTTAGTTTATATGTATTTGAGAGTGACTATGGTCACAACTCGAATTTGAGGGTTGTACACCCTAGTTTTTGGTGTCGTGGCTTGTGTATCCATGTCAGACCAGGTTTTTAGTGGGATGGTCATTGTTCCCTTACAAATTTCACTTGTACTAACTGAGGGGAAGAGGCCTTTTGGAGTCTGGACATCCTAAGATATTTTATGGGGTTGATGGCAACTTCGCAATGGCCAGCTAATAGTTTAAGTGGTATGCCTCAACCTACTCAAGGTGTAATAAAATATGTAACTCATCCATGTAGTAAATCTATTTAGGATTTTATTAGCAAATAACATTTGATGTATTCATTGTTCTCTAATTAAGTGCAAGTTTTATGAGGCTTTATGGATTACTGATAGTTGCATGATTCATTTGAAGATGATGCCATTAATTTTATCTGAATTTCATTTAAGATGTATGTACTCTAAGAACCATGTTATGTTAGTTTGAAATGTCTTCTATATCTGTAGTAAATGTGTGATACTCTGTGTTAAGAGATGGCATGGATAGTTGAACATTTAAATAAGATAGATTTTTCTCTCTATTGTCTATAGTCCATCTCTTATATCATCCATGTATGTTTAATCTTAGTGGAAGTCATCCTTCCATTGGGACTCTTTTAGAGTCTCGCGTGGTTATTCCATAATATCTTAGGTATGCTAGCATAGAAACAAGGATGAGGTGCTCAAATTGTAACAAGAAATAATATAGTAATGTCCAGAGTGTCCATGTACTCTTGCTTTCCGGTGTGTTGGGTGGGTAGTTGTGGATGTATATGTCCATATGTTTCATATTATTATCTCTTTATAATTACTAGTTGTGGACCACTTTGTTCTGAATACATGTCATAACTCCAGATATATATGGACCATCTTGTAACCTTGATGTTGAGATTAATAAAATATTCAATTTTTATTCACTACCTTGTCCTCTCTATGATGAGTTTTATGTGACATACTCTAATGTTTTATCCGGATTTTTCAATGTACTTTTTGTTGGATTCTAGTTTTAGTTTTGGATTTTTTTTATTAGTCCTAATGATCATTTCCAAGATTGATTGGTGGGATAAGTTCTCACAAAACAAGGAGAGAGGAGAGGATATGAAGTGAGGAGAGGGGAACAAAAAAATTGTTCTATAGTGTGGACCTTCCCAAACCAGACGTGAGGTTAAAGACAACCTTGCAGTTGTGGGATCTTAATCTCAGGGGTCAGATTGGGTTCGCAATAATGAGGTTGTACCCCATATAGTAATCTAAGGGTGGCAACAATAATTGTCATGTAATTAATGATATTTTCAACAATTAGACAGCTTCATACCAAATTTTTTTTTAAATGCATCTTTCAAATTATATCTCTAATTAAAGACAGATTCTACGAATTTCTTTATATACAAGTAATATATATTTTGACCAAAAAGGAGATTAAAATAAATTCTTTGATCCCTACAATAAACTATTTACCATATCTTCCCTTGAAAAGGAATATTCCTAGGTTAAAACTTAAATAATTTATACAGAGAAGTAGGAATGTTCAAATGGAATAAAATTTGGACCAAGGCATGAAATATAGACAAGAATAATTAGAAAAGTATGGGGTCCAAATGATTAAGCTAGATCTTGAATTGATTGAAAATATTAGAAAGTCTAAAAAAGGTATAATTATATGCATTCAAGGTATGTTAATGTACCAAATTTCCAAACAAGTGTCACAAAAATCCTCAAATTATACAAATATCCAAAATTTCTCTAATTTGAGGATCTAATGCTTATTTAAAGATAAAGTGGGGTCATAGAGTGCAAAAAAGCATAAAGTGGATTGAGAAAGCATTAGGTCAAAATCCACTTTATCACAATCTAGTTCACCACCAAAGAGAAAGTCATATGTAATTATTAACACTCACAAAAATAATGCATCTCAAACACAAAGGAAGAAATCCACAACACATGACCCATAGAAAGATTCATCATGCAAGACAAATGTCCTCTTTCCGCATAGGTTTGCTAACAAGAAATATGATATTACATTCAATAAATTTATAGACATTTGGAACAAGATTTATGTCAACATCCCTCTAGTGCAAGTAATTTTTTAGATGTCATCGTATGCTAAATTTCTTAAAAACATATGAATAAAGAGTTGTAGACTTGATCAATTGGAGAGATGATGCTTTTAGAATGGATGACTTCTATTATTCAGAATGTGTTGCCATAAATATCAAATGACCTTGGCACCTTCGCCCTTCTTTGCAAGATTGTAACACAACCTTTGATAAAGGTTCAGTAGATCTTGGAGCTAGTATAAGTTGGAATCCATTCTCATTATGGCATTAATTTGACTTGGGAGAACTAAAGTCCACCACTATGAGTATTCAACTAGTAGATTTCTCCATTAAATATCCTACAATAGTTATTGAATATGTCATGTTGCAAATAGTAAAATTATATATGCCTTGTGACGTTGTAATCCTTGACATGAATGAAGATCATGCAACTCCTATTCCATTTCAAAAACCATTCTTACGCATTGTTGGATTCATAGTGGATATTAGAGAAGTGAAAGTAACTCTAAGAGTTGAAGATGAAGCTACAGAATTCTCTATTATTAATGCAATTAAAGCACCAAACACTAAAGAATATCTTTAATTGATTGATAGCCTTGACACATTACTTGATGATGAGAAAAATCTTCTTGAACTAGATTATGATGGGTTTGAAGAGGATAATGAAGACACTAACCAAAACAATGACTTTTGTGAGACCATTTATTCATCTAATTTCAAGTTCAACTTCTCTTGAAACATCACAAGAAGAGGAGACAAACAATACTAAAACATTAGAGAAAATGATAGAATTGAAACCCCTTCCACTAGGATTGAGGTATGCATTTCTAGACCCAAATTTTGCTTCTCCTATCATTATTAACTCTAGTTTAAATGAACAACAAGAACAAAAATTTCTCAAAGAACTTTACCTTCATAAAGATGTAATTGGATATCCATATGGTGATCTAAAAGGAATCGACCCCTTTATTTGTATGCATCGTATTTCTTGAGCATGATGCTAAACCATGTGTTGAAGCTCTATGTATATTCAACCAAATATAATGAAAGTGTTTAAGAAAGAAATCTTCAAAAAGAGAGATGCATGGGTTTTTTATCCAATTAGTGAAAATCCAAGGGTAAGTGCAATTCATCTAGTACCCAAGAAGGGGGGAGCAACTATAATCAAAGGGCAAAAAATATTAATTGACCCAAAACCATGTAGTTCATGGATGGCATGTGTGTATTGACTATAGAAGATTGAACAAATCCACTAAGAAAGACATTTTCCCTTGCCATTTATTGGTCTCATGCTTGAAAGACTTGCCAACCACTCATTTTTTGTTATTTAAATGGGTTTTTGTGTTTCTTCCAAATTGCAATTTGCCCACCTAACCAAGCAAAAACCACATTCATAAGTACCTATGAAACCTATACATATAGAAAATTGCCATTTGGACTATGTAGTGCACTTGCTACTTACTAAAGATGTATGATGGCCATATTCTTGATTTCATTGAACATGTCATGGAAATATTCATGGATGAATTTACTATGTATGGTAATTCTATTGATGATTTCTTGAGTCTCTAAAAAGTTTTGCAGTATTGTAAATAGGTTAATTTGTTTTCTAACTAGGAGAAGTGTCATTTCATGGTACAATCTAGAATTGTGTTTGGTCATACTGTGTCAAACAAAGCCATTAAAGTGGATAGGGAAAAGGTCAAGGCAATTTAAATTATGATTGCACCAACTACAGTGAGTGAAGCCCAAAAATTTTTGGGACATGCAGGTTTTTATAGAAGATGTATAAGTGCATTTTTAAAGATTGCAAAATCATGGTGTTCCCTTCTATCCAAAGATGTTGATTTCAACTTCAATGAAGAATGGAAAATAGCTTTTTAGAAACTCAAAGAGGATGTTATCTATGCACTTATCATTCAACCACTTGATTGGAGTTTTCCACTTGAAATAATGTGTGATGCCAACAATTTTGTAGTGGGAGAAATGTTGGGACTATTAACAGAAAGATATTGAGGTTGTTCAACTTGTCTTTGTATTCACAAGGCACATCTATACATGGACGTGGGTGGTGGACAATATTACACAATATGGGACTGATCCCATATTTAAAAATATATATAATAAAAGAATAATGAATATTAAACATTTATTATTCTAACACTTTCCCTCAAGCTGGTGCATAGATATCATAGGCACCAAGCTTGTTACATAATATTTTGACCCAAAAACCATTAAGGGATTTAGTAAATAGAGATTCCACTTGATCTTATCATTGGAATGGAACCAGCATGATTTGCTGATATTTTATTTTTTCCCAAATGAAATGACAATTAACCTTGATATGTCTAGTTCTTTCGTGAAAAACTGCGTTGGAAGCAATGTAGTCAACAACTTGGTTATCACATCAGAGCTCCATAGCCTCAGGATGGATGTATCCAAGTTCTTCTAGGATGTGCTTGGTCCATAAGAGATTGCTAGTCGCATGATCCATTGCTCGGTATTTAGATTTAGTACTTGATCATGCTACGCCAGTTTGCTTTTTGCTTTCCCATGATACTACATTGTCTCCCACAAATACATAGTATCTTGAAATATACCTACAAGCATTAACACATCTAGCCCAATCATCATTTGAGAATTCCCATACTTTAAGATTTCCATGATTTGAGTACAATATTCCTTTTCATGGACTCTTCTTGAGATATCAAAAAAATTGAGTGACAACCTCCATATGAATAGTATGTTGTTTATTCATAAATTGACTAACCACACTAGTAGTAAAAGATATATTTGGATAAGTGGTAGTGAAATAATAAAGTTCTCTGAACAGACTTCTATACCTCTGCTAATCTTCAAGTGGCTCCTCTTGCTCCTTATATAACTTGACTCTAGGATCTATTGGAGTATCCACAAGTTTTTCTCCAAATAGGCATGTTTCTTCAATTAAATCAAGAGTATATTTTCTTTGTGATATAATAATACCATTTGGGGATCTATCTACTTCAATGCCCAGATAGAACTTTAGGGGACCTAATTATTTAGTGTGAAATGAAGAAACCATTTGAGTTGTAGAATAACATGTTGATTATCTCTAGTGATAGAATATTGAATAATCAAATATCAGGCCTTAGGAGATCGAACTCTAGGAGTGTGTGACTGAACTTTCCGAACCACACTTGTGGAGATTATTTAGCCCATAGAGTGACTTATTAAGCCTACGAACAAGATTAGACGCTCCCTCAGCAAAAAAACTGGGAGGTTGCTCCATATAAATTTCCTCTAACAAATCACCATGGAGGAAAGCATTCTTAATATCAAGTTGATCTAGCGGCCAAGAAAAGTGAGCATCCATGGAAATAAAAAGTTGAACGGGTGACATTTTACCTTCTAGAGAAAAGGTCTCAAGATAGTCTTCTCCATTTAGTTGAGTATATTCCTTGGCTACTAGCCATGCCTTGAGATGATCAATAGCACCAGAGGCCTTAATTTCATAGAGAAAATCCATTTGTATCCAACAATAGCCTTGTCTTTTAGAGTGGGGACAAGACTCCATGTGGGGTTTTGTTGGAGAGCATTCATCTCATCTTCCATAGAAAAAAGCCAGCATGAGTGACTCATAGCAACAAAAATAGAAGTACAAATAGTAATATTGGATATGGATGAGATAAAGGCTTTGTATGAGGGAAATAAATAGTCATATGAAACAAAGTTGGAAACAATATGAAAATTACATGATTGTTTTCTTTTTTGAAGTGCATAGACAGATTAAGAGAACTATTGTTGTTTATAGGATATTTAGACCGAGTGGTGATTGAAGGAGGCTTTCCATCTTCATTTTGTAATACTTGTTTAGAAGTGTTTTCATCCATATGTGGTTCTCCTTGGACATGGAATTTAGATGACAATATCTCACTAAATGTGGGAAGCAAGAGAGCTTCCTCAAGTTCCCCTACAGACTAAGAATCTCCAAAGAGAGGAGTTTCTCCAAAAAAGGTGACATTAGTAGACACAATAATTTTGCCTTCAACAAGGTCATAACATTTGTATCCCTTTTGAGACTTGGAATAACCAAGGAACACACATTTGGATGACTTTGAGTTGAGTTTATCCTGACCAGGTCCAACATTATGAATAAAGAAAACACATACAACAATTTTGAGAGAAATAGTATAAATTGTATGATTTAGAGAAAGGAGTTGGAAAGATACAATGGCATGTGATTAGTGATATATGTGACAGTAAGAACAACATCATCCCACAACTCCTATGGAACTTTCATATGTAAAAAAAGGGTGTGGGATGAATCAATAATATGATGATTCTTTCATTCACCCTCCCAATTTTGTTAAGGTGTGTGCAGGAAAGTGGATTGGTGAACAATCCCTTTTGAGGACATAAACTGATTAAGAGAATGACTAAAATATTCTTTGGCATTATCTGTTTGAAGTATACAAATTTTTTGGATAAATGAGTTTCAATTTATTTGTAAAAACTTTGGATTGTAGATAAAACCACTAAATGGTCTTTCATTAAATATAACCATGTAACTCTAGAAAATTCATCAATAAAGGAAACAATGTACTTATGACCAAGTTTTGAAGGAACCTAACACGGTCCCCAAACATCAAAATGAATAATCTCAAATTTTAATTTAGCACTCATTGGATCCTTAGATTTAAAGTTGGATCGATGATGCTTTCCTAACTAACATGATGAACATTCTAATTTAATAAGACTAGATAGCTGAGGATGAAGGCTCATGAGTTTCTCTAGAGACATGTGACCAAGCCACCTATGGATATTAAGAGGAGTAGATGCTACACATGCTCTGGAAGTTAGACTGAGATAGTAGAGACTTGCACCTCCACCGATCATTGGCACAACAGAGCGGGGTGACTCAGTGCTCTTGCTGCTCGGGAAGGTTTCTGATCACCCAGATGTCTTCATGGACAACGTTCGACTCCGTCCATCACCTTGTTTCCTTCTTATTCAAGGTACACTATGTTTTTTCCATTTGTTGTTCCTCCAACTACCGTTCTTTGAACTATTGCGCAATGTGGCATTTTGGTCGCATTTTGGTCATGTTGTTCCCTCATACGAGTTTGCCCTGAGAAATGTAGTCACCTTCTCCTGTTGATTTGCATTGGACTCTTTTGTTCCCGATTTCCCCAGTGCTCGAGTCCAGGAGCCTGCTCATGGCCATGGCAGGACGTGAGGGAGGAATATCAATCCCCTCGATGGCTTTACGCTTTTGCCCCTTTGATTTCTCTTGGTTTCATTTTTCTCACCAGGGGTATTTTTGACTTTTTGGGCTCTGATTTTCTTCTTTGACTGTTGACCTTGGTCCTACTGTATGTCTGACTTTTGGTGGGGCTTCTAGTCCACTTGGCCAATTTTGACAGGGCCAGCACAGCGAGGTGCTCATCCTTGTGGATAACTCTGAACGTGTGGTCTGATTGGTCAGTTATTGCAAAATTCATAAGAAATTATTCATAGCTCAGAAAAATAAAATAAAATATGTTCTCAAATCATAACATTATAGCCTATCTAATAGTACTAGTTTTGTTGTCTGAATATAATGTTATAAAAAGGTGATTTTAATGGATTTTCTTAATTGGCTTAGTTTTTCTAAAATTCATAACTAATAATCTATAAGTCAAAAAATATAAATAAAATATTTTATGAACTCAAAATAATATAACCTACAATATGGCATGGTTTTGATAACCTAATTCATAGATAATAAAAATGATTTTTAGGGTTAATGAAATTAATGTAAACCTAACCCTAATTCTACATGCATGCTTAATAGGTTCTTTGGGGACCTAGGCTTGGATCTAGGACTGACTTTGGATTTGTTTAGACTCTTAAGTCAAGGTATGATTGCATCCCACTATTGGTAAGGTATGCCAGTAGAGCCAATCATATGATGATTGACATGGCATAATTACCTAAAAGGGTTTGATTAATAATAACATATATAAAGGCAAGCTTCCAATTCATTTGTTTCATCGGTTATGAGATAATGAGGATATAGAGTGAATGTTTAGAGAATGATATTAGTCAATGATGTATGTCTTCAAGTATTAGCCTTGTTGAAATGAGATCATACGGATGTTAAGATTACATATAAATATTCTCAATATTCCCTAGTTGGTTGTTACTGTGGAAGGTAGATAGACACCAGTAACACATAAGACTGGAGCGTGAGTTGGTTGATGATTGAGTCTCACTAAGTCATGATATGGGAATATCAAACCAAGCACATAGATACATGTTACATTGTATCACACAGACACACATTGAGAGCGACACATGGTTTTGTGGTCATAGTCATCTCCCATAGTGAAGGCGGTGATTGTGATTCTTAGACATGAAATCATTTCACTCATCACATGTCGTTGGGTACGCTTTGACATCATCAAATGTAGTCCTAAAACATGGATGTTATAATGGTTATGATTGGGTGACTTTGACATATGGGGATAGACTGTGAGTGATAGATATGGGATTTGTCCCTCCTACTGGAGTGTGATATCCTGGCCACTTGATAAGTGAGACTGAGAAATGTATGTGCATGCACATGTGAATCAATATATGATATTGAGGTCGCATTATCTCAGACAGTCTGCTCTTGGTTCAAGAAACATGGATTGAACATTGAGAGGATGACCAACCATGCCTCGAGTTCATCTTGGATATCAGAGACAAAGGAATTGTACAATCACTACAACACCTTACACAGATTGTAGGTTGAAGTTGTTCTCCAACTTTCCATTTCACTTGGGTAGCACTGATATGTGACTAGGCAACACTCTTTGAATGTGATGTCATAAGCTATTTATGGACTTTCACTGCCAATGTGACATGGGACCTATAGGGTCACGCACATAGGAACTCATCTAGAAGAGAAGTTTGATCTTGAATGACAATTGGATTGATTACTAAGTGTTTAGGTATTCAATTCATACAACAGATTGCTCGGTTGGCTTACTAGGTTTTCCAAATGACCATCTCACTGAGTGAGACGGTTGTTTAGGCATCTAGAAGGGCATCTCAAGTAGTTGAGATGGATGTTTGGGGGCCTGGCTGATTGAAGATCAAATTGGCTTAAATCTGCCCTTAAATCGACCGGTTCAATATGATTGAACAGACCAGCTCAGCTCAACTCACCAGACGGTCATCTGGGTGAGTGAGACGGGCATCTCTATTGGGGATGAATGAAGGTTCAAGATGTTTCCCAAATAGTTTCAATTGCATATACTTGGAGAGCAAGTAAAATTAATATGTATTAATTGGAATCAAAATTGTCAAATTTGTGTGTGATTGGGAAAATACCAAACGGTTGTTTGGCAGTGCGAGATTACCATCTCACACACCAGACGACTGTCTAGGTGTGTGAAACATCCATTTTGGATGTCATAGGTTGTGAAAGTTCAAGATTTTTTGGTCCTTTCCACTCCCACACATTAATATCGTATCAGATAGCAACTGGTAACCCTGACCCTGCCCTCTACTATAAATAGAGGGGTACTGGGGGATTTCCTATGTACAACATAGATAACAGAGAATTAGTTCCTCTAACAATTATTTTCCTCTCTGGTTGTGGTAACCAAGAGAGCTCGGGAAAGTCCTACCTGAAAGGAGGGACAGCCAGCGGGAGAGAACAACTGATAGTTGTCGTTGTGGGAGAGTAGGTTGGTGACTAGTACACCAATGGGAGGGACAACTCCTTCCTGTCCATTCTTGGTGAATAATAGTAGTTATAGTTGGTCCATGTGGACTACTCTAGAGGCAGGAGTTTTTTGGTTGCTGCTAGGAGGACAACTGCAGCCTACAATCTGTGGCCCGACCACAAGTGTGTTGCAAAAATTGTCTTGTTTGTTGTTTGTGGTGAAGACCAGGAGTTGCACGGCCGCCGTCCAAGAGAAACTTGTCAATAGTTGCAAAGAAGTGAGTTTTGTCATTGGACTTGATCTAGGATCAAGTTTAACTCGCTAAAACCATCCTTCCTATTTCATAGTAGTTGATGTGATCTTACTATTATGGGAATACGGATAGATAAAATTTTTGTTTACGCTGCTATACTTCATGCCTGTATTTCCCAGCACCCACATTATTTCTATATTGAGCAATTTCTAATTCCTCTATTTTAATGTATGTTTGCATCTCCTATTTTACTTTTTATCAAAAACCTATTTTCTTCTTTCTCTTCATACTATGGACACTAGCCTACACATTATCTCTTTTGTAAAGAGTGTGAGATCACCTCCTTACTACATGGTAAACAAAATCCAATTTAGATAGCAGCGGAAGATAAAATTTTTGACTATATTCAATTTAAAAAAAGTGTACATAAAAATTCTCCCAATATGGGTGTACATGCTTTATACAAAAAGAGGATCTAAGTAGAGGGAAACTAGACTACTCCACTTTTGTCTCCAAGCAACATATCCATCAGCTAAGTCCAAGACAAGCTAAGATCTTCAAGCCTTATCCATCACCTTGATCCATATCTGGGTGGTTGAGAAGGCACCCAGCAAAAAGGGAACGAAAATAAAAGTATGTGTCACTAAACTATACTAAAGGTGAAACAATAAATATAACAAGTAAATTAGGCTAGGGATTCATCAAAAGATGAGACATCAATAGTATGAGGCCATTTATATAAAAGAATATTTCAATAGATGCTTTCCATAAATAAAATAAAACAACAATATTGCATGTATGATTAATATTGACTATCTTATCTATGTAGGGTTGAGGCACCTACTGGACCTTCAACCAAAAGGGTGAGGGGAGAGTATCACATTCCCAGTCACCTACACACATTTTGTGTGGGGGGGAGAGTATCACATTCCCAGGGGAGAAATAACACATTCCCCAACTATGGGTGGTTGTACATACAAGTACCACTACACTAGTTAATTAGTCTAATAAAATCAACATGCTAGAAAAAGAGTTATGGCAAGATTAATCAAAGGATTTATACAACATGGCAGTGGGGTATAAATAAGATAATGCTACAACTAATTTTGAGGCATAAACAATTTAGGTTTCAAGAATCAAGAATTAGGTCAGATTAAGCCTCATTAGGGAACATGGGTAAAAGGTATAAATAATTTCCCAACTGAAGGGGGTAGATGCACATACATAAATAGGAATTGCACATACCTTATTCTTTAGAATTCTAGAATCACTTTTCATAACTTTTACACGAGATCAAATCCACTTTCCCTAATATGATCATCATATTTATGCATTAGATATATGTATATTCATTAAAGATTGAAAACCCTAATGTTAGTAATTTTTCATGCAAACCATTGAATTAGACTCTGAAAACATCACCATCATCTTAGTTAGGATTTTTTTATCAAAATAACATATAATATTATATATTTTGAAGATATAGACTTTTAGGGTTATTTTTCATGATTTTTGGTTAATTTAAATCACCCCAAAACTACTTTTTCGAAAACATGAGAATCAAACTTTGAAAATATTTTTAATGGATAGATTACATTTTTCTGATTTCAAAACATATTTATTTATAATTTTATGAGCTACCAATTAAAAGATAGGATTTTTGGGAAACCAGCCAATCAGAAAGTAGGAAAAATCCACGTCAGTTGACAAAGACTCAGTCAACAGTGTTAACCATGCTGAGTTGGTCCAATGGTTGGCGGCCAACTGTGTCTGGGCCCATCGCCAAAGAGGCACCCAACTCAACGCGAGCAACACAGAATCAAGAGCCTGAAATGACTGTTTTGCCCCTAGTGAGCAAAAATAGAAACAATGAAGAAAGCGGGGGTAGAAAAGTAAAGATACAAGAGGTCATCTTCTTCGCTGAGTCGAACCTGACGAGGCTGCGAGAAGCACATAGCTTCAACAAGCGGGATCAACCCCAAACTGCACACCCTAAAACACACAGGAAAAAGTACCAATGAATCCACGAGACACAGAGGAACCCCAAGACCTCAAGAAGTATGATCTTTGGTCCATAGGCCTTCAACCTCAGGCTCTCCGCCATGAAAGCAGAAGAGGCAAGGACCATAGAAAGCAAAAACAATGAAATCCTAAAAAAAACTGTGTATGGGAAGATTCCACACGTCTCCGTGGACCCACGTGCAACACGCAATAGGGGAAAAAATCATGCTCAACACCCTGGCGTTGTGACGACCGTCTCGCGAAAACATGATTAACTAATGCGGAAGCGAATTATTTACAGCGGATTACTGAAAATCACTGAAAATTTAAAACTTTTTCAAAGAGATCCTCACAGGAAAACTCTTTAACCAAGAACCAAAGTATTTCAAATTCATCTTGGTTCATAAGTACACAACCTGTACCATTCCTTCTCAAAGATTACAACATCAATTGTCTTATAAACATTATATACAGATAGTATACGAATCTCGAGGCATCAAGCCAAAACCTCAGATTGATTCATAAGACACTGACTAAAAACTCCGAGGACCTGAGAGTACAGAGATGACACATAGGACTACTATCTATATGACTAGACAGACAATATCTCCACCTGAAATCTTATTGTTGTCCCTACTGTTACTATTGTTGTTGCTCTTTCCTTGTTCTAGGATTTCTGCTTTGCCTCCCATGCATACCTAAAAATCATTCCCATGGGGGTGAGACAATTGAAAATTGCCCCAGCGAGAGATATAACTCTCTGCCAAAAACATTGTTATTGCAGTTTATTAAATTAAAACTGAGCAGGGGTTACTTTTACATTATCAGGCATAATTATTCATCATAGAACAGAATAAGATAATCTCCATTCTCAAGGAGGTCATTTCATCTACCCATGGTAGATAAATAATTCATCTGTCTACCTTGCAGAGAATATAAAGAAACATAATTAACATTTATCCATTAAGGAATGCACAAAGAAAATGCAACATCAGCCAATGAATCTTCGTATTCAATCCTTAAGCAAACATGTTATACGGCTGATTACATTTTAGAATCACACTTATGCCCTGAGGAGGTGAGCCGTACCGCTCAAATCCAACCTTCGGTTGTGAAACCCAAAGTCGGTGCCATACAAGGTCCATGGAAGAGTTGGACTCCATGACCTCCCACATCTCGGTCAATGCGAGACCACAAGCATGACCGCAGTCTCTTGCTTAAGTGACCTCAGTCACAGGGTTAGCTCCCGTAGGCTACCCTTTCTCTAGCCCGCCTTGGTACAGGTCTCAGCGCTAGTATATCTGAGCCACGGATCAGTTCATCGTGCTCCCTGAGCCATGAACGCATTCATTCTCTTTCACACTTAGCCATGGGCCTATTCACCATGCTCTTATACACATCTTGAGTCTACAACCGAAGTTGCACTCTAATCCTCCTATTTTCGGCTAGGAGAAACCCCGCATATTCAACAATATATGCTCCGGATTAACCCGTAGGAAAACCCGTTTCACCATCACCAGCTACTGACGATGATGGATCTATGGCTAGGGCACTACATGATGAAATTCCACTTGATTAATTAAGTGCATTACCATATCTTTTAGCATCATCCATGTTTCAAACAAGAATTATTATAACATATGCTACAAAGAAAGATACAATACATCTATCACATACTTTTCAAATCTTTAAAACACATGATACTTGGGATCTCAGTCCTTTATCACATTATTGGGAATTCTCATCCCTTCACATTATCATCATCATGATTACTGGATCTGGGTAGTTAAACCCTTAGATCATAACATTGTTATCTCTGTAATAGATAACCATTACCTCTAGGTCCTCAGACCAAGGTATTCATTTTACTTGTGTGCAAGTATTCACATGGCTCACCAGGCCATTACACATCTTGTCACCTCTCACTAGGCAACAACTTATTCACATGGCTTACAAGGCCATTGATCATTATACTTGTTATACAAGTATTTAACATGCCTTACAAGGCTTATGCAATAAAAGAAATACAACCTTCCCATCATTAGGGTTAAGGTTTTCCATTATTAACCATTTAGGTTTTCAAGGTCATATTATCAATGATCAAACCCTAATTCATTGCTCCACACATCTAGGAGCAAAGATTGATATCATAAGTATTCAATCATACTTATTTATTCTCATCATTTTTCATTAAATGAATCATCAATTCAAGGTATGAGTTCATTTCTCATCCTCATCATGGTATGATTACATCATACACATCATTTGGGCTTAACCCCATTCTCAAGGTACATTAATTAACACTCATCAAGGTGCAACAACTCATTACATTTCATTGTAATAGTTGCATAACACACTTCATATGTTTCTTACCCAATTATATTGGATTTGGAGTACATCAAGGCATATAAACCCTGAAGTGTTGAATGTGATAACTATCATATTTTGATGTATCACTTTCTCATCACTTCAGAGTCTCCTGAATTAGCCATCTTATCTTGTATTAAGGTATTTCCCTTCTTAATACATTCCATCACTAATCACTTACCTATAGCATATAATGTGTAGGCCACACATTAGAGTTGTCCAAATATCTTTAATGATATGGACTTGTCTACTGATAAAGGCATTGCTTACAATTAGGTCGCATATATTCAACCACATGAAATGTTTCACCTTTGTAAGGCCATTCCTTCTATCTCATCATTAGGGTTTCTTTATACCATTACTTAAGATTCGAATTATGATTTATTATCATATTATCCAAGATTAGGGCTTTATGTATTATGACTCCTCATTAGAGTCTCACATGCCTTCACCCTTCTTAGGGCCTCTTATCACAACATAACATTAGTACGTCATGTGGTGTTAATACTTAGTTAAGGTTTTTCATGGAATCACCCTCAACTAGGGTTTCCACCATAGTTTCCCTTCTTTTTGGGTCTACTATTCATCTCTATTAGGATTTCATTCAATTATCCATAATTGGAGATTCACTATTCATCCCAATTAGGGATTTACATCTATTTTCCCTAAATTAGAGTTTCACTTATGATTACCCTAAACTAGGGCTACATCCTTACCCTATATTAGGGTTTCATTTAGAATTGCCCTCAATTAGGGTTAGAATTCAATAACCCTGTCAATTAGGGTCTATGTTCATGATTAGGGTTTCATGATCTCTTTACTTAAGGATCATACCCTTAATCACCACATGAATCATACGCATGTTATAAATTCATGCTAACATCATCTCAACTTGATAAGGTCATGTCATCCCTTCAATTAAGTACATACAACTATGAATGACATGGTGTACCAAGTCATTGATCCTATAAGCAATTAGGGTTCATCCCTTAATTGGCACTAATCACTTAGGTACTAATAGAGTTTCAATCTTTGTACCTTCATTTATTATCATTACTAATCATCATTGGATCAATGATTCATTCATCATCTCTATTCTCGAGAGATTCAATCACCTTGGACCTCCATTACATAAGGTATCCAATTGAATTGATCAATTGAATCTACAATCAACTTTGACTACTTGACCCCCAAACGGTTTGAAACCGTTTGGTAAAGGTGGTGCTTGAGACCGTTTGCCCAAGTAGGTGAAGAACGTTTGGCCAAGTAGGTGAAGACTAGGTGAAGACCATTTGGCCAAGTAGGTGAAGACCGTTTGCCCATCACATCATCAAAATCCAAGTCAACCAATTAGGGTTTGGATCATTGGATTGATCATCAAATCAGCAATTGATTACACTTTAACTTAGTATCATTGGATCATCAATTGCTTAACCGTACTCACCCCTAGACCTACAAATGGTCTTGGGTGACTCCAAACGGTTTTGATGCCATTTGGATGAGCTCCAAACGGTCTTGAGACCGTTTGGCTCATCCAACCCTTGGACTCTAGTGAAAAATCATTAGGGTTTGAGCTATTGAGTTGATCATCAAATCAACACTTAATTGCAAAGTGATTTGGTACTTTTAGGCCTTCAATTGGTCAACCATGCTTACCCTAGACCTCCAAACGGTCTTGGGTGATCTTCAAACGGTCAATACCGTTTGGTTGATTCCCAAACGGTTTTGAAACCGTTTGGGTCAATCAACCAAAAACATCATCTCAATCACTTGCAAAATCAGCACTTAGCCGATTAGGGTTCATACCACATCTTTGGATCTTCAAACACATATCCATACTTGACCCTAGACCTCCAAACGATCTTGGGTGACCCCCAAACTATTTTGAGACCGTTTGGGTGATCCCCAAATGGTTTTGAAACCGTTTGGGCTAATCAACGCAAAATCTCAAATTAACTCATTGGAATTTCAGCACTAATTTCAATTAGGGTTTGCCTAATTGATTAGCCTTCAACTCATGATTCCTTGGGAATTAACCCCTAAAATATGGTGAGTCATTAACCAACATAATTATGAACGTTAATCTCAAACGTTCAACCCTTGGTAAACTCCCTCAAACGGTTTTGAAACCGTTTTCCCAAAAAGGTCAAGTTAATCAGATTGAAAATCAGCACTTAATCCAATTAGGTTTACCTAATTGATTAGCCTTCAACTCACTATTCCTTTGGAACTAATCCATCAAATTTGGTGAGTTATCAACCAACATAATTAGTAACAGGATTCTCAAACGGTAAACCCTTGGTCAACTCTTTCAAACGGTTTTGAAACCGTTTGCCAAAAAGGCAAATAAATCAAGTTGAAAATCAGCACTTAATCCAATTAGGCTTTTCCTAATTGATTGGCCTTCAATTCTTGATTCATTTGGAACTAATCCATAAAATATGGTGAGTTATTAACAAACATCATTAGGAACAGGAATCTCAAACGTTCAACCCTTGGTCAACTCACTCAAACGGTTTTGAAACCGTTTGCTCCCAAACGATTTCAAACTGTTTGCTCTCAAACGGTTTGGTGAAACCGCATGAGCAAATAACTCAAAACCGTATAAACCATGATTTCTTTGGAAAAAGTATCCAAGATGATTTCATCATCTTCTACCTTCGTCCCTGAAGTTCTAACAACTTCAGATTTCATGAAATAACCATTTTCAACCAGCAATTAAACAAGATAATGAAGGAATCATTGAAATTGCAAGATTAATGGTTGAATAACAATGAAAAAGGGTTCAAGTTATAAAACCCGCCTCAAATCTGATCTCCAAGCTCCAAGATACACGTCTCTAATGGTGAATGAAGCCTCTACAACTATTACAAGGCTCAACTTCAAGATTTGGAGTGAAATGATCGGCTAGAATTGAAGATTGAGTGAAGAAATGAAGGAATTACACATTGTTTTATGATTTTCACCATGAAATCATGAAGAACGAAGATCAAAGGCTTACCAACAGGTTGGGGACGTGCTCCCTGCTGTCCTTAGCCTTCTTGGTAGGTTTTTTAAGCAATGATAAGAAGTGGGGTCGTAAAAGCCTTTCATTTGGCTTGGAAAAGGTACTTTTATAAGAAAATTGAGGAGAGAGAAGATACTTTATAAAAGTCTTTTAAATTCCAAAATTGTTGCCACCACTTCCCCCTTGGTTTCTTGCATGCAAGGGAATCTCTATCCCCACAGAACTCCCATACATTATCCATGAATTAAGGGGAAAGAAATTAAGCACCTTAACCCTTATAATAAGAATATCCATATTTGAGTGGAAATTCTTTTTCTTATAATAATGGTGAGTGGAATTTCACCTCCTTAGGATATGCTCATGCCTTTGCAAGTCTTTGGGCTTATCCACACACATCTGAATACAACCATTTTAATTTTGGTTGAAGGCCCTTTAATTAATACATTCATTTTTGCCCTAAATCGAATTAGGGTTTCAATTAGAATTAAATATTGATTATTTTAATATCAAGATTCTCTCTCCTCCAAATTAATTCAAATGAGGAGCCCCTCTCATTTTATTTTCTATACATGAAGCCAAGAAGCATTAAGGACCTTAATGAAGTGGTAATTTGCATATTGAACCCTAGGTTTTGGGTAAATTGCACTTTACACCAAGACTAGGTTTTAATGCACAAACATTGCTTTATCGGCTCTTTCTTGGTACTCAGGCTTCCATAAGCCACACCTCATCATCATCTTCACTCTCATGATGCTTCAACACATGAGGAACGTATTATCATGCACAATTTGCACTTAAACCCCTCAACTTGGGTAATTTGCATTTTAGTCCAAAACAAACAAAACATTGATTTCAACAATGTTCAAAAAGGACTAGAATTGCAACATAAGTTCCTCTTGAGGCCTAATTACTTTTCATAAGATGAGATTATGCATTTAATCACTATTATTAATAAAAACACCTAGGGTTAAAGTATAACCCAGGTCAGGGGTGTTACAGGTGCTGTCAGGACTGAAAATTGGGAAAAGCTGAATCAAAAAGGGGGAAATCGGGTATACCTCAAATTGGTTCGATTCTACACTGGAAAACCCTTGGTGGGATCACCTCGGAGTGACTTGGGTGTCTGAAGATGCACCAAGAGGTCACCACTTCATCGGCGGAGCCAAGATGTGCGTCGCAGGTAGGCTGAGTAGGGAAAGTACGCTTGAGGCCATACAAGACCAGTCCATCGGTGAGAAACGAACCTGCGTGGCCGGGCGGACATGAGGGAAGGTTTTCCCAGGGGTCCGATGTCCTAGGATGGCGAGGAGATGCGAAGAAGAGGAGAAACAGGGGAAAGACAGAGCATCGTGTGACGGATCTCGAAACTGAACCACCTGGTCATGATCCTTAGTATATATAGGGTCTGTTGATTCAGGGAGAGATGAGGAAGGTGAGGGAGCATAAATCAGAAGGAAAGATGAAGGAGAGAAGAGGGAAATCAAAGAAAACACTCATCGCTGCCACTGTGCGGAGTCCAGGGAGTCTAGGACTCGAGGTAGAAGAGAACATGTGGGCCGTTGAGATCTGATCTGATGGCCAAGAAAGACTCACACATTAAACAGCCGCGTGACAGGAAAAGTTCTAATCCAAATCGAATTCTATTAAAGTAGTTTATTGAATGATTTACTGAATGTCTCTTTCTTCTTTTGATGGCTTAAATAGTTTCCAAAAATAATCAAAATTCATACTCTGACTAATTTTGACGCGTAGATTCCAAATATGGAGTTATTTTTGCCTTTTGAGGAAGTTTGATATGTTAAATAATTAAAATGTCATTTTCTCTTTCCTCCATCAAAAGAGGTGATAACATTATCTAAATTTTGTGTAACTTCACCCATAAGTCTCCCTAAGGAATTGGAACACGATTTTGCAATTACCTTTACAAGTTGAGATTATTTATTTATTTATTAAATAAATAGAATATTCTACACACTTTCCCTCTCCTATTTTACTCATTATTCAACATTATCCAAATTAGTTGCAAATTTGCCCAAATGCTTATTTTTATGTTTAGAATATGAATTTGGAATTATTATATTTTTTTTGAAGACTTTTATTATTTTATTTAATTCATTTACATTTTACCACTTATTTATCCTTTTAATTTATTAGAGGCATCTAGAAACCTTCTAAAAATATAAAACTTGGGCTATAAGCAATACTAAACGTTTGGAATACGATTTTTTCATTAATTAATTTTTTCAACAAATATTTAATATTTTTCTCTTTAATTTATTTTCTCTCTCCTGAATATAATAAAATATTAAGCATTGACCAAATTAAATGCAAATTCACACATAGACTAATTTTGATATGTAGATTACGAATTTGGAGTTAGTTTTCCCATTTGAGGACATTAGATATTTTATTTCACCTTATTGGCTTATTTCCCATTATCTTATAATAAAGGCTTTAATATATTTATTTATTATCCAAATTAGATGGTACTTGGCCATTAAGCAACCTTTAAGTCAAGAAAACGAAATTGATATATTTATTATCCAAATTATCTCCTTGGGTTTCTATTTAGGATTTTTGGAACAATATATTCCTCATTATCTTCTTTTATCCAAAATATTCCATATTATCCCCAATTATTGCATTTATCATCTCCTTTATTTATATTTTAGGATTTTCTTTCTTTTTCATATTCTAAAAAGCACTAGAAAGTTCTAGGACGAATTTATTTATTCTTTTTATCACTTAAGTGGACATTTTGCATATTTGACCCATTACTAAGCTTCCACTGAGGTATTTGTGCATAAACCCAAATATTGGAATAAAAGGTGAACAAATATTCATTAAACTATCATATTCTCCACAAATTAAACAAAAGGAAAAGATCGAAAAGAGGACCAAAAGGCAAAATGCCCAAAATTCAGTATGTTACAACTCTCCACCCCTTAAAGAGGATTTTGTCCCCGAAATCACTAGCAATTAGGGAAGGGTGAGTGTGCAACCTCACATCACAAAACTTCAGGTTGTTCCTCCAACCACACAACTTCCACCAAAACTTATACTTCAACTACACCTAAGGGTTCAGAAACTTCACATACAGACTAACATAGGTTGGGTTCTCAAGGATCACCTAGGGTTCCACTATTAAGATATCTTTTATGGGATTTAACATTATTTACATTTTTGGCTCATTAACATTATACTCTTTATGATATCACATTATCATAATTATATCAATTATGTCATGTTATATTCACTCTATTGCCAAAAGGGTTATATTTCATTATCATCCATGAAACATTATATATGTATTTCATTTTTCTTACTATGAATTTTAGCACAATTAGGGGTTACTCAATTATCTCAACATTCATTATTATATTTGATCATTAATAACTTGGATTTACACTTTGTTATCCTCATATTATCACTTTATTAAGTTATAACAAATTATTTCACATTGAATATTCATTTTGTCATTAAGTCTATATTTAATCCAAATTATATCACATCAATTACATATATTTACATTGAACATTATCTTATTGCCACATTATCTTTATTACTTACATTAATGTCATCATTAATCATTATTCATATTTATTCATTTATATTATTGATTTTGCACATTTATGTGAATTCTAATCATCTCATATTCATATTGAATCCATTATATGTATTTTAGTGATCAAGGTGGTACATATGTCATATTAATGATTTAATTCTCATTAAGTGACTAATCACATGTGTATTAGATAACAAGGTAACATGCATTAATATTTATGACTTAATTAATATGTGATTAGATGATCATATATATCATTTATGTGTATCAAAGTATGTTAACTGATTATGGCACTTAACATCATCAATGTATCATGAAAGGCATTAGAGATGTATAGATTAGGGTTAGATGATTACAACTTAGGGTTTAGGTCAACATGACCATTTTATTTCACTTATTCATCCTTAGCATACATTAATTACGAATTATAGCCTTACTCATCATATCATTAGGGTTTATAGGTTCATGACATGATCAACCTCTTACATATTGATAATTAGCATTGATATTCATATTATGTGCATTGGATAGTCATTAGGGTTCAAGCATATGATTTATTCCTTAGATTATAATTATGTGTTCATTAATATATAAACAAGCAAGTTAGGGATACCATTATTACTTGTTTGGTGAACACTAAGCACAACAACCTCCTAAGCATGGAGTTAGGGTTTCTAAAGATATACAACATAGAAGTCTAAGGTCACTATTGCCTAAAAACAAACTATTTCGAGCAATTCGTATCAGCGCAGGCCAGGCCGGTATCATATGGGAACGGGAGTCCTCATATACCAAGCTAGTGGTGCGGAGGAAAAACTTTCCAGCCCTTGAAACCCTGATCCTTTCTAGACACCCTTGCTTCAACTGCATGCCCTAATAGTTTCCTAAAGGCAAACCTAAACAACATCAAGTTATGCATATTTTAATTATAAGTATTTTAGGATTTTATTCATCACGGTTCTAATGTGGAACTATTGGTTCCTAAGTCAACCTATCATCAAGGTAGATCAAATCTAGGGCAAACATGTAACTTAAGGGAAACTATGCAAATCTAGGGTTCTAACTAGGGAGACAAATTGAAATAGTCAAAGATTCGACTACCATTGGCTCCGATACTGTGTTGTAAAGAGGTGAAATCAATCCACCTCTCTACTAATAATAATGGTAAACAAAATCCAATTTAGATAGCAGCGGAAGATAAATTTTTTGACTATATTCAATTTAAAAAAAGTGTACATAAAAATTCTCCCAATATGGGTGTACATGCTTTATACAAAAACAGGATCTAAGTAGAGGGAAACTAGACTACTCCACTTTTGTCTCCAAGCAACATATCCATCAGCTAATTCCAAACCAAGCTAAGATCTTCAAGCCTTATCCATCACCTTGCTCCACATCTGGGTTGTTGAGAAGGCACCCAGTAAAAGGGAAAGAAAATAAAAGTATGTGTCACTAAACTATAATAAAGGTGAAAAGATAAATATAACAAGTAAATTAGGCTAGGGATTCATCAAAAGATGAGACATAAAGAGTATGAGGCAATTTATATAAAAGAATATTTCAATAGATGCTTGCCATAAATAAAATAAAACAACAATATTGCACGTATGATTAATATTGACTATCTTAACTATGTAGGGTTGACGCACCTACCGGACCTTCAACCAAAAGGTTGAGGGGAGAGTATCACATTCCCAGTCACCTACACACATTTTGTGTGCGGGGGAGAGTATCACATTCCTAGGGGAGAAATAACACATTCCCCAACTATGGGTGGTTGTACATACAAGTACCACTACACTAGTTAATTAGTCTAAAAAAATCAACATGCTAGAAAAAGAGTTATGGAAAGATTAATCAAAGTATTTATACAACATGGCAGTGGGGTATAAATAAGATAATACTACAGCTAATTTTGAGGCATAAACAATTTAGGTTTCAAGAATCAAGAATTAGGTCAGATTAAGCCTCATTAGGGAACATGGGTAAAAGGTATAAATAATTTCCCAACTGAAGGGGGTAGATGCACATACATAAATAGGAATTGCACATACCTTATTCTTTATAATTCTAGAATCACTTTTCATAACTTTTACACAAGATCAGATCCACTTTCCCTAATATGATCATCATATTTATGCATTAGATATTGTATATTCATTAAAGATTGAAAACCTTAATGTTAGTAATTAATCACGCAAACCATCGAATTAGACTCTAAAAACATCACCATCGTCTTAGTTAGGATTTTCTAATCAAAATAACATATAATATTATATATTTTGAAGATATGGACTTTTAGGGTTATTTTCATGATTTTTAGTTAATTTAAATCACTCCAAAAATACTTTTTCGAAAACATGAGAATCAAACTTTGAAAATATTTTTAATGGATAGATTACATTTTTCTGATTTCAAAACATATTTATTTATAATTTTATGAGTTACCAATTAAAAGATAGGATTTTTGAGAAACCAGCCAATCAGAAAGTAGGAAAAATCCACGTCAGTTGACAAAGACTCAGTCAACAGTGTTAACATGCTGGGTTGGTCCAATGGTTGGTGGCCAACTGTGTTTGGGCCCATCGCCAAAGAGGCACCCAACTCAGCGTGAGCCACACAGAATCAAGAGCGTGAAATGACTGTTTTGCCCCTAGTGAGAAAAAATAGAAACAATGAAGAAAGCGGGGGCAGAGAAGTAAAGATGCAAGAGGTCATCTTCTTCGCTGAGTCGAACCTGACGAGGCTGTGAGAAGCACAGAGCTTCAACAAGCGGGATCAACCCCAAACTACACACCCTAAAACACACAGGAAAAAGTACCAATGAATCCACGAGACACAGAGGAACCCCAAGACCTCAAGAAGTATGATCTTCAGTCCATAGGCCTTCAACCTCAGGCTCTCTGCCATGAGAGCAAAAGAGGCAAGGACCAGAGAAAGCAAAAACAACGAAATCCAGAAAAAAAAACTACGTATGGGAAGATTCCACAGTCTCCGCGGACCCACGCACAACACGCAATAGGGAAAAAATCATGCTCAACACACCGACGCCGTCGGGACTGAAAATTGGGAAAAGCTGAATCAAAAAGGGGGAAATCGGGTATACCTCAAATTGGTTCGATTCTACGCTGGAAAACCCTTGGTGGGATCACCTCGGAGTGACTTGGGTGTCTGAAGATGCGCCAAGAGGTCACCACTTCATCGGCGGAGCCAAGATGTGCGTCGTAGGTAGGCTGAGTAGGGAAAGCATGCTTGAGGCCATACAAGACCAGTCCAGCAGTGAGAAACGAACCTGCGTGGCCAGGCGGACATGAGGGAAGGTTTTCCCATGGGTCTGATGTCCTAGGATGGCGAGGAGAGGAAAAGAAGAGGAGAAACAGGGGAAAGATAGAGCATCGTGCGACAGATCTCGAAACTGAACCACCTGGTCACGAACCTTAGTATATATAGGGTCTGTTGATTCGGGGAGAGATGAGGAAGGTGAGGGAGCAGAAATCGGAAGGAAAGATGAAGGAGAGAAGAGGGAAATCAAAGAAAACGCTCATCGCTGCCACTGTGTGGAGTCCAGGGAGTCTAGTACTCGAGGTAGAAGAGAACATGTGGGTTGTTGAGATCTGATCTGACAGCCAAGAAAGACTCACACATTAAACAGCCGCGTGACAGGAAAAATTCTAATCCAAATCGAATTCTATTAAAGTAGTTTATTGAATGATTTACTGAATGTCTCTTTCTTCTTTTGAGGGCTTAAATAGTTTCCAAAAATAATCAAAATTCATACACTAACTAATTTTGACACGTAGAATCCAAATATGGAGTCATTTTTGCCTTTTTAGGAAGTTTAATATGTTAAATAATTAAAATGTCATTTTCTCTTTCCTCCATCAAAAGAGGTGATAACATTATCTAAATTTTGTGTAACTTCACCAATAATTCTCCTTAAGGAATTGGAACATGATTTTGCAATTATCTTTACAAGTTGAGATTATTTATTTATTTATTAAATAAATAGAATATTCTACACACTTTCCCTCTCCTATTTTACTCATTATTCACACATTATCCAAATTAGTTGCAAATTTGCCCAAAGGCTTATTTTTATGTTTAGAATACGAATTTGGCATTATTATATTTTTTTGAAGACTTTTATTATTTTATTTTATTCATTTACATTTTACCATTTATTTATCCTTTTAATTTATTAGAGGCATCTAGAAACCTTCTAAAAATATAAAAATTGGGCTATAAACAATACTAAACGTTTGGAACACGATTTTTCCATTAATTAATTTTTTTGACAAATATTGAATATTTTTGCTCTTTAATTTATTTTCTCTCTCTTGAATATAATAAAATATTAAGCATTGACCAAATTAAATGCAAATTCACAGATAGACTAATTTCGATATGTAGATTACGAATTTGGAGTTAGTTTTCCCATTTGAGGACATTAGGTATTTTATTTCACCTTATTGGCTTATTTCCCATTATCTTATAATAAAGGCTTAATATATTTATTTATTATCCAAATTAGATGGTACTTGGCCATTAAGCAACCTTTAAGTCAAGAAAACGAAATTGATATATTTATTATCCAAATTATCTCCTTGGGTTTATATTTAGGATTTTTGGAACAATATATTCCTCATTATCTTCTTTTATTCAAAATATTCCATATTATCCCCAATTATTGCATTTATCATCTCCTTTATTTATATTTCAGGATTTTCTTTCTTTTTCATATTCTAAAAAGCACTAGAAAGTTCTAGGACGAATTTATTTATTCTTTTTATCACTTAAGTGGACATTTTGCATATTTGACCCATTACTAAGCTTCCACTGAGGTATTTGTGCATAAACCCAAATATTGGAATAAAAGGTGAACAAATGTTCATTAAACTATCATATTCTCTACAAATTAAACAAAAAGGCCAAAGAGGATATAAATAAAAGGAAAAGATGGAAAAGAGGACCAAAAGGCAAAATGCCCAAAATTCAGTATGTTACATCTTTTTCTTTTGAAAATTATGGTTCATGTGGACTACTTTATTTGCTACTGATCTTGTGATCATATTTGGACATTCTCTTGGTCTCTTTCTTATGATGGAACTCTATATGATGGCATATGATGTCTTTTGCCCACTTGTGAGGTGTATGTATATGTTGGTCACTTTTATGGTGACTACTTTGTGAAATCTGACTATACTTTCTGCTTGCCTCTACATTAAACATGCCATGTGATTCAATGGGCACTAGAGTAGTTTAATTGCATTGGTTTTTGGGAAGTATGCCCCTATTATTATTGGGATGGAGGTGGTGGTGCCCCATACCCTGGTTTCAAGTTTGTGAGGCTTGGCCCTTGTAATATATATTGGGAGTATGGAAGTACGTCATTCTCTATCAGGTTTCAAGTTTGTAAGACTTGGCCGCCTTTGTTTTTATATTATTCTATTGTTATGCTTATCTCACATGAATGTAGGTTGATGATTATGGGGTGTGTGCCCTAATTCTTTATATGTGCTAGTATGGCACAATTTCAATTGTTTATTTTATGGCAAGTATCTCTTCTATTGTGATTCATTTCTTTTATGCCCAATTGGGTAGTCCTTTACTATTATATGGGAATCCTTTTTATTTTGACGTCCTTTATTCCATATATTGCTCAATTTCCTTTTTAGTATGCACATACCAGCCTTTACTGGTGTCATCTATTTTTATCTTCTTGTTGGGGTATGCTTCCAACCCTAGGTGAAGGGCTTGGATGATATGGCATAAAGACTTAGACTTTGCTTAAGAGTTGATGCTTGGAGACAAAGTTGTTATGGTTTAGATTTCCCTATACTAGATCCTTATGTCGTATCATACATGTAAACCCTATGTTGGAGATTATGATGTACTTTTGTAATCTTGAGGTGAATTGAATATAGTCATTACTTTTATTTTGCTGCTAAACTTTGATTGTTTTATATACCATTATATAAGATTTGAAAATTTTACACATGTTCCAATATGCCTTTTGAGTGTGTTTGGAATGGATGTTTTATTCTTCAAATTTTAGTAGGGAGTGGATCTCCTCTGGGTCCCACTCTTTACAGTATGGTATCAGAGCCCATGGTAGTCGGAATCTGACTATTTCAAATTTTTCTCCCTAATTAGAACCCTTACCTTGCATAGTTTCCCTCTAGGTGAGATGTTCACCCTATAATTGATCTATGTTATTCTTAAGATGATGAAAGGTTGATATAAGTTTCACATTAGAATCATGATTAGTAAACCCTAATGTGATGAGTTTTAGGTGATCTCACCCCATCATAGAGGTTAATGTTGAAATATATATATATATATATATATATATATATATATATACATGACAATGATCCAGTGAGAAACATATCTTGGTGAGAGCGTGAGAGGCGTTTGAATAAATTTGCATAGTGATAAATTTTTCATAATCCAACTGTATGGATTGAAAATATACCTTATTATTTACCTTCCTACAAAATTTTATCCTCATATGACTTGTATTTCATGCACAACAAGAGAATACTTTATAACACTCAATATTGAGTTTCAGGCTGACTGTTGGATGTAAACTGTGTATATTGTACATATGGACATGTAAATAATATCAGATCATAATATTTTTGTGTGTGAAGATAAATGAAGTGATGTTCTTCCAATCCATAAGGTTGGATGTTATAAACATGCTATAATTTTGAAGTTATTCAAATGCCTCTCATGCTCTCATGGTAGCATGTTTCTAACTAGATTGCTACCCATATATATATATATATAAAGGTTTGACTCAAGGATGGAATTAGATGATGAGAATGAGGTACATGTAGTATAAGGAGATCATATTATAGAAATATTGTGACTTGGTTCTCTCTTTGATTTTGGTACCATCTTTGTTTTACATCGTAATGTTTCCTTTCGTCAAAAAATTTATTCATAATACTATTAATGTACAAAAGAAAGTTTTCTGGATTTTATTGAGATTTTCTTGATATAAATCACAATTAAGAGAGGAACCCTAGAATTAGTGATCCTAAAACCCTAGTTATTATGATGGAGTGATGACTAGGAAGATATGTCTTGTAATAAAGGTTTATTTGACCTACCCTTTTGTTCTCTATGACCTTTGGTTGTTGAAGAGTATCTTAGGGTTGTCAGGTTAGATACACAAGGACTTAAATTTCAACCCTAGTTGGATATGACTTCTTATTTGGTTGCATGGACAACATAAACCTCTAAAATACTCGCAACTAAAATATGCATCAGTAATCATAGTACCTTAATGGTGTTTAGTTTGACTTATTAGGTAAAACCTTTTAAGGGATGGAGAGTAGTATTTTCATGATATATGGATGATTAGATTTCAAGGACAAAATCATTTTAAGGGGTGGAGTGTTGTAACAAACCGAAACCTAGCCTCTTGACCCTGATCATATGTCTTGGAGGATAGTCAACTTCGTTCTTTGGGCTTAGCCAAACATATACACATTAATAGCTTAATTGAAACACTGACATGTAGACAAATAAACAAATATGATCCAATGCTTTCATAATTAATCCTTATACCAAGAAAGGGTTCATAGAATATGTCACATAAGAGAATGTTGATTAAAGAGATAATATGCATAGGAGAATAGTGTTCAGAATTGAGAGAAAAATGTTACATTAACCAAAATATATAACTAATACCCTAATGAGATAAAAGATAAATACATATAAAGGAAATACAATCCTTTGGATAATAAGAGTGCGAGCAAAGTGACATAATTAGATAAATAATAAGGATGATGAAATAAATACAATTATGTCAAAAAAAATTGTTAATTCATATAAAGAGATCTCAAAAGTGAAATCTAATGTGAAATTCATATCCTAGGGTTCCAATTGCCTTGGGAGTTAAGTTTCACATTATTTACATAATAGTAATTAATTTAATTCAATTTGGAAAAGAATATATGAGTTTTTCTCCAAAATATCAAAATAAAAATAATAAATGACTCTAAAAGAGGAAAATAACTTTAGATTCAAAGTCTACATGTTAAAATAATCTAATGTGTAAATTTTCAATTAATTTGGAAAATCTTTAATGTTCTAATGAGTTTAGGAGAGAGAAAATGTAAATAAAGTTCAATATATTAAATAATGAGAAAAAATTTCCAAAGGATAAAATTAATGGACAATTTGTATTCCATATGTTAGAGTTTGCTTGTGGAAGAAGTTTCACATTAAATGAGTGAATCTAGATGTTTTTAATACATTAGGAAAGAGAAAATATGGTTTACTTTAAAAGAATTTAAAAAATATCAAAAGTGTCTAAATGTAAAAAGTAATGCCACAATAAGATTCTACATGCCTTAATTAACCTAGGATCAAAATTTCATATTAATTGAACTTTTTTTGGGACCTCAAATAATTAGGGAAAGAAAACATATGATGAAATCCATAAAAGATTAATCTAGTTAATTGATTTACTGATTTCCATATAGTCTAGGGTAAATGATGTCAAGCTATTTTTTCTTTTTTCACTTTTCAAATCTCAAGTTCACTCTAGTCTGTCGGATCATGATCGTACATCACCCAGCTTTGCTTCTACCTCGGCCCCTTTTTGGAATCCAGGTTAACGACACCACTCCTCCGACGATTCTTTCTCTCCCTCATTTCTTAACCTTTCCTCATGGTTTCTTCTCCTTCACTTTCCCTGACCAATTTCACACCAACCTAGCCTATACTTTCTAGGGTTTTGAGGCCCTAACCCCTTAAAAGGAGGCATGCTGCTCTTTTCCCTTGTTTCTCCCATGCTCCTTCTTTTCCTTCCCCTCTCCTCTCTAGGGCATCACGACCCCTACAAACTCACTCGTCATTTTCACGGTGACCCTTACTCTCATTTCTTGACCTTGGATTGGCCTAGTCAGGCTCTGAGTAGGTCTTCCTTGCTTCGGCCTTTCCCACCTCCGCTGGTCATTGGCACCACAGAGTGGGGCGACTCAGTGCTCTTGCCGCACGGGAAGGTTTCTGGCACCCAGACGTCTTCTTGGATGACTTTTGAATCTGTCCATCACCTTGTTTCCTTATTTTTCAAGGTACATTGCATTGTTCCCCTTTGCTGATCCTCACAACTGTTGTTCTTCAAACTTTTTTGCAATGGGGCATTTTGGTCGGGTTTTGGTCAAGTTGTTCCCCCACACAAATTTTCCATGAGAATTAGAGTCACCTTCTCTTATAGATTTGTGTTGGACTCCTATGCTCCCAGTTTCCCCATTTTTTTGCTTGAGTCCAGGAGCCTTCTTGTGGCCATGGTAGGACTCGAGGGAGGAGTATCAATCCCCTTGATGGCTATATGCTTTTACCTCTTTGATTTCTCTTGGTTTCATTTTTCTCACCATGGGTATTTTTTACTTTTCGTGCTCTAATTTTCTTGTTTGACTCCTGACCTTAGACCTATTGTGCACCTGACTCTGGGTGGGGCTTCTAGTCCACTTGGCCAATTCTGACATGGCCAGCATAGTGAGGTGCTCATCCTTGTGGATACCTTTGCACATGTGGCTTTTCCAAAATTTATGATTGGTAAGTTATTACAAAATTTATAAGAAATTATTCATAGCTCAAAAAAATAAAATAAAATATGTTTTGGAATTATGAAATTATAACCTATCTAATGGTACAATTTTTCTGCTTGAATCTAATGTTATAACAATGTGATTTTTTTTTGGATTTTCTTAATTGGTTTATTTTTTCTAAAATTCATAACTGATAATCTATAAGTAAAAAAATATAACCTACAATATGACGTGATTTTGATAAATTAATTTGCAGATAATAAAAAGGTGACTTTTAGGGTTAATGAAAATAATATAAACCTAACCCTAATTCTACATATATGCTTAATAGGTGTTTTGGAGACCTAGGCTTGGATCATGACTGACTTTGGATTTGTTTAGACTTTGAAGTCAAGGTATGATTTCATCCCACATTAATTCTATATTGAGAAATTTCTAATTCCTCTCTTTTAATGTATGTTTGCATCTCCTATTATTCCTTTTGAGAAATAACCTATTTTCTTCTTTCTCTTGGTCCTATGGACACTAGCCTACACATTATCTCTTTTTCTTTTGAAAATTATGGTTCATGTGAACTACTTTATTTGCTACTAATCTTGTGATCATATTTGGACATTCTCTTGGTCTCTTTCTTATGATGGAACTCGATATTATGGCATGTGATGTCCTGCCCACTTATGAGGTGGATGTATATGTTGGTCACTTTTGTGGTGACTACTTTGTAAAATCTAACTATACTTTCTACTTGCCTCTACATTAAATATGATATGTGATTCAGTAGCACTAGAGTAGTGTAATTGCATTGGTTTTTCGGCAGTATGCCCCAGTTATTATTGGGATGGAGGTAGTGGTGCCCCATACTTGGGTTTCAAGTTTGTGAGGCTTGGCCCATGTTATATATATTGGGAGTCTAGCAGTACATCATTCTCTATCAGGTTTCAAGTTTGTGAGGCTTGGTTGCCTTTTTCTTTGTATTGTTCTAGTGTTATGCTTATCTCACATGCATGCAGGTTGATGATTATGGGGTGTGTTCCCTAATTCTTTATATGTGCTAGTATGTCACAATGTCATTTGTTTATTTTATGGAAAGTATCTCCATTATTATGATACATTTCTTTTATGCCTGATTGGGTAGTCCTTTACTATTCTATGGGAAGCCTTTTTATTTTGACGTCCTTTATTTCATATATTGCTCAATTTTCTTTTTAGTATGCACATACCAACCTTTGTTGATGTCATCTATTTTTCTCTTCTTGTTGGGGTATGCTTCCAACCCTAGGTAAAGGACTTGGATGATATGGCATGAAAACTTGGACT
Source organism: Alisma plantago-aquatica (assembly GCA_963693085.1). Lineage (NCBI taxonomy): Eukaryota > Viridiplantae > Streptophyta > Magnoliopsida > Alismatales > Alismataceae > Alisma > Alisma plantago-aquatica. Next base: position 412,956,731 of record OY856409.1, read on the forward strand.
TAGCTTAAGAATTGATGTTTGGAGACAAACTTGTTATAGTTTAGATTTCCCTCTACTAGATCCTTATGTTGTATCATACATGTAAACCCTATGTGGGAGATTATGAGTACTTTTGTAATCTTGTGGTGAATTGAATATAGTCATTACTTTTATTTCGCTGCTACACTTTGGTTGTTTTGTATTCCATTATATAAGATTCGAAAATTTTACACATGTTCTAACACACCTTTGAGTGTGTTTGGAATGGATGTTTTATTTTTCAAATTTTAATAGGGAGTGGATCTCCTCTAGGTCCCACTCTTTATAGTAACCATGGAGGATGTACCAGAAGTTATGTGTGGAACATGGTTCTATAAAGGCACAAGAGATTCACTAATATGCTTCAGCTAATTTAGGAAGTTCATATTGAACAAGGATCTGACTGCACACTCTTTCATATTCACGTCATATATCAGCTAGGAATATAATTATCATCATCTAATCTCTCTATTTTTGGTACAAAGATCATTAGTGATTTGGGCTACTTCCCCAATTTATTGAGTTAGAGACTTATTATTCTATTGAAGATTATACATCTCCATAGTCACCTCATAAGCATAAATATGTGTGATATTTAATTCATACATGAGATTGAGATCATCCTAGACATCCTTGTAGTTCTCAAAGTGGCTGGTGAGATTGACAACATACGCCTCCATGAAATTTCACAAAATAGATAGATGTTTTGCATCAGTTTGCTCTTTGCTCTAAAGTGTCATCTTTAGGAGGACATTCCTTGAGGTGTTTATACTTCCCTTGTCCTTTAAACAAAACTTGGTTGTGTGGATCCATTACGTGAAGTTCTTTTCATTGAGTTCTCAAGTGTTGATAACTTGATCACAAACAAGGAGAGGGGCCATTGATACCTTCACCACTTCTTTAGACATGATGAAAATAGAAAATTACATGGTGTGTAGCAATATAAATGAGTACAGTGTTAAAGGGACTCAAGAACATATTTTTCAAGACACGATGTGTATGAATGCAACACGGTGTGGAGGTGTAAACTCGCCTTCGGCCAACATGTTGTGTTGAATTCCAACATGGCATTTTGGATGGGAACCCTTGCGCTTCTTGATGATGCGCATGGCATGTAGGATATGGAACACAGTGTGTTCCATGTCGTCATGGTCAATCTGTGGGAAAAATGATTAGATATTTTTAAACTTAGATTCAAGAATGACCCTCTCTTCTAGAAATAAGTATACTTGATATATATTTGGAGGAGGGGAGATGGTCCCAAAAAGGAAGATGGCGATCTGAGTGATGGAGATGACTTCCACAATAATAGAGATGACAATCCAGATCTAGTCTGGACGATGGAGATGACTTCTTCCACAATAGAGATTATGATCCAGACTAGGTGATGTATATGACTTCCACCACAATAGAGGTAAGGATCTAGAGATTCGGGTGATGGAAATTGTTTCCTCCACTATAATGAAGATGATGACGATGGTGATAACTTCCACTATGAAAAAGAAGAGAAGACAGTGATAGTTGTGGGGATGACTTCTTTATGGTGACTGGTGTCAGGCAACTCTCTTGAGGAATTATGGTAAAACTAGCTCTGGTACCATGTTATAGAAAGATAATGAGGCAGAGCAACTTGTCTTTTAATTCAAAGGGCACACCTATATATATGGACTTGTGAGGTGGCCAATAACCCAGTTACACATTATGGGACTAATCAAATGTATACATCATCATCATCTAAGCATCAATCCCAACCATTTGGGGTTGGCTACATGGATCCTTCTTTCCCAATCAACTCTGTTATAGGTCATACTTTGATCAATATGCAAAGATTTAAAATCTCTCTTTATAAGATGTTATAAAGTTAATTTAGGTTTGTCTCCACTCTTTTTAGTTGTGCTTGACTCAATAACTCAATTCGAATAGGTGCATTTTTTGATCTATGTTGCACATGTCCATACCATCTTAGACGGTCTTCATGCAATGTGTCCTCGATGCTCACCACCCCCACTTTGTTTCTAATATAGTCATTCCATCTCAACATATGCATTCTAGCCACATTCATCTTGTTGAAACCTTATTTCTTCACTGCCCAACATCAATTTCATTATACCATGGATGGTTGTATAGTTGTTCTATAAGACTTGCTTTTTAATCTGAGATGAATCTTCTGGTCACATACTACTCCCCATTGCACTCCTCCATTTCAACCATCATGTTGTAATCCTATGACAAACATCATCTTGAACCTCACCCTCTCTTTCAATAACAGATCTCAAGTAACAAAACTTATCACACATTGGTACATACATTCCATCCAACCTAACACCACCATTCACAATTCCAGATTGGCTAAAATTACAATGCATATATTTAATTTTGTTTTTAATAATCATAAGTCCATTACATTCCAATCCATTTCTCCAAAGTTCAACTCTATCATTCAGTATATCTAATCTTGCATCAATCAACACAATATCATTAGCAAATAACATGAACCAAGGGATATTATTTTGAACATTCCTTATCAACTCATTCATAACAAGAACAAATAGGTAACAGCTAATTGTAGATCCTTGATGTACCCCAACCATGATAGGAAAAGTTTGTGTCTCTCTAGGATTCCTAACACTTGCATTTGAGCCATCATACATTTCTTTAATTAGGTCGATGTATTGGATAGGCACATCCTTTTTATGTAAACCTCCATAACACTTCCATGGGTACTCAATCATAGGCCTTTTCCATATCAATAAACACAATATGAAGATCTTCTTTGTTTTCTTTGTACTTCTTCATAAGCCTCCTTATCAGAAAAATAGCATCATTTGTTGATCTTCCATGCATAAAACCAAATTGGTGGTCTAGTAAATGTGTAATCAATCTTAGTTTTCACTCAATAATCCTCTCCCAAAGCTTCCTAGTGTGACTCGTCCACTTGACACCTTTGTAGTTTGGGTAGCTCTAAACATCTCCTTTGTTCCTGTAATTGGAACTATAGTACTATTTCTCCATTCATCTGGCATCTTCTTTGTCTTCATTATCTATAACATCCCCCAAGTGTAATCCATAAAACAACATAAGGGAAGCATGGATAATAAAGATCACACTCATGGAACATCACAAATAGCATATATCATTCATTGCAATAATAAAAATAACTCTACACAGAAAATGATTACATTGATTATCATATAAACATTCTTTCCACAAAAATTACAATAAAAGAATGATACAAGATAAAACTAGTGAACTAGTTAAACCTCTTTGGATCACATAGATGGCACCCCACCAGGTCTGAACTCTTACATATATCCTTGAGATAGTCATTCCAAGTCAGATAACTTTATCCTTTAAGCTTGCTCCTACCTACGGGCATCACGCCCCTAGCCATGCATTCGATAAACTAATTGTAAGTGGTTGGGTTTCATAAAAGTATATAAACATAACTGAACATAAAGCTGAAAAACTAATATGAACTTGTGTAAACATTAATTATGACTTTAAGATGCATTCTTAACTTGATTAAGCTTTCTTATTAGGGAACCTACTTAATGAAGCATAAATGTATCGAACACACTGAAAGTAAACAGTCATCTAAACACACTGAATGTGAACAGGGACATAACATACCGAACACACTGAAAGTGATAGTCATCTAAACACACTGAAAGTGAATAAAAACATAACATACCGAACACACTGAAAGTGAACAGTCATCTGAACACACTGAAAATGAATAGGAACATATCATACTGAACACACTAAAAGTGAACTGTCTTCTGAACACACTAAAATTGAACAGGAACATAACATACCAAACACACTAAAAGTGAACAGTCATCTAAACACACTGAAAGTGAACAAGATTGGGCTTGAACCCAATAAAATGAAGGGGCTCATGAGGCACCAACCTTCCATACAGTTCATGATTAGGGCCTAATTATTTGTTCTTAATTTGATCTGATCTTATCTTATCTTACATAGGGTTTTCCACCCATGATCACATTGATCTTAAACATGATGAGGCATATTAATTAACTGACTTGATCATATCTTACTAAGGGTTTTTACCCATTATATGCATTACTCATCTTAAACATGAAGAGGTATATTCTTCTAACTTATCTAATCTCAATGTATAACATTTGAGTAGTGAATCTAATAAGATGTGCATATAGGAACACCTCTTTAAACATTAAGATGCTCGCATAATAACATATATAACTTGAACTTTATACATGATTAAGAGAGAAAAAGTGTATGAATGTAGTATAAAGAAACCCAAGCCATGGACCACTTACCTATTACAATAGGAACACTCACTCCTAGGATCCTGATCTTTAATCTTTTAAATTTCGTGTCATTATAAACCAAATATACTAAATTAGATTTCTACAAACTAATTATGCTAACTTTGAAACTTCTTGAAAACCACGTCAAATCATGACTCGTGACCAAGCTCATTGTTTAGATCTTAAAAAATAGATCGAAATTCATATATAACTTGACCCCATGAGATATATTAATTAATTAGTATGATTTATACTATATAAAGGCCCTATTTGAATAAATTAAATCAGTAATTACCTCAGGTGGATACTAAATGGGCCAAGGACGAGATCCGCCTTATGCGGGATCCTCTTCACCTGGGTCCTCCCCTTCATTCTCGTGGGTTGTGGATGGGGGAATCCTCTGTTTACTCTATTTTACAGAGTACTCGACAACGGTGGTTTGACGCGGTGCACTCATGGTGGCGCTCCCTATCCACCCTCCTTTCTTCTTTTACTCTGGTCCTCTTTCACCTTCGCACACCAGAGACACTAAGAGGGGTGGTAGCTTCGTCTTCAAGCAGAATTCATCTCCATGATTGCACAACCAATAGGTAGCCTAAAGGCGCCACTAATGGGACTTGGAGGTGAAAGGGTCATCGTTGCACCATTCTACTCTAAAAGACCATATCATGACCCAACTATGATATACGGTGTTCCCTGTTGTCATGTTCTAGGTTATTGATGGCTCACTAGCAACCTTTATTGCATCGACGTCTCACCATGAATCTGGGATTAGAAAGTTACAAGCTTTTGTTCGGCAACTGACTTTCATCCTCTCCTCTCATACGCAACACTCTCATGCTAGAACGATGGCACCCTTCCTCTAGCCCATCCTGACTAGAAGAGAAGATGCCACCAAGGTGGGGAATTGTCAATAGAGCCCTCTCGATCATTATGCATTGCCCAGCCAGTTTAGGGTCCCAAATGACATAGCCGCCGAAGGTCACAACTAGGGCCTCGGCTAAAAGTGTGTATCATAGTCATGTAAGAATAATATATTAAGTTCATGGTGGTGTTTGTGTCTCTCGTCCCACAGTCCTTGATCATGTTTGTATATATATGCAGTGTATCTGAGAGTTCAATCTTATCAAGTCATACCTACCAAGGAAAGTTGATATATCAATAGTTGGGTTTCATTTAGGATACATATACTCGTCTACTTGATAAGTCTCAAAAAACAAATAGCCCTCAAGGCCTACATAACAAAAGAGTTCGATGATGTACAAAACTCAAGTGCAACAAGCTTGGGTATAAGATCAACAAGATACCAAAACACCACTGAAAATATAAGTATTTTGTAATAGCTTGAAAACTCATTATGATATCTAGGAAAAAGATTTCCTAATTTCAACATGTACTAAGGAACTAAAAATGACTCCCTAAAACCACCATAGTGATTTGATTACTCGATTCTCATCCTTATTCATCATACACATGCTAAGACAGATTATCATATGTGATCTCTCATCCCGTAAGAACCATCTTGCTACCTCCTTCCTTGATTTTGATATTGGATGATCCCTTGATTCCATATTATCTAGGGTTTCAAACATTATTAGGTCTACTACCATCATATGGACCTTATTGGTTATGAAACCCTAAAATAAGGATGTTACAATTCTACCCTCCTTATAGGAATTTTGTCTTCAAAATTCGAATAATCTTTCCATTACGTTAACATAGATATCCACCTTGGGGTTGTGCTAAAATTTCTTATTTGTGTGTCATTTCTTAAATTTCACCACATCACTCACATCATTCCCATAGGACACAAAAACTTGTTTAGGATAATATATTGCAAAGTCTAGAGGCTTATCTCTATTTATGGATTTTGGGACAAGAAGTAATCACCATCTCAAAAAGTCAGGATTATATGTATCCATTATTCCACACTCGTACCTCTTATAACTAACATCGTACTACTTGATACATACGACAAAGTCTTCTCATGCCACACAAAAAAAATCATCGTGTGGCTCATCATAATCATATTGTTCTAAATTCCTATAGACAAATAAATTATGGTGGCTATTACATATCATCCAACTATTCAATATAATGAGTTGTGAAAAATAAGTATATTTCAAAACCATACATGGAAAATCACATCCTGCTAGTTTAATTGGGATCCCCACTCTATCTAGAAATTCATATACACTAGTCATTATTACTCATTTATCTTCATATCATATAAGGAGTTAGAAACTCTAAAACCCAATTTAATTCTAGATGGTAAGAACCACAATCATATGTTCATGGGTTGTCAAAATGCTAAGACGAGGAGCCATATGATCCTTCCTATGAAGGAACAACGTTAGAGCTTGCATAGACTTTGAAATGTTAGGGTAAATTTCTTATTGGGTATGAGTCTACCATCTAGTCTTAAAATCGACATCAACAATCATCTCATGATTCTTTATCATTGACATGGGCTTATTACTTGACATTAGTGGGTCTAAGAAGTTATTTCTCCACATAAACTTGCATAGAAATGCTCATTGCTCCCAAGGGTTCATTACACCCAAGTGCTCATTATCCTTGGATAAACACTAAATTAGCATTACTTTCTTAACGTTACTCTTAATAAATTGTCCCACTTACCATGGTGATCTTAGCTAGATAGTCATTGTCTTACCATACAACCATTGTTATCATTAGGAATACTAAATGAAACATTAATCAATAACCTTTTCTAGGCTATATCATCAACATCATGAAGAACCTCATAATATTGTGAACTTGGGCCAGTGATCTATTCAACTACATAATGTATACCACTACATGTCATGTATCATTAATTAAACTAACATTGCTCATGAATCACCTAAAAAGGTTCTAAGAATACTCCTAGTCATCATCATAATATTCCATTACTAACTTTAACTTAAAGCATGATGAGAAGATTCCTCCCTAAAAATAAGATTTTAAACCCATCAAAATTTTGATTTTTCATCATACTATATTATTACAAACCCACACTTTAAATACCATTATACTAGTACATTACAACCCTAGACTTAGAGCACAACCAGATTTAGCAATCTTCAAAGTGATCCCTGAAAAGATCCACTTGTGACATAGGTTCCTCCTTCAAACCATGGTTCTAAGGTTTCCTTATTCTCTTGATGTATATAGTATGGGAAAAAACATAATTACCTTCAATCATTAATTCATAAATCCAACCAAGGAAGAGATCTTCTACTAAAAAGTATGCACCTAAATATCACAATGCTTAGTGTGTCCACACTTATTATACTTACTATAAAGCTTACACTTCAAACATTAATCATCATGAACCATCTCTAACCATGATTCATCAAATTGATTTAAGGATGTATCTTCTTATTGCATAATCATTTAATGATTTATATGTATGGACTTCTACACTTGGAACTGATCGGATCTGATACACAACATGGTGCACATAAACATAGGTTGGTCTTCATCTAGTGATGTGAGCCACCTTAAACATAAGTTGATATATCCCTACTACATGATTTTGACGGCTACAATGACTGAGTCCCACTACAAAGTTCAATAGCTAAAAGCCAGGGTAGAGTTCTACATACCCTTATCTTCATTTACCTAATCTTTAGGATTTTCATCCACATAAGCATTTATGTTCATGAGATATGGTGTTGATGCATGTTGCATCATTCTAGTCTTAAACTTATAACATATACATTGGTGAAATGCATTTATACTCATTTACTTTAGAAGTCCATTACCTTAACACGCTTCATGATACATTTACACTTATTCAACATAAGTGAGAAACATAATCCTAATTGAACTTAACCCAACCATTATATTATGATTTTTTTTATAATCCTTCCATAACTTATATCAAAGCTTAACATCTCATCTAGTAAGAAGGCCTTAGAAGAAGATATCATTACCATACTTATACACATTCCTTAACTTTACAAATACATTTCAACTATTTTTTTCTTTCTTTTCATGAATTACTTATTTTAACATTCCTCGACCATATCTAAGTAACATAGAGCATACTAGATGGACATGCACACTTAGAATCCTTACTATTTTATTCTTTATACCAAATAATCTACTATAAACCATGATTTGTGAACTTCTACATAGTTCTAGTACTATCAGGTTCAAGTGACCATAAGTATGTGTTTCTAGCATTAACTCTTTATGTCATCTCTTGACACATACTCATGAATATATGTATCTAGAGATGGTAGACCATATTATACCCATCCCAACATCCCCTAGTACAAGTGTCCCATACCACAAGCATCGGAAGGAGAGGATATTAGTATAATAAGATTATTTTGTCTCATAATATATCCTCTAAGGTTCTCAATTTATATGTGTCCCATACCACAAACTATTGAGAAAGAGAGAGGACATGCTATGAGCTATGAAGTCATCACTCAAAACCCATTACACAATAGACACTTAATCCTAAATTTACTTATCCCTATTTGGCTCTTACATTCTATATGTAACAACTTCAATTTGTAAAACATGAAATCCTGATGAATTTTGTCTTTCATTTCTTCTTTCAAAAGAGTTCGAGAATTGAAAACTTTGAGAAAACCCAAATCACTTTATGATTTAATAATCAAAAGAAAATATATTATTTGCTTGATCATAACCAAAGCGTTGAAGAGAAATTCTAAAACCTTCATAAAATATGGATCCATAATCATTATTCAAAAAAACATAAATCGATAGTTGTACATTAATGATAGCCATGTATCAAGATGAGGGATCTCTACCTAAACAAAAGGAACTATTCATCATATGGTTATTCACTATTTCATCATAATCACATCTACCTTATTTGATATTACATCCTACTTGATTTATATTGAATTATCTTCTTAGAAGGGTACACCTTTTAGTCTAGGGTATAACAACCCCACTAATTAGGATATTCTATATCTGCAAACTCCCATGATTTTTTAAATCAAGGGATTAAGATAACACCGACCTATATCTTAAAGAGAAACATATTGCTAATACTTGGTATAACTTCACTAAGTCCTACACTTAGGACTCATCTAAGAGGTGAAGACTATAAGAATGTGAGAATCTTTCCTAGTGGCCATTTATATTATTGCTCTGATACCACTTTTGTAACATCCCCCAAGTGTAATCCATAAAACAACATTAGGGAAGCATGGATAATAAAGGTTACACTCAGAGAACATCACAAATATAATATATCATTCATTACAACAATAAAAATAACTCTACACAGGAAATGATTACATTGATTCTCATATAAACATTCTTTTCATGAAAATTACAACAAGAGAATGATACGGGATAAAACTAGTGAACTAGTTAAACCTCTTTGGATCACATAGATGGCACCCCATCAGGTCTAAACTTGTACATATATCCTCAAGATAGTCCTTCCACATCACATAACTTTATACTTTAAACTTGCTCCTACCTGCGGGCATCACGCCCCTAGCCATGCATTCGACAAACCGATTGTAAGTGGTTGGGTTTCATAAAAGTATTTAAACATAACTGAACATAAAGCTTAAAAACTGATATGAACTTGCGTAAACATTAATTATGATTTTAAGATGCATTCTTAACTTGATTAAGCTTTCTCATTAGGTCACCTATTCGATGAAGCATAAAGTACTGAACACGCTGAAAGTAAACAGTCATCTGAACACACTGAAGGTGAATAGGAACATAGCATACTGAACACACTAAAAGTGACAGTCATCTGAACACACTGAAAGTGAACAGGAACATAACATACCGAACACTCTGAAAGTGAACAGTCATCTGAGCACACTGAAAGTGAATAGGAACATAACACACTGAACACACTAAAAGTGAATAGTCATTTGAACACACTGAAAGTAAATAGGAACATAACATATCGAACACACTAAAAGTGAACAGTCATCTGAACACACTGAAAGTGAACAGGATTGGGCTTGAACCCAATAAAATGAAGGGGGCTCATGAGGCACCAACCTTCCATAAAGTTCATGGGCCTAATCATTTGTTCTTAATATGATCTGATTTGATCTTATCTTACATCAGGTTTTCCACCCGTGATTCCATTGATCTTAAACATGATGAAGCATATTCATTACGGACTTGATCATATCTTACTTAGGGTTTTTACCCATAATTTCCTTACTCGTCTTAAACATGAAGAGGTATATTCTTCTAACTTATCTAATCTCAACAGATAACATTTATGCAGTGAATCTAATAAGACGTGCATATAGGAATACCTCTTTAAACATTAAGGTGATCACATGATAACATATATAACTTGAACTCTAAACATGATTAAGTGAGAAAAAGTGTATGAATGTAGTATAAAGAAACCCAAGGCATGGACCACTTACCTAGTATAGCAGGAACACTCACTCTTAGGATCTTGATCTTTAATCTTTTAAATTTCCAGTCATTATAAACCAAATATACTTAATTAGATTTCTCTAATTATGATAACTTTGAAACTTCTTGAAAATCAAGTCAAATCATGACTCGTGACCTAGCTCATTGTGTAGATATTAAAAAAATAGATCAAAATTCGCATATAACTTGACCCCATGAGATATACCAATTAATTAGTATGATTTATACTACATAGAGGCCCTATTTGAATAAATTAAATCAGTAATTACCTCATGTGGATAATAAATGGGTTGAGGATGGGATCTGCTAGACCCGGGTCCTCCCCTTCATTCTCGTAGGTCGCAGATGGGGGAGTCCTTTGTTTACTCTATTTTAAAGAGTACTCGGCAATGGCGGTTTGACACGGTGCACGTATCAGAAAGTTACAAGCTTTTGTCAGGCAACTGATTTTCATCCTCTCCTCTCATATGCTACACTCTCATGCTAGAATGCCTCCACCCTTCCTCTAGCCCATCCTAACTAGAAGATAAGACGCCACCAAGGTGAGGCATTATTAACAGAGCCCTCCTGATCATTGTGCATTGCCCAGTCAATTCAGGGTCCCATACGACATAGCCGTCGAAGGGCACAATCAGGGTCTCGGCTAAAAGTGTGTATCATAGTCCCATAGGAATAATATATTAAGTTCATGGTGGTGTTTGTGTCTCTCCTTCCATGGTCCTTGATCATGTTTGTATATATATGCAGTGTATCTGAGAGTCCAATCTTATCAGGTCATGCCTACCAAGGAAAATTGGTATATTAACATTTGGGTTTCATTTAGGATACATATACTCGTCTACTTGATAAGTCTCCCAAAACAAATAGAACTCAAGGCCTACATAACAAAAGTGTCTGATGATGTACAAAACTTAAGTGCAACAGGCTTGGGTATAAGATCAACAAGATACCAAAACACCACTGAAAATATAAGTATTTTTTAATAGCTTGAAAACTCATTATGATATCTAGGAAAAAGATTTCTTAATTTCAACATGTACTATATAACTAAAAATGACTACCAAAAACCACCATAGTGATTTGATTACTTCATTCTCATCCGTATTCATCATACACATGCTAAGACTCATATGTGATCTCTCATCCCATAAGAACCATCTTGCTACCTCCTTCCCTGATTTTGATACCAGATAATCCCTTTATTCCATCCTATCTAGGGTTTCAAACATTATTAGGTATACTGCCATCATATGGACCTTATTGGTTATGAAACCCTAAAATAAGGGTGTTACATAATCTTTTTAAAGAAATTTGTTAAACACATAGCTCCTTCATCCCCCATAATCTTCGATACATCAATAGGAATACCATCTGGAACACATACCTTTTTTCATTTTCATCTTTTTCAAATCATTCTTGACCTCGGATAGTGGAACTCGGCGTGTGTAAGTGACATTTCTTGCCTTCATGTCACTCGAGTCTCTTACATTGTTCACAATATCACCATTGAAAATCTTATGAAAGTAGTTTCTCCATTCATTTTTTATATCATCATCCTTTGGCAACACTCTATCATCTTCATCCTTGATGCATTTCACTTGACCCAAGTCTCTTCCTTTCCTTTATCTTATATGGTTCGTTTTATAAACATATGCTTCCCCTTATCTAGTTTCAAACTTCTTAAATATCTCATCAAAGTGTATGGACCTTGCCTCTTGAACCACCTTCTTAGCATCTTTCTTTGCTTGTTTGTTTCATTGAAAAGTTACATCATCTCTAGAGTTGGGAAAGCTTGTATAGATCTCTCTTTTGAGTTTAATATTCATTTCTACTTCATCCTTCCACCTCCAAGTCTTTTGCTATGGAGGCCCACAACCTTTGGACTCTCCTAAGACCTCTTTGGCAAAAACAAATTATGCATGCACTCATACTTTGCCACATAGAGTTAACATCAGACTCCAATTTCCAAGTTCTCTCCTTGATAAGTTTATCATAAAGTCAATTTCTTTTTTGACATGTAATATAAGTTATCATAAAATTCCCTGTATATACAAAGGAATATAATAAAATAACAATGAATAATAAATACATGTTATTCTAGCATAGACAAATAAAGGACAAGAACTTCCATGTGATTCTATACATGAGAAACATTTGTAGGCACAAATCATTTATATAACTATAGAAAAGGAGAAGTCAGTAATAGTATATGCATTCAACAAATTTTTCAATACTTGGTGGAATCCAACTTTTTTACATAGATCATGATGCAATTGGATATCTCCTAAATACCATAGACAATGCGCTCCCGCGTGCAAACCCTAAGAGCTTTGACGATTAGGGTTTCTGCCTATGGACGTCTTTCTCTCCCTCATGGTCTTCCTCTTACATGTTCAAGGTATAGTTGTGCTTTTTGGTCACGTCTCCATCATGGCACTAGAACTGGCTAACATATGCACAAGGATTCAGTTGACTAAGGATGTATAATATGTGATCAGAATATAGGTAGTGAATGGAGAACCAAAGGAAGAACATATGGGTTCGGCCTTGGTGGTGAGGCTACTCACGGATAGGAATTTCAATTTTTGGGCAATTAAGAAGACCTTCATGCAAGCTTGGGCGCTCTGGAATAAGGTGCTCTTCAAGCAGTTAGAGGGAGATGTCTTTGTGATCTAGTTCTTCCACTGGATACACAAATGTAAAGTAGTGGTGGGAGCCTCATGGAACTTTGATAGAAAATTTCTAATCTTTAAGGAAGTATATGAAGAAGAGAATATAGGTAAGATCACCCTAACACCTTTACCCCCATGTGGTCTAGAATCTATGGCCTACCCATGGGGTACCAATTAGAAAGGTTAGTAAGGAAGATAGAAATTAGAATTGGAGAAGTTACCCAAGTCGACATGGATGAACTAGGATGGAAATCATCCACGTGAGCCTGTTCCAACTGGACGTATCTACACCACTAAAGAGTGTCCTATGCATCAAAGGGGAGAACAGGAAGATCATTGGGTTAAATATTAAATAAAAAAGGCTCTTAAACTTTTGTTATCTCTATGGTTTGCTAGGGTATGTAGACAAAGATTGTTCTTTGAACGAGGAAGATGATGATCAAAGAAGGCAATGGGGAGCCTGGATAAAGACATAACCGAGAAGGGCAGAAATTATTGTGAGTGAGGAGGTGTATGGGGAAGATTGCACTAAAAGGATGATAGTTTTTCACCACAAACATCATACCTCAAAGGGGGAGGAGAAGGAGAACCAAAGTCAGAATGACACGATGGAGAAAGACTTACATGGACTGGTGGGACCATCTAAAGCAGATAGCAAGGCATCAGTTAACAATACATAAGATATCTATAGTGATGTGCAAAGGGGAGTGGGCAAAGGACACAAATTACCAGACAAAGAATATAGTAGATCGAGAGGAGGTGATGCTTCTGACGCGTATGATATGTCATATGGGCAAGATGATCAAGCACGGGGTAAGAACCCAGGATGACAAAAAAATATGAAGATGGATGATCATAGAAGTGATGAAAACTTAGGACCCAATCAGTAGTAGAAAGAGCCAACAAAGCACATCATGGAGAAACTATTGAGCCTTAGGGGCAAATAGAAAATTAATGAAGATGCACTGGAGATAGATGCTAAAGATGAAGAAGAGTAGTGAAGAAATATTTTTGAAATAGATGGCCTTCACCTCAAGAGCACAAATAACATGGGATGAAAGGAAGATAAAGTTGGATCACATAGGAGGAAATATAGAGATGGGAGATCTATGCAAACTCGATGCTAAAGGAAAACTCAATCGGTAGTGAATAGATAGAAAGGGAGGAAAAAGGTGAAGAAGAATAAAAAGAAACATCCATTCATCTACAAGATGACTAGGGAAAAAAGGTCGGGGTGAAAGAAGATGAGGTGGTGTGGATAGTAAACATAGGCAAGAGAGGATGGTAAGTAGGATAGTGTGGTATATATCTAGATGACTGAGAGGAATAGGAGGAGGCATACAAAAAGCAAATTTGTTATACAACAGAGTTTGTATTGCAATCAGGGGTCCAAGCTACTTAAGTAGCAGATGTTGGAGTCATCCAACCCCATCAAGAGTAATCAAAATCTTCATCTAGAACTGTCAGGGCATGGGCCAACCTGACACAATGAGTGCTCTCCATTCATGGTGTTGGAGAGAGAACCCAAATCTGGTTTTCTAATTGGAAACCATGATGAATTCAACTATGTTGGAAGAGGTTAAAAGACAATGTGGCTTTATGGAAGGTATTTTCATATCAAGTGTAGGGAAACTAGGAGTCATAGGCATGTGGTGGTGATATATTGATGTTGAGGCACTCCAATACTCTCAACACCATGTGGACCACAAAATTATGGAGGCTAGGTCAGAAACACATGGAAAACACTAGGTATGTATGGTTGGACATATCAACAACAAATACTTGAGATCTGATGTGAAAGCTAAGAAGTGATATTGACCTGGTTGCATTTTTTTATTTTTATGAGATCATATCACATTCTGATAAGAATGGGGGCCACCAAAATAGGACATACTTCTTAAATTTTTTCAAAGATGTTATCAATGACTGTGAGCACTAGTACATAAGCGACCTTTAGTGTCGGTTATTTAAGGCCATTAGTGTCAGTTTTAATGTGACACCTATGTGGGCGCTGCTAAAAGGCCAACCGTTAGGCGTCGGTTCTCAAACCGATGCCACAACCCTTTGTGTGCCACTGAAAACGCGCCAATAGGGGGTATAGGCGTCGGTTATTAGCTTTGAAACCGACGCCATAAACCTCGCGCCACAGAAAGGGCACCATCTGGGGCATTATCAGTGTCTGTTTATTAGTGATAACCGACGCCATCTCACCCGCTGCCACGGTCGTCCTGGCCAGCATGGCCGTGTTGTCTGGCCCGCTGCCACGGCCGTGGTGTCTGGCCCGCTGCCACAACCGTGCTGGCCAGCACGACCGTGGTGTCTGGCCTCATTAGGGAAATCGACGTCGGTTACTAGTAGGGCAACCGATGCCAGAACCATCAGCGTCGGTTTATTATTGATAATCGACGCCACATCACATGCATTAGGCGTCGGTTATAATTATTTATCTGACGTTGTAATCATTTGTCGTCAGTTTTAAACAAATAACCGACGCCTATTTCATGTTTTTTTTCTTATCAGTCTGTAGGCATGCTGTGGCTGGTCACAGGATGAGAAACCTGTAATTTAGTTATGAACTGCAGGTTTTATGACATCCATTGCTATCAGCCAACAACAGGCCACAAACCTGCAAAATTAACAACATTAATTTTCACACATTTAGCAACCTGCAGTTCCATTCAATTTTCACACATGTAGAAACATTCATGTAGTAATTTGTAGTTCCATTCATTTTCACATTCACACATGTAGAAACATTCATATAGCAGCCAACAGTTTCATTCATTTTCACATTCACACATGTATAAACATTTAGACACATGTAGAAACATTCAGACATGTAGAAACATTCACACATATTATAATTCAGAAATTCATTTACAAAATATTATTCTTTAGTCATTATTCACTATCAACATCCCAATTATATGTTAAAATCCCAACTACTTGTATGGTTGTTGCCCATTCTTCTCTTACATCATTTAATTCTTCCGTCGTATCGGGAGCATGTACATCTGGTAAGGCCTTTCCTGTAGTTTGGTCAGTTTTAAACACCTACAAAGAGAATATTGTATATATATAATTAATAATATATAAATAAGATTGATATATTTCATATTATCTAATGAGACTATATGTAATACCTCAGGAATGGTATCGATGTCCACTACGACATATTTGATAATCATGTGCATAAATCGCATCACATAGTATGCACATGCCCATCCGTTGTCTTGTGTAGCACACTATAAATTGAAACATACAAAATATTAAAAAATACAACTAATTAAGTATTGTTCACATAAATAATATATACATTACAGTCGGGAACTTACTTCCACATTTTTCCAAATTATTGGCTGGTTCTTTTTCCTGGGGACCTTTCCTCCAGCCTTTTTGAACTCATCTAAACCCCTACATGTTAATGTAACACAGTACACTGCATAATTAAATAGTAATGTAATAACATATGTTAACGGATATGAAAATGAAATATTTCTCACTGGAATAATGCCATTTTCATTTTGTGTCCATATTTTGAATTCAATTTAGTCCCCTTAGGTTCTAGATAATAGACAGTGAATGTCTCGGGGACAATAACTAGTAACTCCCAATGCATACCACTAGAGGTAAAAAGTTAATAACTCAAAATCCACAATAAAAATGTAATTTTCTTAAGTCCAAATTATAAGCAAAGTAAACTTACTCCACATTGAATGGAGCTATTATCACCGTCTTGTTATTTTGAGCAAAATTTGTAAAAGCATCATAGAAGTATTGTTGAACTGACGGAGGGTCTTTAGCTACTAGACTAATCAAAGATGGAATCAAAAATCCTACATGTTCGAATGAAAAATCTGCACATATCTTGTCTAAAACATGTATTACGTATGCATTAATAAATAAGAAACTAGATCACCAGATCCTACACAAGGTATATGGATGTATAAAGAAGATCTCGCCTTATCCATATCTCTATCACAGATGTATTCAGCCAATCATATCGAAACAACTCCAAAATATCTTGTATAAATAGTTTGCTTTCGTATGATTGACCTGCAGCATCCGCATCTATAGAAACAGTTATAGGGCAATTTATATCATGTTCGCCTAACCATATTGTCATACCCCTACAATTAGGACCTAACAGGACATGTAGGTCCTGTGGCACCCAACTTGGTAATGTAGGAGGTGGAGGTGGAGGCCTAGATGCTTTGGGTGTCTTCTTTTTAACCTGTATGTATATATATAATTTTAGATCAATTGACATCATATACACACACTAACAATTTAACATAATGTAAATTTACCATATAGTTTCAGTATAGAGGACATCCACTTTTGTCCACAATATCACTCTTCCTTCTGCCTCACCAAGCGTTTCACAATCTGGGTGGGCATATGGCAATGAAAGATCCATCCAATTGGGGAATATACGTACTGGGCTCACACGAACCCAACCAGCTGGTAATGGAGACCCATGAAACATTTCCCCTGGTAGGGATGGGTAATATGACGCCTCTACAATGATAAATTCTTTACTTTTTAGATGGCATGGCTTCAACCCCTACAAATTTTTGTGTAAAGAATGTTATATACATACATATATATATATATATATCATCTTGAAAACATATCATCTTGAAAAGACTAGTTACTATGTCATAAAAATACTTACAACGGATGTGCTAGGTGGTGGGTCTATAGGATTACTCCCAACCTCTACAGTAGGAGTAGAGTGGGATGCCATAGGTACTATCTGCTGAGTGGCAGTCAGAGATGTCTGCCACTTGCTCATTGCTTCTTCGAGTTTCCTATCAACTATCTTATCTACCTATACATGGATAAAAGAAATGTTTATGCTATTAACTTCTTCATCATAGTGATGCCCCTTCTCTTGTCAACTTTTTGGTGTTGCTCATCAAGTGCCTCAAGTGCTTCAGAGGGTACATGTGCATCATCAACCTAAAATTTGACAAAATAAACACACTTACATGATATAACCATAAGTGGACATATAGATATAAATATATGATATATTTTTAAAACTTACATTGTGAGGCGGTGCATTGATGTCCTCACCCTCATGGTAATCATCAACACGGTCATCAGAAGAATGCTCAGCCATCTGAAAGTTCACATTCACATTGTAAAGTTCACATTGTAAAGTAATTCGCATTGTAAAGCTCACATTGTAAAGTTCACATTCACATTGTAAAGTAATTCACATTGTAAAGTTCACATTCAGAAAAATAAAACCTATAAAAAATATAAACATGCCTCTAATATTGTGATTTTTTATCAATTAACAATCCTTCATTGTGATCTCCGCGCTCATACAAGTCATCATTAGCTTCAATATTTGTTGGTGTTGGCAACCCAACTGAGAATGGACTGGAGTCATCATACTTATCATAGTACTCTTCTTCATCTATAGGATCTTCAATGAATTGTCTTTTACCATGAAGAACAACCGACCATTTATCATTTGCAGGATCATCGATATAAAATACTTGTTTCGCCTGTGATGCCAATATGAATGGTTCACCCTTCTCGCCAATCTTTTCAAAGTTCACTAAAGTGAAACCCAATTCATCCACTATAACTCCTTTGGTGTTATCAACCCAATTACATTTGAAGAGCGGAATTCTAAAATCTTAGTCAAACTCCCATATGTCTTCAATGACACCTAATATGACATTTTAGCTTCACGTGGACTCTTATCCTTTGCACTTGCAAAAAACATAGTCGATGCTTGAAGGGTGACCCCACTATTTTGGACGACACTCTTATCATCTTGGCGCTTTGTGTAATTTGTGAATCCATTAATGCCATACCCTTCATAAGACATAACATTCATTTTTGGTTTAAAGGCAAGGCATTTGATAGTTTCAGTAATATCATCTGGTGTTTGAGATAGTTGATGTAAGACTTTATCTTCAAACCACTTAATAAATGTCTTGTTATGCTCTCTAGCAAGCCACATTGTATTGGCTCGAGGATATTGTCTCTTGATGAAATTGGTATGTTCCTCGATATAAACACTCACTTCATCCATGTTGTGTAAAATATACAAGTGACCTTGTTCCAACTGCTCACGGTTGATTACTTTCACCCGTGATCCCAAAATTTCTTTGCCAAATTGCTCCTCAATATTCTTGTCATTACCAGGAGTGTCATTACCACTGAGAAAGTCATTACAAAAATCCATAACCTCTCTCACCACATAACCCTCAATAATACTCCCTTCAGTCCGATAATGGTTTTGAACATCACTTTTAAAAATGCTCATGTATCGTTCAA
The DNA here is from genome assembly GCA_963693085.1 of Alisma plantago-aquatica. Classification (NCBI taxonomy): domain Eukaryota; kingdom Viridiplantae; phylum Streptophyta; class Magnoliopsida; order Alismatales; family Alismataceae; genus Alisma; species Alisma plantago-aquatica. The sequence continues at coordinate 412,976,430 of OY856409.1, forward strand.
AGGGATACATCCAATGCAAGAAACTCGTCCCAACATTTTCACTTCCCTAGTCAAGTGGACAACAAGATGTACCATGATATCAAAGAACAACGGAGGAAAATACATCTCAAGCTGACATAGGGTAACAACCACTTCTCTTTGCAAATTATCGAGAGTATCAGGGTCAATAACTTTGCTGCACAAACTGTTGAAAAAGAAACAAAGTTTGGTGATTGCAAACCTTACATGCTTTGGCAATATAGATCGAATTGCCATAGGTAATATTTGTTGCATTAGAGTGTGACAATCATGAGATTTAAGATCTATCAACTTCAGATCTTTCATTAATACCAATCTACAAATGTTGGATGAGTAACCCTGTGGCACCTTAACATTTACCAAACATACACAAAAAGCTTTCTTCTCCTTTCTAGACAATGTGTAACAAGTGGGAGGTAAGTATGTTCTCTGATTTCCCATTTCATGTAATTTTGTTAATTCTGACCTTATTCCCATTTCACATAGGTCCAGTCTGGATTTTATCCCATCTTTAGTCTTACCTGGTATATTCAACAAAGTACCAATGACACTATCACAGACATTTTTCTCAACGTGCATGACATCGATACAATGCCTGACTATCAAAGAACTCCAATAAGGAAGATCCCAAAATATTGACTTCTTCTTGAATAAAGATTTGTCACTCCGTGTGGCCAGAGTACATTGTGATCTCTTACCAAATTCATTGACAAAGTCTTTTACTCTTTCATAAACAACCTCCCCTGGTATAGGTTTAGGTGCACTCCGTTCCTCATTCAATCCATTGAATGCTTTGCACTTCCTACGATACGGATGGAATTTTGTAAGAAACCTTTGATGACCGAGATATACAGTTTTACCGTCATGTTTTAGTCTTGTTGAATCAGTGTTCTCTTCACATATAGGACACGCTTTAGCTCCTTTGACACTATATCCAGACAAATTCCCATATGTTGGAAAGTCATTAATAGTGCAAAACAACATAGCATGCAAACGAAATGTCTCTCTTCATGAAGCATCATAGGTCATCACACCTTCACCCCAGAGTTTCTTTAAGTCATCAATTAGAGGTTTAAGATAAACATCGATATCATTTCCAGGTTGTTTAAGGCCCGATATCAACAACGACGGCATTACGTACTTATTTTTTCATACACAGCCAGGGAGTAAGATTGTATATAACAAGCATGACTGACCAAGTGCTATGTTGGCTGCTCAATGTCCTGTACAGATTCATCCCATCTGTACAAAGCCCAAGTCTTAGATTCCTGACTTCTTCATCAAATTTAGGCTACAATAGATCAATCTTCTTCCACTGTGGGGAATTAGACGCATGTTGTAGGATCCCATCATTATTTTTCTTAACATCTGCATGCCACCTCAAATTCTTTGCATCTATCGAATTGGAAAACAAGCATTGAAACCATGATATTATAGGTAGATACCACATCACCTTGGCAGGAGAACCAGTTTTGGACTCCCCCGAAGTCGTCAATTTATACCATGATGCACCACATTTTGGAAAATATTTCAAATCTACATAGTCCTTTTGAAATAATACACAATCATTCGGGCATGCGTGTATCTTCTTGGCATCCATTCCCATTGGGCACAACAATTTCTTTACCTGGTATGTTGAGATTGGCAGCTCGTTTCCTTCAGGAAGCATTTCTTTCAACAAAGACAACAATGACGTGAAGCTTTTGTCGCTCCATCTATTGTTAGCTTTCATCGTATACAATCTCAACACAGCGTGAAGCTTCATAAACTTAGTACAACCTGTGTATAATGATATCTCAACATCATGCACAATGTTTCTAAAAATGGGAGGTGGATCGGTGTGCTTTACCCCACAACTATCCAGCATCGCATCAACGATGTCTACTGGAACAGGTTCATTCACATCTTCGTTATCGGAGGCAATTTCTTCTTCCACACAAGTACTGCTATCGACATCCACTGGTTTTAGGTTTGAAATCTCTCCATGCCAGTGCCATTCTGTATAGCCTTGTCTAATCTCGTTGCACATGACATGACTTTTGATTTCGTCACCAGTGCTGACTTTCAAGTTGTTACTGCAATGCCTACATGGACAGTAGAACCTATCTCCAGGTTGTTTCCTATGTTCCTCAGTAAATCTAATAAACTGGTCAAGACCAGATATAAACTCTGGGGTGCAGTGATTGCGAATGGCCATCCATGATCTATCCATTCTATGATCAAAGAGAAAACAAGTATATATTACAACAAGATTAGGGTCTAGGGTTAACAGATTAGAGTTTTTGCATGGTTAAAACTTTAGGCCAACAAATACATGTGTTGTCATTCTTATATATAATAAATGTGTACCATCTATCCCATTCTTCAACACCTAATCTCATTAGTAAGTGTATAATGTGTATTGGGTTTTCAAGAAAATTTCGGTAGCATTTCCCCGCTATTCTCCAAGTACATATGTACTTAGAGAACAAACGGGGAAATGCTGCCGAAATTTTCTTGAAAACCCAATACACATTATACACTTACATCCTAAGTGAGATTAGGTGTTCAAGAACAGTCCCAAATCGGGGACTATCCAAGATAATGAGTAAATCTTGGATGGATTTCTAGGCCAACAAATACATGTATATATGTTGTCATTCCAATACCTACAATCCTAGTTTCATCCTTCATATCCTAGGTTTCATGTAACATCATTTAATCTAGGTATCATATTCTATAACATTGATTTCAACATTTTGAGTGTCCATGCATGTTCATCATCAAGATAAAGACACACATAATTAAATTAGTATGACCTAGGGATGGAGAGATATTTCATAATTGATTTCAAAATTTCAAACTAGCTAATACATTATCATCAATCTACATCATACAATATAGGGATTCAATGTATCTTTAACACGCATGTTTCAAGGTTCAAAGCACATAATCAAATCAAATTAGGATGCTAGAATGGACAAGTTTAAATCTTATTTCAACATGCATCAAAATTTACTGAATTAGGTCAAGCATGAGGATTAGAAACACAAATATATGCAAGCACAAATTTTGTTCATATCCTAGGTTGATTTACAATAGCAACATCTAAATAAGTAAACTCAAAGCATTAGATAAATAAATATAATCAGTAGATAAACAAATACAAAGCAATAGATAAAAAAGTACATCTCAGTTGATAAACAAATATAAATCAGTAGATGATTAAATAATTTTAAAAAGTAGATGAACAAATACAAAGCCCTAAATTTAATTAATGTGATGAATAAAAAATCATTAGATGAAAAAATGAGTAGATAAGTAAATACAAATTAGTATTTAAGTAAATATAAATCAGCACATAAGTAAATACAAATCAGTAGATAAGTAAATACAAAACAGTAGATAAGTAAATACAAATCAGTAGATATATCAATTCAAATCAGTAGATAAGATGAATTCAAATCAGTAGATAAGTACTCAAACATGTATAACATCCAACCCATTTCCAGCACCCTGAGGGTAGGGGGGCAGGAGAAGGAGCAAGGAGCAAGAAGAGGAGGAAGAAGGGTACCAGGTGCAGCGAGCTGGTGGCCGGAGCAGCAAGCAGGAGAGAGGGCGGTGGCGGCGAGCGGGCGGCGATGATAAGCGGGCGACCAGGAGGCGGTGAGCAGGCGACCAAGAGCAGAGCATCAACGAGGAGAGAGTAGCGACGGTGAGGAGAGGAGCGTCGGCGGTGAGCAGGCGACCAGGAGGCAGCGTCAGCGAGGAGAGGAGCAGCAGCAGTGAGTGGTGGCAGCGCGAGGGAGCAACGACGGTGGGGGAAACGGTCGTCGGGGCAATGACGGTGGGAGCAACGGCGACGGGGAGCACAAGCAACAATCGCCAGACCTAGCAGGTTCGCAATGAAACATAGACAATGGGGAAAAGTTCTCTGTTTCGTGGGGCTATTAACTGTACCATAGGCGTCAGTTAGTCAAAAAACCGACACATAAAACTAAAGGTGTCGGTTCTACAAACATACCGACACCTATTATCAATGATAGTCGTCAGTTTTTACTACAAAAAAACTAACGTCTATCTACCTATGCCGATTAAAAAAATTGTTCTTGATTAATGATTGTAGTCGTCGATTTCTTTCGAAAACCGACGCTCAAAGGGTGTGAAAATTTTTCCGGGAACAACGCGGGAAAACCCATAAGCGTCGGTTATTGTAGTAAAATCGACGACCAAAATGTGCCCAATTTCTGTCTCGCGAATAACCTTTCGTCATCAGTTTAATAGTTAATAACCGACGCCATATGTTAAATTTTGGAGGTAATTTTTTTCACTGGAAATTTTGGATTTGGCGGTTAATTTTAGGCGTCGGTTTATTATTAGGGAACCGACACTGAATAAAAGCGATACCCGTGTCTGGTCGCCCTTCACAGATAGATGTCAGTTTTTTTATTAAACCGACGCTTTAGGTTTTAGGTGTCGTTGTATTTATACAACCGACGCCTTTAAAAGTGACGTTATAAGCCATTTATGTAGTAGTGGAGTTGTTGGACCTAGGCTACTTGAGAGCATATTTGACACGACCCAAATCCACTAACCATGGTTAGGGCCCGCCAAATAGTGATTACTTCTAACCATCAACTCTTAACCACTTAGGGAAAATCGTCCATAACTTTATCTTTTCTCAGATATATAGTAGCATCATTTAGAAAACTGACAATCTCTCGATTTAACATAACATTAAAGGATACAACAAAGTTTGAATACTACATATAAGAAAAGAGTTTCACACTTAATATACGTCATGCACATTTCATTATAAACTGCTATCTTTTCTCACTCTCTCATTCCCAGGACCCAAAGGAAGGATAAGAGACCATCTGTTTATTCTAACTACTTCTTCAGGAACTTTGATCTATTCTTGAAAAAAATGGCTTTTGTCTCCTCAGGAAGATCTAGTCCTTTACCTAAAAATTTGTTTAGTAGGTTGATGAGCTATTGGCTCAATGAATAGAAAATCAACATGTAACCAAGATATTTGTATATATATACAATTAATAGAACTTAAATGCAAAGCATGTAAGCATGAAAGTTTAAAAATTGTAAATCACTCATCATGGTAGTTGAACATATACTATATACAATAAAAACATAACCTAATCTATTCACATTATTTTTAATTCATTTATTACTCCACCAGATCCACATGGAGTGTGCCACGACATGTGAAAGCATCACAACAAGATACGATCTCATTGTAAAAGACTTAGAAGCATGCATGGGATCCTAAGTTTGTAGTCTCAATACCACGTCTACAGCTGGCATCGACACGTCTGCCTCTTGGTGCCTAATGGGAGAGGTCGAATATCTCAGACTCCTCTCAACCTAGGTACTCAAGCAGGGATTCAAAGCCCTCAGGCTTGTTGTTCACTAGTGGACCTACCAAAGATGTCCACTGATCGCTATAACTCGTAACTCAGGTACCACCGACAGCCCTGTTGGTGTTGGATACCAATCATTTAAGGAATCCGCCCTCATTCGCCTAGACCCCCACACCCCAAAATGACGTGCTTCGACTTACCTCAACCTATGTGAGACTTCCAGTCGGGAAGCACGTTTCCTCCTCATAGTGCATGCCTCCTATGAGGATTCTATAGTGTTCAGGGCATCTAATGTCTAGTGATAATTAATTAATTTAACATGATTCATCGTAGTAACTAATGATTACGCTATTTTTGTTGATTAAGCACCACAAATTAAGCATATACATCATCTAACAACTTTTACAGTTCTCTTAAACCATAGTTCAACTCTTTAATTCCAAATTAGGGCAACCTGGATTTCGTGGTGCCTCTATTAGGATCAATCCATCACCTATTATTCATAGAAACTCACATAGTAACTTATGATGTGATGTTACATCACTAGCATATAATCAAATAAGCATTTCTACTACTAAAAGTCACTGTACAAGTTTATCAATTTCATCACAATCATCATAGAGAAAGAATTAAATACTAGAAGGTCGTTATTTTGAATTTATATGCTATAAATCAGTGTCAAAAGGTAATTTTCCACTCACATATCTTATGCAAGATTACTGATCTCAGTCTTTTCACCAAATAATCTTGAATCATAACTTACATGAGTCTAAATCAAGGTTCAGGATTCAAGATCTCATTCTAAACTGATCATCAGTAGGAGAAGCAAACTTAAAATAGTCATCTGGAGCAAGAAGATGAAGAAAGGAGGAGGAACAAACCTCTAGAGATTTGAATAGAAAATCCACAATGGATCAAAGAGGTGAAAAATAATATATCTATAGTCTAGAACTACTTACCATAGAAAATTTGTGGTTGGTTTGCCAATCTGTAGTTGTTCTCCACCTTTTCCCCAAATTGCCCTAACAATCGCCCTCTAGGTCTTTTTTTTTCATCAATGTAATGGTCTGAGATGATAGAGGATCGAATTATGGTTCTAACGCACTTTCTTTTGTTGAAAATAGATATGTATAGCTCGTGATATTATCATTTTATGATTGCCTATTTTGGGTGGCATTCTCAGCGATAGTTGAGACTTGGTGGTCGTTGGGCCTGAGCGGTCATTGGGCGCCTCAGCGGTTGCTGGGGTTTCCATACATGTTACAAAAAAGGACATAACTCACCCATTTTAACTCCAAATTTGTTAATTCTTTTTGTGTTTGATTCATAATTAAATTTTCTACCATACTATGGTATTACTTTGATAAAATTCTCAAAAAAAATAGTAATTTTTTCATCAAGCCTCATTGGTTCTCCTCTCACATACATGTATGGGTTAATTCTATATCAACTCCAACTCGGATCTTTGAGGTATCCATAAGTAATTATTATGAGTTATACAAACAAGTATTTGAGATTTCCAAAGTTAAGAGAAAGCACAAGGTAGTATATTACTA